>BMAU01018445.1:0-600000 GCA_019973935.1 Trichonephila clavipes
AGTTATTGGTGGATTCCAAGAAATACAAGATCATGAATTGTTTTTCATGCACCATTCTAACTGGGATTTAATATTCCCTAAACAATGATGCCCTTTCTATAAATAACTAACTATTCCCTTCACCTAAACCCGTGACTGTATTTTATATGATGCGTTTTTTCCCTGTTTTTAAAAACTTGATATTTGAATAATTCCCTCCCTTGCTCTTAGTCTTCTACCTGTAGAAATCGTCACTTTTGCGCTTTGTCGTCGTCAAAATGTAAAACGTGTGTGTGTGTTTTTGTGCTGTGTATTTTCTGTGTTATCTTGTGTTTAAGACATTTATGTTTGTATCTCTATACAACTGATATAAACAGGATTTACAATGAAAATAGGACTGCCTAGTCATTACAAAATCAACAAATAAATAACAATGGAAAAACACTTATCACTCGACTCGGCCTGCCATTTCGTTCTAGTAATATTTACCTCTGGTCATGATTATTTCACATATATATGTGTGTGTGTGTGTTTGTATTTGTATGTAATAACTTAAATTGAGATATCTAGACATAATTCGAATCTTCTTTTTTTGTATCATCTAATTCATAAATCCTAATTCCCCATTTTGAAACACTTCACAATTTATCTTTTTCTAAAGCATTAAAAATGTTAAGTAGGCATATTTCTTTAGACTTCAAATTTTATAATATATTTATTGCTGATTCGCAGAAATATAAGATCATTATCTATTTCCATGCACCTTACTAAAACGGCATTAATATTCCCTAAGCAATGAGGGCATTTCTATAAATAACTAGATATTTCCTTTGTTTAAACACGTGACTACTTTTTATAAAGCATTTTCCTTTGTTTTCTTCCTTGTATATAAAACCTTAATATTTGAATAGTTCCCTCTCTTGTATTTTTGGCACTGTACGATAAACATGTTCAGGTAAATGATGCGATCATGAAAAAGCCTTGTTATTTTTACTACCAGGGCCACTTAATCCCATCTAATCAAAAGTGAAGGAAAAGGCCACATTTAAGAAACTTTCGATTAGTACATTGAAAATTGAAATAACAAGAACATGAAAAAAAATATACTTCGTTTTTCAATATGTAACTGTTAACATATACAAATTAATTCTCTTCTTCGTGTGAAAATAAATAAGACATTTAACGTTAAAGAAATTCATTTCATTGTGTGGCATCTTCCTCACATATATGAGAAAGATGCCACCAGTCTTGGAGTAAGATGCAACAAAACCAAAGTAACTAAAACACAAGACAAATATTACCAAATTAAATATCAAGTAAGAATAACTATATAAACATTGCACATCCTCGTCCTATTGAGATCTCCCATACAGTTCTAACACCCTGATTATTAATTGTAGTAATATTTTATACGATAATATACAATGTTATAAAATGAAAAAAACTAAATTCTTCATTCCTGAATTGAACAATCATGATGTCCAGGAGCTGTGGTTCCAACAAGACGGCGCAACATGTCACACAGCTCGTGCCACAATCGATTTATTGAAAGACACGTTTGGACGTAATTTCACGTTTTGGACCTGTGAATTGGCCTCCAAGATTTTGTGATTTAACACCGCTAGACTATTTTCTGAGGGGCTATGTAAAGTCATTGGTCTATGCGGATAAGCCACAAACGCTGGACCATTTGGAAGACAACATTCGCCGTGTTATTGCCGATATACGGCCACAAATGTTTGAAAAAGTCATCGAAAATTGGACGTCCAGATTGACTACATCCGAGCCAGCCGTGGCAGTCATATGCCAGAAATCATATTTAAAATGTAATGCCACAAGAGTATCTTTCGAATAAAAAAATTCATGCCATTCGAATAGTATATTTCTTTGTGTTATTGCAATTTAAAGTTCTATACCTCTAAAAAAACACCCTTTATATAAGAGGTGCATCCGAAAACTAATTACCGACTCGTTTTACCATAACCAACATCGGTGGTAGTTTTGCAGCTCAAAACTTTCGCACACTTGTCTCTGGTTTATTTTCAGTTCTGTGAAGCTGCTACAGCCGGATTGTATTTTTTTAAAAAGTGTTAGCGAGCGTTCAAAATATTTAAACGATTTACCGATCCCACCAACTGTGAGGTGCATTCTACAATGCATTTTTTGAATGCAAAGAATGTAAAGCGGCTGAAATTCCTTGTCAATGTTTAGAGGTTTATGGTGAAAAAGTAATGAGGGAGGAAATGGTGGGTAAGTAGGTTTAACAATACAACAATGGGCGCACCAGTGATGATGATGAATCAAAGTGTGGACGGCCTTCTGTTGTTAATGCTGATTTGGTTGAAAAATTGAATGAGGTAATTCGTGAAAACAGACGGTTCACATTAAGATTGCTTTGTAACAAGTTTTTTCAAAATTCAAAACTGTTCAATGGCAGCATCTTTATTTAAAGATGGTATAGACTATTTCAGCCTTTGTCAAAATGTAGGGCACACACTCTCCCAGGAAGGCTTGAAAACTCTACGAGGGGGGCCACGAGTATATTCACAATTCCGAAACAAAATATTGTTTTAAAAAATGTATTAACTTAGTGAAAATAAACGAACACAAAATACATTATATAATACAAATTAAAATACCCATTTACACTTTTTGATACACTTATAAATGTATCAGTAGTGCACAATGTATTTTATATTTAATACAACAATACTACGTTAAGAAAAAGGTTTCATGTATAAAAATAAATACAAAAATTATCACTTATCTTAATAATTTGTCCGGTTTATAATTGATCCCTTCACTGCCGATTAAAAGATGAGCGATTTGCTCCCAAATACCAGCGTTTTCTTCGTAGGCGTGCGTATGGGATGTATTAGGTGGAGGAAAAAAAGAAAGGAATAAATAAGCAAAAAAAAAAAAATAAGCAAATCCTTCCCATACACTGTCAAGGTCCAAGGTCATTCCAAAGCTTTCGGAATAATCTTCTGTATAGCTGTGCACAGAAAGGATGGTACTTCGGAAAACCGTATATATACATCCTGGGCAATATATGTCTTTTCTTTGCGAGACGTTTATATACACCAGTGACACTTAAAAGGTTAAAGTCGTGTTGCAGCTTCAGCGTCAACGTTTAGTATTGTTGAATTCAACACAGGAAGGGGATGAAAATTATGATTGAATATTGGGCCATAATTATTGAATTGTTTTTGAAACACTGGACTATTCGGTTTCTCGATATGAAAAAATGCCTGAACAATGGAGGTAAATATGTAGAAAATTAGTTTCCGACATGTTCCTTCAAGAAACTTTGAGGTAATCTCTGTCAAATGAGAAAGATATACATGAACTGGTCCTTTTCCTCTTCACAAATTTTCTTTTCCCAATCAAATCGAAATCATGTGCATTAAGAACAAAGACTTTTTAAATAAATACCATTTTCAGGAATTTAAAGTATCCTTTAAGAATCTTCTTAAGTTTTTTTTAAGAAACAATTGTTTCACCTCAATTTTATACTTAAAGTACAAGCAATAAATTTCAATTTCTAAAGAACAACCCGAAACCATATTTGACTAGCATTATTCCCTCTACTGCATCACGTAACTATTAAGAGGGAATGATATTAATCTTTTCAGTTTTACTACCTTTCATAGTTAAATCCTATTCATTGTTTTATCTTAAATACGAATAAGAGTAATCACCTTCTACGTTTATTCTAAAAACCCTAATCCATTTTAAGTCACGTAATATAACGATATCACTTTACATTTACTTTTATGTGTAATTTCCTTCAATGTGACAGGCATTTGTATTCAGCGTACAGGATAACTTTAATTTATAATGCGGAGAACTTAACTGTCTTCTTAAAAATGCTATGGCTATTCGAAGCAATAAAATGTTTCTATTTTAAAGGCAAAGTCAATCATTTTGAAGTAATGTTCCCTTAGTTCAACTTTCTTATTTCTTCCTTTAATCTCTGCAAATAAACTATCCATAAATAAAGATATTTTCCAAAAATAGTTCAAGCATTTTTTTTTAAATCTTTTCTACTCTTTAACTTTCGGTATGACTTATGAATATAGATGTTCTATTTCATCTATCACTGAAGCACGAGCAAAATAGCTATCACGAAAATTTTGTTCGGTTATTGGTCTTTGATGATTCCTTGTGCTGTGCGTTGTGATCCCTGTACTTTTGTTTTAAAAAAGGGTTTTATTTGTAAATAACAATGTACAATATCTTATTAATCCATTGAAAGAAAAAAAAGGTACGCATGTTCCAGATTGACATGATTTTCCATTTCCATAACATATGCGATTGATTTGAAAATGTTAATTTATATAAAAATAAAATTGAATGTTAGTTATATAGATATATGTGTTACCCGACAATAATTGTTCCAAATTATCAAAATACAATATAATGCATACATCAAAATACGACGCTTTAAAAATTCAATTTTTAAGAATTCCTTATAGTGTTAGTAAATTTATGCTGATGAAACCATTTTAATGGCATTGCTTTGAGGTACTTCTTAGCTATGAAAGGCTCTCTTTCTTTTAACTGATATATTAGGTTATGTATACATCGTTGCCAATCTTGAACACTCATAGATATCAACTGTATTTCTTTGGAAGAGTGGCATCTTTCCGTACGACAATCTCACGTGCCATATGTCCCAAATAGTTTGGCATTGTTTGAAGTAGCAGATTTAAACTTCAAAATACTCCTCTGGCCTCTGCATGCACCAGATCTGAGCAAATAAAGCATCGTTATCATCTCAATCACACTTTGTGTAACTAATACATTTAACTACACACTTGAACGTTATGTAGGATGAATCAATGTCTGAATAGCAAAGTATGGTTATGGGGACTTTGAAACCTTTTTGATATTATATTATGGCGTCTAGCTGTTGACCGTGAAAATCAAATGACGATAAATAAATATAGATAAAAATATTATCTACCAACAAGTACTTGTGGATCACTCTGATAGAAAATGATATTTACTCTTATTTAATAATTGGTTAAACCTCAAAGGGTGCCAATCATAATGGCGACTTTCTGAGGCATTCTTTTTCCACCAATTCTCATTCTCTTTCACTCATTTCAGAGAAGTTATTCATGAGCCAATTTGGGAGGGCGTTGACATTTCAACTCATTTCATGGATTCACAACAGTATTAAGATATAGACTGTGGGTCAAATATTTCAATCACCGAGCTTCATTGTTATCATACCAAACCATGGTGTATTTCCCAACATGTCAGCTGGCATTGTCAACCTAGAAGCAACAACTGTACACCTCGTGAATTACCTTATCATAAGAGGGTTTTAGTTGTCCACAGAGAGAGAATGCGGGGTGAGCTTCATTTTGAATTTATAGGTATTAAACCAAATGACATAGGCCCTTTCCCACAGTGCACCCATCATACTTCCCCCACAATGTAACGAAATTTCCCGACAACGTAGCGCCTCATCCAATGAGATTCAATGTTTGGGCGACAAATTCTGGCAAGAGGCTTTCTCCAAGCAAATGCCAAATACAGATTTTGACATTCAGTCGGAAGATGTTGAACGTTCATTTGTTGTCCATTGTGTTGTGTTTCCATTTTTCTGAAATCAATTATCTCTGAGATTTGCACCCTGATAGACTAGCCACGTTATCAAACTTTGTGATTAAAAACTTGTGGACAGCTGCATGACCTTGATAACCCGCCAGAAGCGCTTCTTTACGGATGGTATTCAAAGTAAAAAGGTCCAAGGTGCCTTCTGCAACTCTTCGCAGATGTAAGTCATTGGAATGGTAGGGATCTTCCAGATAGTTTGAGACCCTTCGGTCTCGAACACCCATATTTTTCGACATCCACTGCTCCTTTTCTAATTGCATTGGTAACTGTTGATTGGAACTTTTACTCGCTGGGAACATCGCGTAAAATATAATAATTCATGTTTTAGAAGAGTTACATCTTTTTTTTCCAAATCAGAGAGCTTCAAATTCATACCATCGTACATGCGAATGACTTCAATACTGTTTCCCACATTATATATGGCGACTAGCATGCTGTATTGTAAGATATATATACATGCTCTTTAAAGCTGTATTGTCTGGGAAGTATATAAGATATTGGAATTTCTTAAAACATGTGCTGTTAAAAACTCTTAAAAATAATTTATACGAAATAAACATAAGGCTGTAATATATCCATATACAGTAATATTTATTAAATTGTCATGCATTTCCTAAGAGGATTAAAAAAACTAAACTATTAGTTAGTAATGAGCTGTATACTTCGAACATTTTTTGGGTTCGTTATACATATTTGCTTTAATGATGATGGATTAAGAGTACGCATCATCATGCAACCTATCTTATTTATCAACTTTTTCTTTCTTTCTTTCTTTTTTTTGTAAATTTAGAAAACCTAATCAATTGTTGCAATTCATAGTTTTAAAAAAGTATACTGCAAAAAATAAATTATTAATGTTTTTTTTTATTTTATTAACTAAACAATTTCTAACACTAATGTTTTTCCTGGAATGGTCGCGCGGGGCGCAGAATCAACCTATGCTTACATAATCATTAATTCTGGGAAAAGTATTTATTTGTTACCAATTTACTAGGCAAAAAAATATCCTCCTATTTTGCAGTCTTTATTGGTTTTAAAATGTATTTGTCTCATAACCCTGTTTTTGGGCATAGACAAACTTTTTTTTAACAATCTTAAGGTACTTGTTTTGACTGAGTTCCCTGCGCGACCGATTTGGTTCCCAAATATTTTTTATGAACATGCTATATTTTTCCTGTGTTAACAACTTAGTGGTTTTGATTGCTGTGTTGTACGACTTATTATGGTTTATAAATGTAAATGAACAAAATATAAGAAAAGGAATGGGTATCTGTGATCTCCTTTGAAGGAAGTTGAAACTGATTAAGCAAGAGAAAAACCTGATGAAATATTGCATATTAATCATGATAGTAAAAGTAAATTTGAGAAAACCAATGAACATAAAACATTTGAGTTGACAAAAAAAATTCAAGTGCTTCCTTAAGAAATCCACCAAGAAAATATGGAATCATAAGTGTACCAAACACATAATTCGCCCGGAGTCAGAAAGACGCAAGCAAGAAAAAGTTCAGCACACTATTTGTCGATCATCAAAGGCCAATAAAACTACAATAACTTGAAGAAATATGACAATTTTGTCTGTGCAAATAACATTCTTGTCATATTAGTGAAGAATGCATGTGATATGTGGTTTTAATTAATATTCAGTTTGATTGATATTTTTTCTCAAATTATCAAAAACAAAATGAAAATTCCTTAAGAACAGTCATTACGGTAAAAACCTGCAGGAAAAAGATTTTGAGTTTTTGATATTTTTGAAATCTCCAAATCCAAACCTTTCCAATGATATAACATACAAGCCATTTTATGAAATAAAAAGTATTTTAAAATGATTTTTTTTTAAATAATCAGCTGATGTAACACGCCCACTTTGACAGATAAAAATGTGTACATTGTCTTTTAAAACCTAGGGAAAAATTGCAAAGCCTCAACTTATTTTATTTATTCATAACCCAAATTAAGTTAAAATAACTGTTTAATAACTGCAAGTTACACTGCTAGATTTGTTAAAAACATTTAGAGCCTATTTTGGATTTCCCATGCAGGTTTAGTGTAATGAATGCTATATTTTATATTTAGTGATTTGTACTGAAGTCTAGGTCTGTTATTTAGTTTAAATTAGTTATTATTACTAATAATTAAATATTCGCTTGTTTCAAATGAAGTGTTAAAAATGTTTAACTATTTGTCGGTAGAACTATTTGCGAAATCTAAAATTTTAAAGTTACTTGTCATTCAAAAAACAAATATGAATATTGAATTGTGACCAGCTGATAATTATAAACCTAATGAATTTAACATGAATATTCACAGGATTAAGCTGAAGAAAACTCAGTTTCTGGACAGTAACAACCTTAATATGGGAAAGATCTAAGGACTTGTAATATCCATTATGTTTTTTTTGTAAGGATCTCGCCTCCTCTCTAAAAAATGTAGGAGAATGGCAAATAAGACTAGCCATGTTCAAAATCACTTAGTTTATTTGAAACACAAACAGCAACTCAAATTCAATCAATCAAAACTAAGACATGCACCCAATTTAAGCAATACGAAGACAATTAACGAGGTTCGCGAGGTATGAGATGACTTTAATTTCCATTAACACTTACTTCAATTCAAGTACACTGCTTTCCTAGCTATCTTATTTATATGTAAACTTCACTGACAAAATCTTCGCCTTAATTATTACAAGTATCACATACTAAATTTCTGCAATACACTTTAAACTTAATTAACCACTGCTCCGTTAGCAGTTTATCCTACCTGTCTCTTTTTAACTTGAAAGGCTAGACTTTATATAGTAGTCTAAATTTCCATGATCAGATGTAGCGTACTAATAAAATAGTTTTTGAAGACCAAAGATTCCCGAAGAGAACTTGCTACTGAGAAAGTCGTGGATAGAACCGCCATAATGTCAAACAAAATTTCTTCTGTTAAAATCAAAGAGAACTATTGAAAATTCATCTGAAGATTCATTATCAAGTCAAAGGTAAAATATTAAAATATATTCTTGTTTTAGAATTAATTCTAAATATTTTGTGTATCATACACTAGTGAGATTTTATTACATTCAGATTTTATATTACAAAATCAATAAAACTTTAACTGTCGTTTCAACAATTATATAAGACTGCCATGTTTCATTTGACTTTCAATGTAAATACCTAGGAGCTAAAAGTATGCATTGTAACTCCTAAAAATTCAACATTATTTTTTCAAATGTGACTTCGGATAGGTAATTACCTTTTCAGAAGTATTGCATTCCTCGGAATTAAATATCACTCTTTACTGTTGCACCATATAGAGGATACCAATTGCCATCATGTAATTTTCACGCCCAGTTGCCTCCACAGATGTAGGCACTTGAGCTATGACCAATAATTTAATTTTACCGTTAAAACTCCGAAGCCAAACATGCGTTCTAGAAATCTTTGACATCCTGTATTATCAAGCTACATGGACACTGTCGATATTATGCAACATGTCGATATTATGTGCACCGACTTGTTCCGTGTTTTCATCTACAAACTTAAGTGTACAACATCATCGTCTTACCAATTACACCATCCAGCCGGATGAAAATAGTTTGTCTCTTGCTCAAATGAAATTACACTAACAAGGGGAGGACACAACTCATTTGGGGACGTGACTTCGTGTAATATTAGTACTCCTGTAGGGGATCATACCCCAATGTAATAGGGTTGAATGGCTAGTCCATTCGGAAAAAAATAGCCTTCGAAATTCTTGCTTAACTTTTATACAATTAAGTTTCATTTATATCCAGCAATGCAATGGCTTGATTGGTGGAATACCTGTTTACCACGCAACTGGCCAAGGTTCGACTCGCGTAAACGTTTTTTTTGTTTGTTTTTAAATTCATTTAATTATTTTTACAATTAAATAATTTTTTTTAAAAAATGTTTATTTAGTATTAAATGATATTTCAGATAATTATTTTTATATTTTAAAAAGTAAAATAATTACTGTAAGTATATAAATATTTATATTATGTTTTTGAAGTATAATTATTAATAAATAATTATTTTAAAAATATAGTATATGATAAATAATTAATGATATTTTATGCAAGAATTAGTTATAAATAGCTTTATAATATAAAATACAAAATATTATAAATAAAATATTATAAAATACATATAATAATATATAAAATATTTTTATAATATATAAAATCTATTATATTAATATAAGAAATTATTGTATAAGTAATATTATATATATATATATATATATATATATATATATATATTATTAATGTAACTGTTTTATAATCATATAAATATTTAATGTCTTTTTTAAATACAATGATTTAATTGTAAAAATTATTAAATGGCTTTTAAAAAAATAAAACACAAAAAAAAAAATCGTTTGCGTGACTCGAATCTTGGCCGGTTACGTGGTAAACAGATACTCTACCAATCAAGCCATTACATCGCTGGGGATCATTGAAATTTAATTGCATAAAAGCTAAGCATGACTTTCGAAGGCTAATTTCTCCGAATTTACTAGCGATTCGGCGCTATTACATTTGGGGTTGAACAACGTAAAGGAGCACTACTATTGCACAAAGTCTCGTGCCCAACTTAATTTCCTTAGTCGTACCCTCCCTTTATAAATATAATTCGAAAAATAATTTCAATATTCAACAAAATCACATTTATAAGTTATTTACAAAACAATACCTGTGAAAATTACTAGAAGAAAGAATATACATTTGTGACGAATCTATACGGAACTTTATCACTAACCTTCTGAATCGCGCCCTTTTTAGGGAAATTTAATTCCCTACCTATTTCCAATCAACTCCAAAAAGCGGACGGGATTCCTTGTTATATGCAGATTAGATAAAGTATTTAAGTCAAACAAAATAGTAAAGTTAGAGCAGTAGGAGATAGAGATTGAAGCAGAAAGATATAGTGAAATTAAATTGAAGATTTCTTGTTGGAGATAATTTAACCTCAAGAAGAGTTGAGATTCCGTTGGTAATTATTGATTTATAATTAAAGTCTCATTAAAGTTTTAAGAGTGAGATTAAAGATAAATGTTCAATAGGAACATTATTAAATATAATTCTGGGATATCTTTTCGTGGTAATCTCTGCGTGATCGTTATTTAATTGTTAATTAATTTGATCATTAATTAAGTTAATTTAAAGGATATTATCTTTAAAACATCATAATACTAGTTAGATAAACTTGTCAATAAGTCTTTGATTCTATTTGGATAAGATAACCAAATAAAGAAAGTTGTTTATAAAAATGGCTACTGGTTCTTACATGACTCCTATTTATTCTCGTTCTCAAAGTGAGGTCCTAGGAGACCTTCACACATTTTAATTATTTAATCATTAACAAAAATTCCTTAAAAATCGGAAAATATTCTTTCTCTCAGTTAAATTAATCACTGAAGTTATAAGAATTTATGTTGTGCAATAAAGGATTGGAAAAAAGGATTGGGGTGACTCAGCTAACCCGCATGACCATTAACGTTAGTATCGAACATGCGCCTGCTCTCGGGTTAACAACACAAAAATTTTATCCTTTTTTACACCAACTTGCATGATATTTATTACCTTAATATCGTAATATCGACGACACTTTTCTTAACTAAATGAAAAAAAATTCTGTATATTCTTAGGAGGACTTTACGGTAAAACTATTTCAAATACATCTGAAAAAAATTAATATATTGAAGGAACAAAAATGAAGAATATATCGGGATATGCTAAAAAGATACTATAAATAATAGTATTAAATCGATATACCAATAAATTCCTGCAACATACGATATTAACTGTACCGATAGGATAGAATATGTAACGCCTTTAAAGTCCTTTAAAGGGTAATAAATTTATTTTAATGGAATTTCGATACTTCGATAAATTATATGATGAGCTATCTTTAAAGTAATTTTTTAAAAAAAATTTCTTAGCAGTATTTTTGCAATGTTGAAGTACTAGCGCTAATTTCCTAATTTATCAAGTGCATTACTTTATTCCCTTCAATGATCATCAATACTTATAAGTTTAAAATATTTTACATCATCGCTGATTCTCATTCATCTCTACAGCTCCAGAGAAGATGAGAAAAACTGTTTTTTATAAGCGATAAAATAAATTTATGTGAATTTCATCGCTGAAAACCTTTTTAAAATTGGAAAAAGATTTAATTAATTAATCGAGTATGAATTCTGGTAAATTAGATTCTAAAATTTATTGGATGCTGTCAAAAGTTTGGAAATTATAGATTTCAGGCTCCGATTTTTTAAGCGGCGTTGCTCTTCCATTCACACTTCTGAACTATGGATTTATACACTGAATTAGATGCTTTAGTGGTGAAGTATTGTATTTCTTCATTGCTATGCCGTAATAAATTTTTTATAAGGTATAGTTTGTAAAAAGTTAAAATTAACTGAGATGGAGTTCCAGAAATGATTTCCGTACCGGGTTGGTTCCGTTCTACCTTCCAGCGCTTCCTAGAAAAATCCGCTTACGTCATACATCGGGAAGCTATAGATTTCTTCAATAATGTCTGAAAGCATAAATGTGGTTAAGAGTTTCCGAAAATAGAAGCCAAATTACTAAAAAGGATATTCAAATTTAGTCGCCAAATAAATGCGTTAATGAAGACATGAAATTTATTTTTTTCCTTTTATTTCGTTACATGTAATAAAATTCTGTGTTGTGCGTTTCACATTTGATATTTTTCTCTCATTCAAGTATATAATTCTACAAAAATCTAAAATAAATATATGCTTATGAATATTTTTATCTAAATATATTCATTATAAGGTCTTAATTGACCTCATTATTGTAATGATTGTATGTTCTTTAGTAAATCGTAAATATATTTTTTTTATTGAATAACTAAATTTTACTAGCTTTAAAAATTTTTGCATTGTAATTAATTACGTGTTATTAGCTCTTCCATTAGCTCTTGTACTCATAATGTATTTCAAAGTATATTAATCTTAATTCTTAAAATTGCATAATTTTTAATTTTGGGTTATTTAAAATTTTATCATATTATTCATTTTCCCAATGATTCAAATGTGATTCAATCTTATGAAGACTTAACAACTTTGTAAAAACTCGTACATGTGTTTCATAAAGAGATACGGGACATTAAATAGATACTGAAGTAGATATTAAATTATTCAATTTTTTATTTGAGAGATTTTAATTTAAAATCGCACGTATCAGTTATCAGTAACGTTTCGAAATCCAGGATGTTTATAAATGAATATCGGGGCTTTAACGCTTTATAATATGTATTACATTTAACTTATTAATATAACTCATACATCGAATGAAAGACCAACTGAAACAGTTTTGTTGGCTGGCATGTGTGCGCATGCGTGCGAAACATATGTTAATTTTTTCCCCTTCTTCGCCGATCAGCGTGCTAGTAGAAAAATGGTGACTAGTCAACAGAAAACGTTTTGTGTTCCCCAGTTTGCTGAGACAGAATCTGCTATTATTATGCAATGAGCGTTCCAGTGGACACCTCAGTGCACATGTGAATACTCATAATACGCGCCTCTGGAGCTTAGAATATCCTCACGAGGTGCTAGAATCGCAACGAGACAGCTAAATTGAATGTTTTGTGTCATATTTCAGCGGAAAGTGTATAGGCCTTTCGTTTTCAGAGTACCAAATGTAATTGGTTCTGCCTATCTTGATGCTCTACAACTATGGCTATTTCCTCAAATGAAAGAAAGTGAACCAAATGACTTCATTTTGCAGCAAATTGGTGCATCACCTCTCTGGCATCACTCAGTACGCGATTGGTTGAACATCACTGTACTCGACCAATGGATTTTACGCAAAGGGCCTCACAATAAAACTTTTTCGCATGGTCTCCATGTTCAACCGATCTGACGCGATGTGATTTTTATCTTTGGGGGTTCACTAAAGCTTGTCACTAAGGATTGATCGAGCCTTACTACCAGCTGACCTTCTAGACTTAAGACACAGGATTGAAGCAGCTGTTGCAAGAATTATCTCATTTGTAGGCTTGTACGTAAAACTGTTTCAGTTCCTCTTTCATTCGACGCTTGAATTGTACTTATAAATTATATGTAATAAATACGATAAAGCGTTTAACCTCCGATATTCATTTTGAAATGCCCGGTATTACATATGAAAATTTAGTAAACAATTTTAAAAAAAATAAAATATGTTGAAATGTATAAATTTAATTATATAAATCAGAAACATGGATTTAATAACGAGCTACTACATAATTACCACTGACAAAGTTTACTGATATTTTTAATTTATGAATGAAATTGAATTCTATAAATTTATTTATGTTGTAGTAAAATAAATAGTTATATAGATATACGCTAAAAGAAAAAAAATGAAATTCATTTTTATTTTAAATGGATTGATTAGAAGAAAAGAAGGAAATGTATTGCTAAATGTAAATAAATATTATAATTAACAGGATCTCTTTAACAATGATGTCTCATCCTCTATAAGTCACATCAGTTTTTTTTATGCATTTTTCTTTTGAGCATGTTAGTAAAGGGAGAGAAGAACAAATATCCACTAAGCACATCAGATCAAACATACGCGTTACTTGGAAGGATGTTAAAAACCATTGGTTTAGTTGTGAAAGAAATAGTTAAGAGCTCTCTCTTCTCTCTATCTCTCTCTCTAAAGGCAATACTTGCTTTGTTATAATATATTCCTGTACTATATATTTTTCAAATATATCATATCTGGTCCTTGTCATGTTAATACAATTTGAACAACATGGAAATATGCTTAGCGTTATCCATCATTCTGTTTTTCTAAAGCCCAAGTCAAATCACTTAAATAACCAACTGATAAATACTGAAATATTTAGCTCAATAATTCTATAAATAAAGTAGACTATTTTTTAAGAATTCTTTACCCACTCAAAGCACCACTTTGCTAGTGTAGTAGTAAAACGACAAATAAAATTATTTTTGGTAAATTAAATGTGTATCTATGTAACAAATGAGTTTTATTAAAGTTTGATATACACACGCACACAAAGTACATTAACTTTAAAAATGAATTTAGACTTTTTTTATAAAGCTTAGAAGCATTATCTAAGAATCTGCAATACTATATTATATATTTATGATTTGTATAATTCATAATTCTTTAAAATCGTTAGCCAGTATGAAACTATTTTAACGATAGGTCATGAAGGACTTAAATACATTCAAGTCATATTCAGCGAATTTATTATGAGATTTTAAAAGGGAGGAGATATTCCAAATTACTATTTACTCATAAGGCCAACCTGTCTTTGTCATCATTTTAACATATATAATGTAATTATACCTTTCATAAGTTTTCCTGTATGTTATTAAATACATGGGGAAGTATATAAATGTTATGTAACATTTCAACATTTGAAATGAATATTTGTTTGATTAATTAATTGATCATGGATGAGTATGAATAACTGTATTAATTCTGCCAACATTTAATAGTATGGATCCAGTACGTGATAAATATTTATTATGTCATGCTAATAATAGGGTGCGCTACTTCTAAGTCACATGCGGACGACAGTTTAGAACAAAGTCTCATACTCATATTTTGCAACTGAGCACTGATTAGTTCATCTAGTAGTTTTCTTATATTAATTATCAAAACAACAACCATTTTCGTTTTTTTAATTATGTTAATTTTTAATACACACGCTGAAATACGATTTTTTTTTCTAAGCTTTTCCACAGGTTACCAGTTATTTTTTTCTAAAAATCTAATTCTAGTTTTAACATAAATACTTATGGATACATTTCTTATTTACATTTTATTATAAAAAAAACCACTCTCCGTTTTTCACTACACATTAAATATCTACATCACACTTAGAAAAAATTCAGTTTATATCTTTATACTACAACTAGATACGCATCTACAAAATGTAGTTATTTTAATCAAACTCAAATTTAAACCGACTGCCTGAACACTAGATCGAAATAAGTAATGATGTAGGTAACGAAAGCGACTTACAGTTAGGTGCAGATACCTTGCCAAAGCAACAATAATAAATCAAGCGTGTTCAACGGAACAGCCATTGGATGTAACAACTGCAATAAGGCTATCCTTGTGATTGTCTGTGCTCTATGGAGGTAGAAGGTATTGCATAATAACAGATCAAAAAATCTGTAACACAACATCGATAAGAGATGCCAGGCATTTGGATCGATCAGCAGTGATTATGTTAGGTCCGAGTACAGTGTTCATTTGATTAATAATCTGGGGGGGTAAAATATTGATAGTGACTTTCATATATTGTTTTGAATTTTCTTGCATTCAAGAGGCATCACAGTTAAATCTATTAGTACCAAACTGCACCAAAAAGGCACATACTCCTCCTATAAATATTTAAAACATTCATTTAGAGATTTTTTTTATTTAATTTCACGAGGAATTTTAAATTTGTGTGCAGCATGATTTGTAAGCTATAATCGCGATACTTCGACACAATACTTTTTACTCAAACAACGACGGAAGATGAATTGAACTAGTTTGTACTCAAATGAGGATGAAACAAACTAAACAAACTGATTTTCTGATATGTACCATCACCACTCCTTCATATTAAACCTAACGGATAAGGCATGTGCAATCCAAGAATTTAATTATCACACCTTATATTATGAATATATGAAATACCACGTACGGGTTTAATGAAGCCATCAGATCTGTTCAATCAAAAATATTGATTATTGGTACTTGAAATTTACTTTGCTTTTAGATCAAACATATTTCTATAAAACTAGTGCATATGTATGTCATGACTTGAAGTTCACAGGCGAAATTCGGGAGTTCGAATGAATAGACATTGTTTTGAAAGTAACTAAATTTATTTGGTTCAATCACTTTACTATCAAAAAAGAATATAAACCAAGGAAGAAGTAAGAAAATCGGCTACCTTAAATTCCTAAGACAAATAATTAAGCAATTAAGAGTGATCTGATGAAACAGCACTCGCAGTCTCTCATCTTAGTCAATTTGATTTTCCAGTCGTAAGCATTTTAGCAAGAACACTAAGGCCTTTCGATAGTCACTAAGTAATTATCACTATAATAGCAGCCGGACGACTAACTCAAACACTCACTTTGCTAGAGTTTTAATAGCACTAAAATTAGCATAAAATCAAGTTCTTTTTACAGAAGGTGGTTTTTTAACTCAAACAACAGTTCAGATTTTTTTACACAAGCAGACTAGTAGAAGGGCGCGAAGAAGTCCTGCCACAAGCATTAGAAATAAAGATGTATATTTGAAATATAAATTTCTTGAACTCATTTCCTTTTACTTCCTCCTCTTCCTTCTTGAACTAATTTCATTAAACCTAAATGTTTTCATAACAATCTTGGAAAGTGTGTTTCTACCAAACAGTATTAACTGACATTTTTCCATTGTTTCAAAATAATTCCTAACTTATAAGTGCAGCACACGAATAATTGCATACAAATTTAACGTGCATAAATCACTCCATTCACAATCAGACAATGATTAAAGATACACATCGATGTTTAATTTCTGTACTGATAGTCTTGAGTTAGAATAATCTTATTATCATTAGATGTCAGTTTAAAGTTTAAAGTTCAAAAATAAAATAGATAATAGCTTCTGTATCTAAATGTTTGAGGACATTTTTATTTCGGTTTGTTTATTAGAATTAAAATTCTCCTATTTTATACTGCACTACTGATGCATTTTTAATCTACACTTTAGAAATGTCTTTGTCGTAAGAACAATCAATATTTCTAGGAAAATATAATGATAGAGCTTAGAATTCCAGGACTTGAGGGTTTAATTAATCTTCCGATGGAAGCATAAAACTTAATTATTCACATTTACGAGCACATTGCAACTTGACTAAAGATTAAAACGATACACCCTTATACAATTTATTTTTCTCTAGAATTTTTGATAACAAATTCGTTTTGAGAATAAGATCCATGCTTAAACCTGAACCTTAGAAAAATTACCTTTTAATTCAATTAATTTAATTAGGGATAAAATCATGATTTCTATATTAACACAATACGTATTCATTTTGATGGGTTCATTAATGATAATTGAAAACCGTACGTGGAAAATTGAAACTTTTGATTACAACTTATTTTGAATAATGTAAATTTTGTTTCAATCGAATGTATTTTTACCGATATCATTATTTGTATTATTAATAAAAGGAAGCATTGATTTGATATCGGAGTGATACGCTTCAAGCGCTGTTTGGCGTGATTAAGAAATGGTGCCAAGCAACACTTGTCGGCAAGGGAAATGGAATCCAAAATGGCGGCCAAGATGTAACAAATCATCAAGAAAATAATTTTAAAGAGAACTGCTTTAAAAATATATTTAAAAAAAAGAATATCAGAATACATTGAAAGTAGCCAATATCCATCAATAATTTATATCAATATAATATAATAATTATATCAAATAATGCTTACATTATGTGTGTAAGATATAAAAATAACCGTATAATATGATAACAATTATTATATAATGATAGTTATAATATACTATCATATACTATAATGCATAAAGTAATTATTTAATAGGCATTAAAATTAATAAATAATGAATTGCATTTAACAATTCTTGATATCTTGCAGTATTCCAAAACCTGTGAGTCCTTTCAATAAATTTCATCCAAAAAGGAACAATTAAAAAAGCATTGCTTAAAAGTAAAATAAAGTGGAAAAGTTCAATTTACAACAATAATTAAAGACAAAGCCATCATAATTTTTAAAAAATCCTGGTACTCACCAATGCTTTAGAAATATCCTTAATCGAAAATAGCACAAAAACAACAGAAGATTGTAGAAGTAGTTTGAATAATCATTACAATAAAAATGGTCTAATTTTTATAGAAAATCGAATTAAAATCATCTGAAATGAATAGGGTTACAGCGGAGAAAAACACGTCAATAAAAATTAAATATAATGAATGTCATTTCCAAGGCACAACCACATTACCACACGAAAAAAATATCAAGGTAACTGTTTTGTTATATTTTTGCACATCTTGTTGAACATAAACAACAACTTGTCAACAACTCCATTATCAAATTAGTACCTAAAATGGTTTAATTAGTAGTTTAAGCATTTATACCAAATGAAATTTAATTACATCAATTATACATATTGCAAATTTTCGGTAGAAAATAGTATTGATTTAAGTAATAAGTCAAGCACACATAACTCGCAATTTTAAATTTCGATTCATACATTAAAGTAAAAATAATTAACGGAAATAATAAGACGAAATTTAGTATCAAATAATCAAGTTTTACATCTCTATATTTTATACTGAGAAACAAACAAAAGATTTTAAAAAAATCAATTATTTTCCCCATGTTTTATACTAATAGTGTATAATATTATATAAATTTATGTTAAGGGGGAATAAGACATGAACTTTGATTAATAGACAAAAATTACGTGATATATCACAAAATGTCACGATTTGAGAAAACTTTTAAGGTATCCAACTACCCTAAAACACGATTTTTTTTCAAAATTGACAAAAAAAATTATGATTTTAATTTATAGGCCCTCTTATTAGATTATTACTATGTGTATATCTTGAACTTGACTAGAAAAATGATAAGAGTGAGATGTACTCTGCCCAGATCAGAGTCAATGCTATGAAACTACGGAGAGAATACATCCTTCTAGAAACATGTTTACACCAACGGATGTCTGATTGAGCGAGGTACTGAAGCTGGTACAGGAGTCTATCGTAACCATTTTCATTTCAAGCATTCTATAAAACATTGGGAAGAGATACTTCCAATTTTGATGGTGCAGTTGATGCCATATTTATTGCTTTGAATGAATAAAATGCTCGAAGAAGTTATTTTTCTCGATTCAACAATAAAGTTTGTACTTCCAAACGAATTTATAAATGCAGAAAAATTCTCAACATTCTTGCTGACTCAATTGTCTTGCCAGATGATTACACAAGTGAATGTCTGCAAACAACTAATAACCACACGACTTTTTTTAAATAATTTTGAAAGACTCTTAATTAAATTAGAATTTAAGATGATGTTTGCTTCCTCTTAAAGGATGTTAAAGGAAAGACCTGGGGGTGTCTCACTAGTTCAAACCCAGTTAGTCTACATTTTTGTCGTCCTGTAGCCGTTACGTTATTTTGTCTTTTGACTGAGAACGATTGTTTGAATGCCCATCTTTTTAAAATTCGACTAAAGGACACTTCCCTCTGTAATCTTTGTAACTCTGGATAGTCCATAGATAAGGACCATATTGTTCAATGTACTGCCCTATTATCTTTTAATTCTATTGTTCTAAAGTACTATGAAGATAGATTGAAGCTAATAGCTTAGTGGTCAAATGTCTTGCATTAGTATTAATATATAACTAAGCAGTAATATTTAATTATATGTTTTGGTGATGATAGATTTTTTTAGACAGTATATGTGATTAGACGGAGTATATAGGTAGCAGAAACAGCAATTTATGCAGTAATATGAGGTCTTATATAACTCACTACATTCAACAGCAAGGAATAATCTAATACAATTTATAATAAATGTTTTGAAGTACATTTAAGATTGTTCAGTTGGCAAATATGTACATTTAATCTTTAGTTATCTAATATTTACTTTTTATTATTGCATGTCACACATTTAATGCTCATTTTTATATGTAACTGACGATTTTTAATTATTCCAATTTGTGATAATATTATCTTTCGCATAGCTATATATAATTAATACTTCTTTCCAGTTGCTTTAATTCATACTAATAATTTATTTTTAAATAAATTGAAATGAAATTACTTAAAGAGAATTTCTTTAGCATCAAAATAAACAAACAAGATAGGCATTAAAAATTAAATGGCATACTATAAATATCAGGTAATTTTTTTTCTATGAAACTGTAACTAAATTAATTATGAGGCATTTTCATTTTTTTTAGTTCATTTAATGAAAATGGATTTATTCTTCTATTTAATTTTTCTAATGAGGGTCTTAGAACTACAGACATATATTTGTAAAGTGGAATGTATTACTCAGTGAAATCGTACTTTATACTCAGTGAAATCGTACTTTATACTCAGTGAAAATCGTACAAATAGTCGAAAGATATTAGGGTTAGAAAGTGGGCATTCAGTATAGTTTTTGTAATAAGTCGTTTAATATTTATTTTCTTCAAGAATGTTTTTAATAAGTTTCCACTCAATTTTTTTTTTCACAAATGTACAAAACACTTAAATGCATTTGCCTTTTCAGTACTTAAAGGTGTTCAAGGAAGGAGTTGCGAAAAAGGTTGCTGTTTTCAAATAAACTATTTTCTAAAAAAGTATTATTTCTAGCCTCCACTGTATTTGTTTAGTGGATTTCCATTCGATTATGCTAACTTACAAATGGAAAATTTTGTATTTTAAATAGTAAAACTAAATATTATAAATTTATTATAATTTTATAAATTTTATATATTTTGAAGAATGAGTATTATTGTACCAACCTACAACTTAGAAAAAAAATGCTTTTTATCGCGTTAGTTTTTGCAGTATTACTGCATTGAGACCGTTCACACACGCATGGATTTTGCCTCCAGTTTGGTGATTATTTCTTTAAAAAACAAACAAGGTAGCAAGATAGTCTGTTTGCAGTGAGAATTACTTCTCATACACGTTTAGATGATTCCTTAAGATGGAAAGCTATTGACCAGTTTGAAGCTGGTCAGTCTCAAGTGAAGGAGGATCGATAATTACAAGTGGCCCGAAAGTAGTCCTCCGGTTAAGGAATGTATTCCAAACAAATGATACTGTCACCAAAAGGTCATCCAAGGTCACCACAAAACATCGGCAACTACACAGGATAACTACATGGCACAGCACTTAGAGCACGACAATATAGGCGGACTATGGTTCCTCAGCTTGCTCATGATCTTGCTGCTGTGTCAGGAAGAGTTTCCAGACAAACAGTATACAGCCGTTTTGCAGAGACTGGCCTTTACACTTGTGACAAATCTATACGGAACTTTATCACTAACCTTCTGAGTCGACCTTTTTAGGGAAATTTATTTCCCTACCTATTTCCAATCAACTCCAAAAAAAGCGGACAGGATTCCTTGTTATATATGCAGATTAGATAAAGTATTTAAGTCAAACGAAATAGTAAAGTTAGAGCAGTAGGAGATAGATATTGAAGCATAAAGTTATAGTGAATTTGAATTGAAGATTTCTTGTTGGAGATAATTTAATCTCAAGAAGAGTTGAGATTCCGTTGGTAATTATAGATTTATAATTAAAGTCTCGTGAAAGTTTTAGGAGTGAGATTAAAGTTAAATGTTCAATGAAAACATTATTAAATATAATTCTGGGATCTCTTATCGTGGTAATCTCTGCGTGATCGTTATTTAATAAATTAATTAATTGGATCATTAATTAATTAAGTTAATTTAAAGGATATTACCTTTAAAACCTCATAATACTAGTTAGATAAATTTGTCAATAAGTCTTTGATTCTATTTGGATAAGATAACCAAATATAGAAAGTTGTTTATAAAAATAACTAGTGGTTCTTACATGACTCCTATTTCTTCTCGTTCTCAAAGTGAGGTCCTAGTAGACCTTCACACGCTTGGTGTCCAGTCTTGTACGTCCATTTGATATCCATCTGGAAACAACGGATACTGTGGAGCTGATAACATCAATTGTCGGCACTACAAGAAATGGGACATGTTCTTCTCAGTGATGAATTGAAATGTACCAAAGAAAGTGATTCTCATTAAGTCTTCACCTGGAGAGAAAATAAAGCTCATTTCCATCCTTCCTATGTAACAAAAATTGACAATTTGGTGCTAAAGGAGTCCTTGTATATGATGGTGTATTATTGCGCAGTCGAGCACCAATGTATGTTTTCGATGCGTGTATTGTTAACTCGCAGCGCTATATGAATCAGATTATTGAAACCTATGTGAGGTTCTACTGGGTGCTATGGACCCAGAATACATTTTTATGGACGATAATGCGTGGACACGCAGAACTCACTGTGTTGATGAATTTCAAGAAGGAGCAGATATTCGCAAATGGATTGACCCTCGATGTATCTAAATTACAATTCTATTGAACATGTTTGGAGTGGTCTAGAAAAATCCATTTTTCTGGGTAGCGACCCTCCTAGTGCCCCCAGGGAATAAAAGTCTTGCTTTTGTAAAAATGGGCTTTGTTGGCACAATTATTTATTAACACGCTCGTAAACAGTATGCCTATCCTTATGAGGTTTGTAAAGCTTCTCACAGTGGTCACATTCCATATTGGACAAGGTTTTCTTTAGTTAAATGCTATATCTCCGATTAATGATTTCATACTTTCTGATATGACTTGTATCTCAATTCACAATTAATTTTTTTCCGTATTGTTATGATGCTATATTTTTTCTAACATTGTAATACGTCTGTGTGCCAAATTTAATGGCAACACAGAAAATAGTTATTTAGTTTTCACAGAGTTTATGTTTGGAACCTTAATTTTGGACATGATTGTATCAAGACAATATTTCCCTTTCAAGTTAAAAAATTTGTAGTTGCATGTGAAAACAATTCCATTATTACAAATAAAAATGTATGTTATATTAATATAATACCTAATATTTAGATTTTACCATAAAAAATTACAATTTGAAGAAAAATAAATATTATTTATTAATCTCACAATCCATGTAATTGCCTGCATGCCACTTTTTGATTGATCGTAACGATAAAGAAGAAAATGTTACGAAAGTTTTCTTCACCAATGCTTTGAGTTTTTCCAAGTTAAATAAAAACTTGACATAACAACTTCAGCAGTCACAAATACGCTACTAGTGTTATCAAGCTTTGAAGTGAGTACTATTAAAATGCATGGAGAAAAAGCGTACTTGGGAGCATTCATTCTCTTTTTGTTACACCGGAAGTTAAATTTGAAGCATGTTACTCGACTCTCACAGAAAAGGGTGGTAAATATAGGCAATACACTTGAAAAATACCACGAAACAAGCTGATCTCTTAAACTTTGCCCAATCCATCACAATCAATCAAACGTATTGAGTTGTAATTTGGAAGCATTTTTCATCCTGTTTTACGATGTTAAGGCTTTACAGATTAAATAAAAGTCTCCGAAATGCCAGGAATTACGCTTATCGTTGAAGAAAAGCTCTTTTTTTATGCCTATGATTTTACAGCGTGCCACATTTTTTTTTCCTTTCCAAAATAGAAAATATATGATATTGGGCTTTAGGTTTTGATTTATATTTAAGATGTTGAGGTATGTTTTTGCAGTATTATAAAATTGTTTTGGAGGAAAATATGTCAAGCGTTAATTCTGTGAACAATATTGTGAGATTATGGCGATTTGTTGGGATTTACGTTGTCAAAACTTTCAAATAAAATACTCAGTTTTTATATTTCAGAATAGGTAATAAAATTGAACTGTGGAAGCTTTCTTATTCATGGAATCCATAGATTTTTATGTTTATAAGAATGTTAAGTAAATAAAAACTTTCTTTTAAATATTTTCTGAATTTGTAAGCGCTATTACATATGAGAGTTTCATCTCCTTTTTCTTAATAGCTATAATAACACTCACAGTTCAGTACAAACATGAATGAAATTTAAGAATTAATTCCAGCAAAAAATAAGGACCATGGTAAACTAGTGATTATGGCCACCAACTCGTGACCGGAGTGTCAAGGGTACGAGTTCTAGTGCTACTGAAGACCCGTCGTGTAGAGGTGGTTGATGCACGTTAAATCTTTTGAGGCTCGAAAATTTCTCTTTGGTGGGGTAGTTAGGAGAGGAGGTGACAGCTCAGACATTGTCCTCGTTACTTGATGAATACTCAAATTTACGAGAATCGCAGCCGAAGGATCTCGGTTCTTTTTTACTCAATCTTACAACTTTTTTCAAACTGCTGTGCAAAATAACTTTTGGAAAATATTATAATTTTACGAAACAATCTTTAAAAGGTATTTGACTTTAGTCACACACATGATTCTTTTTTTTAAAAGCCTATATTTATTTATTCTTTTATTTTTTGTGTCACTTGAATTGAAACATACATGAAATAATATTCTCAAAGCAACTTATAAGAAAAATTATTTAAATGCATTTTTTTTTCGACAAATAAAAGGAAGAAAGAATTCCATTTTCAAAACCTTCCCCATCTATAAAAAATGCTTCTACAATAATAATATTTTATCTGTATATAGTTAAGACTTCTGTACGGAGCCTAAAATAACACTTTTAAATTTTTTTGAAATAAAAGTGGTCGTATTTGTATTTCAGTGCATTGGAGGAATTTGAACAGAAAAGCCAGTTATTATTTTAATTGATAGTAACTCTGAAAAAAATGCGAATTTTTCAAAAACATTTGTTCAAGTTTTATATAAAAGTCATCTAGAGCTATATAAGGACAAAATATTAGAAGTATAAAGTCATTTTCATAACAAAAGAGTATTTTGAAAATATATTATGTTACAAAAAATATATGCATTTATATATATATAAGGTATCCGACAACGTTTGGAACCGTGGTTTTCAAAAGCGCATAAATGGATAATTTTCATGATATTTAGTATCACCTAGATTAGAATATATGCATAAAATTGTTTTAAGGGCATTTTGACAAAAAATGTATTTAAATACAATATTTTGGTAAAAAATTGACTTATAATAATCTTTTTCCCAAATGTTCTACTTTTGTGAAACATGCTTCTATTAGAATAATATTTTGCCTGTGTATATGGCTCAGACCTCTGTTCAAAGGCCCAACTAGAATTTTTGAATTATTTTACTTAGAAGTGAGTTTATTCATATTTTACGACAACAGAGGGGAGCAATTTTAAGAAAAAACGCGAATAATTATTGCATTTGATGGTAACTCTGAAAATAATGTGAATTTTTCAGAAATTCTAGTTGAGACTTTGTAGAGAGGTTTGAGCTATATACAGGCAAAATATTATTATAATAGAACCATTTTTCACAAAAGGAGACTATTTGGAAAAAAAGATTATTCTAAGTTAATTTTTTGCCAAAATATTATACTTAAATAAATTTTTTTTTGTCAAAATGTCCTTAAAACAATTTTATGCATGTATTCTAATCTGAGTGACACTAAATATCATGAAAATTATCCATTTATGCACTTTTTTTAAATCACGGTTCCGAACGTAGTCGGATACCTTAATAGGAAACGAATTTCAATCACGAAACCTAACCTGTACGTAGTGTATAAGAAGATAAGCAAATTATTACAAATTCAGAAGAACATATTATTTTATTATGAATACATGACATGGAAATGTTATAAATCAGCAGCTAGTAACCCATTTGGGGCAGCTATTCGTGCCTAAACATGGTGTAGCATTGAATCAGTGAGGTTACTAATGAAATCATGCAGAAGGTCATGCCATAATATATGTAACTGTATAGTTAATTTACTAGTATTTCGAAATGGCTGCTGTTGCTTCCAAGTAAATTCCAGACATGCTCTATTGGCGAGATGTGTGGTGACCTGGAAGTCCATGGGGGTACACCATATCTTTAAAGACATTGTTGGGAAAACCTCCCATCCAAGTAACTGCATTCCGTTAAAAATCATTGAAAGACGACTAAAGAAGACCAACAAATCACTCCCCACACAGTCACACTTTATGTAATCACCGTATGCCTCTCAACAACAAACGTTTGATTGGATGGCCATCCTCCAAACGCGTATAGGCTGCTCATCAGCACTGAGTCTGAATCGAGGCTCAGCGCTGATCACACGCTTCCAATTGTTCATACTCCACCTTCACCGATGTCGCCAAAAATCCAATTAACATTGCCTATGATATGGGATTAGTGGTAGGTGTCTTAACCTCTTTCATCTCACTCTCATTAAAATCACGGGGTGAAATGTCCCTTTCTGTTCCTCGTAATGGTGATATTTCCAGGCTAGTGTGTTCAGAAGTAACACGCTAAAAAGATTAAAACTATCTGTTTCTTAAGCCCGCAATCATGTTTATTTCTTACCAGAAAGCAGTACCAGATTTTTAGTAGCGTGTTTAGAGATAGTTATTTTATTTTAAATTATATGTCAGCACAATCAAACATATCTATATCCGCAATATGTTTTTTGCAACCTTAGTTCAATTACTTAGTTCCGCTCTTCGTGAATAGATGTGGGTTGCGTTCTGTGATTATATATATATATATATATATATATATATATATATATATATATATATATATATATATATATATATATATATATATATATATATATATACATATATATATATACATATATATATATATACATATATATATATACATACATATATATATATATATATATATATATATATACATATATATATATACATATATATATATATACATATATATATATACATACATATATATATATATATATATATATATATATATATATATATATATATGTAATGATAATTAAATTAGATTAAAAATTAAATTCCCTATCTAGCACTTGACTCATCTTTCTCAGTTCCCATCTTCAAGTATCAAAATAATCACCCATTTATTTCTTCCGAGCATATGGCCTAGCCAATAAACATGTCTAATTCCAGATCGTTAGATTTAATAGTTAACATATGTCAGCATTAACTTGCAAGCACCCTCTTCAAAGCAGCGATACTTACCATATGTTTTTCAAGTGTTATCCACTTGAAACCACTTTTTCCTCCCTGCTCTCGGTGTCAGAACAGATGTACAAATGAAAGTATAAAGGTCGTCTTTTCACTTTTCTAACTTTAATCTGATTCTGTCTTAAAAATCATGGCAGAATTAATGCCGGCAGGATTTTTTTTATCTGCGAGTGGATTTCAAATATTAACGTAAAAAAATAATCTTTTTTATAAAATAATCTTAAAATAAAAACGACGCCAGCTGCCGTAAGAGGTGCAATGGAGAGTTTGATGGAACTTCGACAGAGCGCTACCTCTTTGCTGAAGACGTCAGGTTGCCGGAATGAAAAGGAATACTGCTCTATGGTACGAAAAAAAACGCGCTAGTAATCCCCGAAAGAACATTACTCTTAACACCGAGAAGAATGCACTGTTTACCGCCGAACGATGTTCCTGTCTTTGCTGAAGAGGCCAACCATTTTGCCACGAATGAAAGGAACAACTTTCGAATGGCGAAAAAAGAAACAAAGCAAAAAGAGAAGCGTGAATTCCCCAACTCAGTGATGAAAGACGTAAATCCCTTCCGCCAGAATAATAATACTAAAAAAATGTTCTTCTCCGAATTGTATTGTGATTTAGTTCCAGTGATACAATGATGGAAGGACTGCCAAAAATAATCTTCTTTGCCGGAAAGTCTGCACGGTAATACTGTGAAATAGTGAAGTATCAACATGGCAAAATAAAGAAATAAATAAAATTTTACTAGTGAAATAAAGTGACAACAACATCTGGATTGCCGTTTACCAGATGTTTCTGCCGCTGTGAAGTGGAGGTTAGTTAAATTGTTTATTTCCAATTTTAGTAACATTGAAGCAACTGAATTTTGCTGAACAGAACTTTAAAAAAAGAATAATACATGATATGTGATATGGTATTTAATTTTTATAATATAGTTGTGTTATAAATGAGATATTTTCTTTATATTTTAATTGTGAAAACAAAGTATATAGGTTTAGTCATACAAAATTTTGAGAAATTTTAATATACTTCTCATAATTTTATGTCAAGAGGTCGAATGAGTTAAGGGTTATGATAGAAATTGGTGTTTTAAAGTGAAAGATATAAATTAAGTTTTTAGAAAAATGACTAATGAGAGAACTAATACTAGAGATATTGATTTCTATAAGAAACAAAAGTAAAGTCAAGTTGTATTATTTTTTCTCCACTGAATTTAATTGTTTTGTTAATGATTTTATTCAGCTGCAATCTTATTACATGTCATTTAAATTTTTTTCATTTTGAAATTATGTGTTTTGATATACCGGCCATATATCAGGATTCACTATTTCTCGAAATTTGCCTTATCTAAAATTAAAATTAATTTAATAACTTGAAGCTTATTTTTGGATATTACACAATGGATAAGCGAGAATACAATCATTATAATTTTGTATATGTCTCGAAACAGTAAGAGGACAAACTTGTTTAGTTTGATATGTACACCTCTCATTGTTTCTTATCAGCATCCCTGAACATCTATGAGTTGATGACGCAGATTTCTCAGAGAGATGTGTTCAAAATTAAGTAAGGTGATACAGTTTTATTAGTGAATGTGTGATGCAAGAGAAACTCAAGAATTTTTGTCTATGAAACGTATTTTTAGAAGGTTACGGAAAGATTCAAAATATTGCATGCGATATTAAGTTACAATGAATATTGTGAAAAATTTTCAGAAATACTAAAAGTTATTATTGAAGTGATTCCACTTTTCCGACTCAAAATAATAAAAAAAAAGAGCTCTTATATTCTTATTTTCTTATAATTTTTATATTTTATAGCGCATATGAAATAAAACATTGTTTATTGTGTTGGATAGTGCATAGAAGTTGTGTGTTATACATCGTTTTCATATTATTAGTAATTTCATTTTATTAGTGTCTATATTTTTTTATCTTTTTAAAAAATGTATTTCATATATGCAAAAAGTGTGTAAGTATATAAGGTACGATGGCGCCAGAGTAGATTTTTATTCAAAATTATTATTTTAACATTTGTATGATTTCATGTATTTTTATATTTACTATCTTATTGTTTGATATATTATTTTCCAACATAATTTTTTTGAAAATATCTTCCAGCTATAATACGAATATATCATCATGAAGGAATAGGAGGAAACGCGAGCTCTTATTCTAGATGTCGAATTTATTTGAACAAGCTAATGTTCATTTATATGTGTGGAAATTCATTTTTATCAATTAATATGTTGGAAGTGTCCTTACTGTGTTTGTTGTTATAGTTTTTCGTTTATTGTATTGCGCTTTTTGATTTTAGTTTTACTATTGCTTAAATATTTCTACTGTGTTTAATATGTCTTTCTAAATAATGTTATGTATTGTTTTGTGTTTATTGAAAATTAATTAAGTTTGTAAAGAGAGAAAAAAACCACGCCATGACTCCCTTTTAAAATTGGGGGGCAAATGTAAGGATAATTAAATTAGATTAAAAATTAAATTCCCTATCTAGCACTTGACTCATCTTTCTCAGTTCCCATCTTCAAGTATCAAACTAATCACCCATTTATTTCTTCCGAACATATGGTCTAGCCAATATAGATGTCTAATTCAAGATCGTTAGATTTATAATAGTCAACATATGTCAGCATTAACTTGCAAGCACCCTCTTCAAAGCAGCGATACTTACCATATGTGTTTCAAGTGTTATCCACTTGAAACCACCGCCATGGCATGCTTTTTCTTCCCTGCTGTCGGTGTCAGAACAGATGCACAAATGAACGAATAAAGGTCGTCTTTTCACTTTTCTAACTTTAATCTGATTCTGTCTTAAAAATCATGACATATGTATATATATATATAATACACATTATGGGATTAATTTGGATGTGAATTAGATTTTACTTTAAGAGTAAAGAGATCTGAGGGTGATTCTGATGTTTTGAAAGCTCGGTTAGTGAACCTGAGAGAATTGATGATGGTTTTGTACTGTTACCTGTGATATATTGGGCTTTTTATGTCATACTTTAAAATTTTTCTAACAAGAAAAAAAATATTTTTGTGTTTTTACATTGCATAAGTGTAAGAAAATTCTCCTTTAATGTTTTAAACTCATGATTTTTTAAATATTTTTCCATTTGCTGGAAAACCAACTTTCAGTCATAATAACCCTAAATGTTGGCTTTTCTTGAAAAATTAATTTTTTGTATTTCAAGCTAAAAATTTACTCAAAATTTAAGAACACACACTTATTTTTATAGAATGTTCCTGAATAAGAAAAATAGCCACTCTTAAACTAAGCGATCGTTAAGAGGGTTAATGGTCGTTGGCTCTTTATACGTGCGTCAGCCCAATTGCTTCCAAATGGTTTTACTTGATATCACCGAATGGCTGACAAGCAGTGAATGGCGTCGAAGCGAATCTAGTGGTGTTGTTGGCGAGAACAAGACTAATATTATTATTATGCATTCATAGTATGTATTTGTGTTTCTGAGACGTCCTGACCCTACATGACGGTAGATCATCCTTTCATGATATATTGTAGCCAACACCGAGCAATTATCAAATATCTCCAACCAAGGTGACAACCGATATACCTATTCAACCAACCTTCTTCACTGAGGTATACACCCTCTTAAAGTCCAACAACTATTCTTATCGTTACTGATTGCATCTCAGAGGCAACTATAGTCCCCATATAGTCCATCTAAGTCGACAATTCTATGGCATGAGTAATCATGGTTTTAAACTTCCGAAGTTGCGAATTTCATATGCGCATAGCATGCTTCCATTTGCTCATTGTCGTTTAAATTTAATAAATTACATATCTCTTCCCAGACTACATTCCTGTCAAGTTTCTTGATAGTAGCTCGATTTCTTCTGGAAACATTTTTTTTTGGCAGAGTGTATGCCATTTTTCTAAATTTTTTAATTAAAATTTGATTAAATTATTTTTATGGTAATAATTTTTTGAAAATAATTTATATGTATATTTTAATTCAAGAGAAACTAAATTTTGAAAAAAAAATGTTGATTTATACGCATTTTCAAAATCGTGGCTTCCTCCATACTTTAAGTAAAATTATTTGAATTGCTGAAAATTATTCTTAAGTATACAGGTGAATCATGTTTAACTGGATAAAATAACATTAAAGGCAAAAAGTTTGTGAATATGATAATTTTAAAGTAATTTTTCGCTCCCTTTTGTGATCCTGAATTATTTTTTTTTAAAATATTAAATAGGTACAAAAATATGCAGTTCCTTTTCATAAAAAAACCATCTTCTAAATTTATATCTGTACTGAGCTTAACTCTCTGAAAATTGTTTTTCTGATATAATATGGGTACACGTAATATTCCCACAAAATGAAATTATTTCATTCAGAAACAAAATATTCTTAACATAAATATTTATATAATAATGTATTTTAAATATAAATATACTTTTTAAAATACTTTTCTTCGTAACTTTTATTTAAGCGTATTGAATTTGTACGTAAAATAAGTAACACGTGACATTTTAATTAAATACATATTTTCATCTTATTAACTTACTTTAGACTTTACTTTATCCAAACACAAACCAATCATTTTAAATTTAAAATACGTTTGAAAGAAAAAATTAAATTCACTGAAACCATTTTTTTAACTGTTATTGCGAATGTCTTTAAGTATTCCTCAGTATATTTTAATAAACAAAAACGAACAATTACAAAATTTTGAATATTCAAACATACAAGGAAGTAAAGAATATTTTCCTATGGTTTACAAAATAAATTTCAAATTTCGTCTCATTTAAAAAGACCAAACGTGAATTAGGGAATTCCTTTAAAATGCATGAAAGTTTTCTCTCATAATGAAATGACATGGACTAAATCTGCTATCTCAGAACCCCACTAATCATTTCCAGCTGCAGCGTAAAATTGTTCACAGAATTTTAAAGAAATTTTTAAATTACAATACTTTTCCCTTAGCGATGATTTAAACTGTAACAATTATTCTGGAATATGACCCTTTTCAGTTACTTGCACGAAATATTTAGAATAATCGTATGATTTTTTATCTTTACTACTTCTTTTGGATTAAGTAAATTTGGATATTGTTTAATTTGAATGCAGTTTTGAGAGAAGAAAATGTGCATCTTTCGTGAGAAATGTTTAAATATAATAGTTCGTTAAGTTTTTAACTTTTCTTTTCTCTTCAAACTGGAAATATTAATTGTAAAATTTGTGCAGAATGTCTTACAAACAAACTTATTTAAATTTTAGAAGAAATAAATAGCATCGCGTTTACATAGGAAAAATTCTTCAGCAAATATTTCTCTAAAATGTTTCATAACTTACAAAACTGCGTTATTCTTAGCAAAAAACTAACTTGCATATTTTAATTGCTGTGAATGCAAATTTAAACATATTTGAATCGTATTGTAAGTTAAATATATTTGAAAATTTAATTATAATGGCTATTGTGTTTTTTTATTAATATTTTAATGCTGAATTTAATTTTTAGCTGATAGAAATAAATTTACATAATTGTTTTAATATCAACAATGTTAATAATTATTATTTTACTCTGAAGCTCTTAATATAATTTGATATCTTATAAAAAATACTAATTTTTCATTATAATTAGCTAAAATTAAGCATGGAAATATGTGTTGTTTAATACCGATATAATGAAACAAAACTTTATTTATATGTTAGAGCGTTAAAGATTATAATTTAGTTATTTCAAAGAATAACTGAGCACTTCCTGAAATAACTAGACAAATCAGCTGAAATATATAATATAGATAAAAAATTTACAAAATATTTTACCTAATTATTCCATTAAATAACTAATTATAGACCGCTAAAGGGAAAATAAATAGTTACAAAGCTATTTTCTAAATTAATTGATCATAAATAGCTACAATGTATCGAAAAATATATTATTTGATACATAATAATAAAAAAAATTAGGTGATATATTTTATTACTGCTCATATTGCTAATATTAGTTAAATGGAAAGGGGAAAAAATATGTTGCAGAAATAATTATTTTTAAATTTTATCCAAAAATACACCAGCCGGGAAGAAAAAATTGTTGCTTCATAAAAACATTATGTAAACTTTTTCAAACAAAACTGTAAGAGAGAATACTAATTTATATTTTATAAAATACTTTTATATTACTTTTCTATAACTATTACAGCAATTATTACCGTGGTTACACTTACTTTGAATTACATTGTATATTAGTTTCGAAACAAGCATATTTTTACTATTACACATTTTTTTACTCAAGCTTTTTCTGAATCTTTATCCAGGGCTGCAATGAACTGTTGCAACAGATTGAATATTTGTGCAAATATTCAGAATTTCCTCAAAGAAAATTAGTTCTTGCTCACACATACTGGACTGAGATCTACAGTACAATTGTTTATTACAATTTATTCGGCCATCTCTTGTTCTTAATCGAAAATATCCTTCTCTAAAGCAGCTATAAGCGGTTCAAAACTGACTTATAACAGCTAGAGCCGGTTCAAAAACCTTACAAATGCCAAATTTCATACTTTAACGATTAAGTAATCATTATTCCATAGAACGCATAGTTAAATTGTAGATTTCAACAATTTTATATACTTTAACTTATTTGTCTATTTATTTCATGAAAGACCTAGTTATTCTTTAAAATAACGGATTACCCACTTAAACGGTAACATATATAATGTATGTTATCGTCAAAAATATTATTTATTAGTATTATTTTTAATTAAATATTTAATTAGGTGTCTAATTAAAATATAAATATTTTTAACCTGAAGGTAATGTACTAATTTTGAACAAATCCATATTAATGACACGCTTTTTGCTTTACATCATTTTGACATGAATATATATACTAAAATATATTAATTTGATTATTTGATATCGACGCGTAATATAAGTTTAAAAAACGCATTTATTTCAGTTAAATACTGCATTTTATGATAATTGATGAAAGCAAGATTATAAAGTGTTGGACGTTAAATATTAAACTAAAAGTGATAAATTTGGGGTTCAGCTTTCAATAAAACCTCCTTTAATGAAGCAATCTATTGTTAATTTAGAAATGATAGATCAAAGATAACACAAATCGTTAAAAAAAATAATGGGCAAAGAACATGGACAGTTTTTCATAGCGAACTCATTATTTCCTCACCTGGCCTCAACTGAAGAATAGAGGACGCTAGAGGGCAATCTTATTGAATGCTTTAGACAGTTATTTACAGTTATTTTGATAAGAGGGGTTATACGATTACATTTTGATGTGTCATTTTATTTGTTTTCTTAAAATTATATAAATTATAATTGTATACACAATATCCAAACTAAATTTAAATTTTAAGGAAATGGTTGAGCTACTCTTTTGCTATAAATATAAATATTTATAGTTTATGAACTATAACATCCATGTAACTAAATTAATTAACTTTATTTAAATTTAAAATATAATCTTAAAATATTAAACGATTCATTGAAAAAATTAAACTAAACTATATATACTTGTGAAAAGTTTTTATGTCTAAATATCAAAAGTAATTATATAACCACGTTTAAATTTTCCCAAAACATTTGAACCTTTAGCTTTTATTACGTTTTAATCTAAATTTTAATAAAAATGTCCAATGTAATGGATTTGTCTCGATAATATCGATAAAAACATCTCAATAGATTTTGCATTTGTTCGCGGACACACGGGCGTTCTTGAAATGAGCGAGCCGATTGGCTTGCAAAAAGCTGCAACCAAGCGCAAAATTGACATCGACGTTAATATTCCTAAATCGTTTTACAAGAAGATCACGAATGAAAGAATGATGAAGTCTTGGAACCAAAAATATCTCATTTCTAATAAGGGGAGCATAACAAAGAAATTTTTTCCACCATTAATAAGAGACTATCATGTCATCATTTTTACACTAACTACAAATTAACCCAATTTCTCACTGGTCATGGTAATTTCAAAAGCTACCTGAACAAATTTAATTTAGCTCCTTCATCTTTCTGTGACTGTAATATTGGTGGCGAGGAAAATGTAGAACATGTGATCCTTCTGTGTTCCAAGTATGTCAGAGAGAGAAAGATCATAAGACTGGCGTTCAAAAGACTCAACATTAATTGGCCACCGAATTTTCACCAATTTCTTTCCACCAGAAGTGCTTTCAATAATTTCTGTAAATTTGTTGTAACTGTTTGTAATCCTTCTTAACTTCATTTTTTTTAATTGTTTTTTTCCCTTGAATGTGTGTTTAATACTTACTTCTGTAAGCCCCGTGTGATACTTTGTGGTGCACGGGGATTTTATAATTGTTTTCAATAAAAAAAAAATATCGAATCCATTGTGTTTCAATAATCAAATATAATTATTTTACTCTCAGTATGTGGAATTTAGCATGTCTTTCAGTGGCATATGTTTATATATATATATATATATACAGGACAAAAACACATGGCAACAACCATGTGTTTTTGCCCTGGGATACATATGAAATACGTGTGGAAGGACAGAAATATACAATATAAACAGACGAATATATACATTTATTACACATTATGATCCCAGCATATAACAGAAGGGGTGCGATGCTTCCCATTCGAGACCGGAATCCATTACAGGCGAAATTCCGACTTCTTTTACCGAAGAATATACAACCATGCCGTACTTGGGATTCGAACTCTGAAACCACTTAGTTACAAACAGAGGTTCATATCTACGCTAACTAGATGGGCGGCATATATAGAGATAAAAATTTCAAATGCGTTTTTTATCAATGATTATGATGGTGACTTCAGAAAATGTTTTAAAAAATTTGAATTTATATTTTGCCTAATTAAATGACAATTATTTGATTTCATCTCTTGTATGATAAATAGTTACTCATTTTAAGGACATGTTGATCGTGTATTATGAATGGAATGCAGTAGAAATGAATAGAAAGAGATAGAAAAGTTTTCCAGCAATACTGGCTTGAAGAATTAAACAATGGTCCTAACACCAATAGCTTCTCTGCTAATGAATATTGATATCTTCATGAAGCAGAGACGTTTTCAGTGGCTGCATACAAAATAAAGGTATTAGCCTTGATTACAAACCCTAAATTGAACGCATTCTAATGTACTTATTTAAAATAATTAAAATTTATTCCAATTAGTATATTCGAGTCATGGAAATAGTGAAATTTATGGGTGAGCATATTTTGAAATTAGCATTGGGATTAGTTTGTTGAGCTGTAATCTTTCATTCATGATCAAAGATTCTAATTATCCTAATGCTATGGAGTATACATATATTAAAATATTAAGCAATTGCTTTGAAAACACAAATGTTCTTTAAATACATTTCAGAAACTGCTTGTTTTGTATAAGGTGTTATTTTTGTTTTTTAGAGGTATAGAACTTTAAATTGCAATAAAACAACGATGTATTATTCGATGGACATGAATTTTCTTTTTATTCGAAAGATAATGTTGTGGCATTACATTTTAAATATGATCAAGCAAGGCGTAGATTCGTCGAATGGGCCCAAAACGAGATTGCCGTTGTTCCCGATTTTCATAAGCGAATTTTGTTTAGAGATGAAGCGCACTTCTGGTTGAATGGCTACGTCAACAAACAAGACTGCCGCATTTGGAGTGAAGCTAATCCACAAGTGTATTTCGAAACACCGTTACATCCAGAAAACTGACTGTTTGGTGCGCTTTATGGGCTGGTGGAATCATTGGTCCGTACTTCTTCAAAACGATGAAGGCCACAACGTTACAGTCAATGGTGATCCGTATAGAGCCATGTTTACTAACTGTTTCATTCCTGAATTGAACAATCATGATGTCCGGGAGCTGTGGTTCCAACAAGACGGCGTAACATGTCACACAGCTCGTGCCGCAATCGATTTATTGAAAGACACGTTTGGTGACCACCTAATTTCACGTTTTGGACCTATGAATTGGCCTCCAAGATCTTGTGATTTAACACCGCTAGACTATTTTCTGTGGGATTATGTAAAGTCATTGGTCTATGTGGATAAGCCACAAACGCTTGACCATTTGGAAGACAACATTCGCCGTGTAATTGCCGATATACGGCCACAAATGTTGGAAAAAGTCATCGAAAATTGACGTCCAGATTGGACTACATCCGAGCCAGCCGTGGCAGTCCTATGCCAGAAATCATATTTAAAATGTAATGCCACAAAATTATCTTTCTAATAAAAAAATCATGTCAATCGAATAATACATCGTTGTTTTATTGCAATTTAAAGTTCTATACCTGTAAAAAAACACCCTATATATAACAATCAATATAAAAAAAATGAAGTCGATTCCTACTTAGGTCAACAAAGAAAGAATTTATTTTAGTCACTTTTTTATTAAATAATTACAAGTAATATAAAAATGTATACACATGTATGTGTGAATGAATCACAATATTAAGTGGCACAACACTTTTTAAATAACCAGTAAAAACTTGTTAACCACTTTAAATTTGTAATTACATTTTTTAATAAAGTTTAATACAGTAGGTAAGAATTCATCTTAGAAACAGTGTAAAAGAAATGCTGATGTATACCTAGAATATGATTATTTAATTTAAGTTAAATCTTCATCACAAATTTAACAAAAGCTATTTTATCCAATGGTGCTGCCCTCTAGATGAATAATACCGACTGAAACATATCTCTTTGAAACTATAATTAATTAATTAAAATAAATTGATGAATTAATATTTGAATAAACTGTATTAACATCAAGTGTCATCCAATAAAATTTTAAGAAATGCATTTGAACTTGAATGATAGAATAAAAAGTGTTTTATTAACGATTGAAAATCTGAACAAAATATATAAATAAATTAAGTATACAGTGAGAGTGTGAACTAATAGTAGGAATTGAATAAATCCCTAGAGATATTATTTCTATTTATTATATTTTATTTGTACCGAACTACTTTTGTTCTAGAGTAAATATATTTTTCCCTGATTATATTATTTGCTATATTATACTGCAATATAAGATAGATACAAAAAAGGGCTTCTTATAAAACCAGTTTAGAATATGTACTAAACATGCATATTTTTATAACACCTATTTTTGGAATTATTTTTATTACTATAATATATTTCAGGTATGCAATTATTGATTTGTATTTATTTTTCAACGTTGTGATTTACAATATGTGTTAAGCTGAATGCCTTGTTAAATACATCATATTATTTTACTTTTTAAAAAATATTTAATTAAAATATTTGGTACATTTCCGTTTTGTGTTGGTGCAAATACCGCCAATTGTATCAAGTTATTGGCTAGAACACACAATATACACCCAAAAGAATGTTAGTTTTCATTGGTTTTTCACCTTTTTTATGTATTCTGAAATAGACGTTACAAATACGAAAATGCTACAATTTTTTTCACATGTGCCGGTAAAAGTTTCCTTAAGGAAACATTCCATTTGGGGTCGATTGTAACATTTTTCGCGACTTTACTGCCTTCGCCGGCGAAATGGAAAAGTGACAAACATTTATCAGTTTTACTTTAAAGTTTCGAGTCAGATTTTAATTGTTTTGAATATATTTATTTTGTTAATGATTCATTAAATATAAATAGCCTTTAGTTCTGGTATTATTAGATAACATTGAGTTTTTCCATTCATGCTATCAAACAGTACTTTTCGCTCTGATTTTACGTCACTCTGTAAAGCCACATGAGGGCTACTGTTAATTAATCACGGAATTTAGAACCTTGGAGAGGTGACGGGGATGACACCTCAAGGGTAATCATTTCTTCAATTCGCTACACCTCGCCAACAAGAGGAATTTTATCAACAACTGATTTCACGTGCATCATCCTCTCTTCACAGTGAGTCATCAGTGACATTAGGTTTTGAACTATTGACCCTACAATGCTGGCCACAACTTCTTGACCATGGGTACTCAAATACAAGGGCTCTTTTTTGTAAGAAGTATTTCTCATTCATGAAAAATCTCTCTCTGTTGCTCTGAAATCCGATGTTCTGGTGTGAACTAGTGGAAGGAAATATTTGTCATAATTGAGTACTGTTGCCTTTAAGGCAGGGTTTCTCAAACGGTGGGGCACACCACTTTAGGGTAGCGTGGTAAACCTACAAGGAGGATGGCGCGATTACATTGAAAAGATTGAAAACAAAAGATAATTTTTAATATTATTAATTTATGGAAATTAAACAAACGAAATACATTCTGACATAATAAAAAAACAAAATTAACATTTACACTGATAAAATATTCTTATAAAAATGTATAAGTACTTCAAAATGTATTTTATGAGTAATTTAACAATACTAGATGGTGTATAAGTTTAATTATTATCAGTGTGAGAACCCCCGTGGGTTCCACCCTGGACACTAAGATTGAATAGAGGCAAATAATTACCAGACGACATTTTTACAATAACAACTTATATTTATTCACTTGAATCAATTAGCAACCTTCTAAATACAAAGATTTATCAATATGTCTACGTTAATGGGATTGAACTTTACTGTTAAATTAAATCACGAAATAGGATACTAATCAACTATTAAATTCAATATCGAACGGGTTAACCGGAATAAAAGGGCGGAGAGATATACGCAATTTGAATTACTAGCAATCGTTAACTTTCCACTAACTCTATTATTTATTTACTCTTATTATCCCATAATTGAAGTTTAAATATCACCTGACTTTTACTGCTTCACTCCTTTCCAGTCGGCTCAAACTTTCCGAATGTAGATCGCTGCCTGATAATCAGCCAGAAACTAATCACACATTCAACTTGAATCTATTTAGCGCTCTGTCTATGTATGTCTTGGCTCAATAGCCTTCTACCTGCTAACTTAAAACACTCTCCTTAAACACTTTAATTCATTTGCATATCCCGGTTTCTCCTTTTAGAGCTGGTTGGAAATATACTCGAATTTACAATCCCCAAAGAAACGCAAGAGTATTAGTGATAAAGTACCGTATAGATTTGTCCCATCTGTGATCCCATAAGCTTGTCATATATAAAATTATATACAAAAATCAGCATTTATCTTGATAATGTGTACGGTTTAAAATTAATTCCTTAACTGCCGATTAAAATATGCGTCATTTACCACCCAAAGCTACCGATTTCCATGTAGGCGTGCGTATGTGATGTATTTGGGGTGGGTGGGGTGGAGAAAGTAAAAGAAGGAAAAAGAAAATCCTCTGAATATTAAGACATCCTTCACAAACATTGACAAGTTTTTTTTTTGCATTTCAAAGCTTTTGGAATAATTTAAATGAATAGCAGTACAAATAAAAGATCATACTTCGAAAAGATATATACATATACGTATGGGAAAATTAATGCTTTGGCTAAGCCGGACATTTGTTTACGCTGGTGGAACTTAAGAGGTTATAGCTGTATTGCATCTTTAATGTCAAAGCATAGTATCCAATACATTGTTATTGTATGGAAGGTGTCCCGGTGAAAATTAGAATTGAATATTAGGTCACAAATATTGAAAATTTGAGAATCATTGCAATAAGGACCTGTGTTGTAGAGGGGGTTGATTCACGTGAAACATGTCGAAACGCAAAGTCCTTGTTTCAAATTGTAAGTTTGGAGATTACGGTGACGGCTAAAGTGTTGTTTTCGTCACTTCACAATGATTCAAAAATGCAAGTCTTTTAAAAATCTAGCGGGTGATTAGCCTAATGCTGGTGCTGAAGTTTTTTGCAATCTTTTCGCCTTTATATCCCTGTGGATTACATAAGAAAAGTCTAAGATTGTGAAATTGTTGTAACTTGTGTCGTCTTGGAACAGCTTTTATGTTCTCTTGAAAAATTCTCAAATGTTGTCATTCTTTCCTACTCGCAAACACCTTTCTACTTAGTAAAATATATGAAAAGTCCCTCTTCTGGAGATACATTCTAATGCCAGATATCTATTGAAAATTATGTCCACTGGACAGCATCATCCCTTCTCACTGTGGAATTTTAGAAATTAAATGGCTGATTTACAGGCCAAAAAACTGCTTCTGTTCAACAAGTCAATAAAAAAAAGGCATTTTTTTTAACTTTTAAACGAGTTTTTAAAGAAAATGGCCTCACTAGTTTCCTTATGCAACTATTGAAAAGAATTTCCAACCAAAATTGGAAGGATCTCGGCACAAATAGCACCAACAACTGGCCACACCTCGTTGTCGTGGCTCAGTTCCAACTTTTCATTGAACATGACCATTTTGCTACTGATTTATTCATATTAAGAATGACTTCTGATCCATACTGCCTCATTTTTCAAAGCTGATTTTTCATGGATGCCTATCATATTTTCAATGCTGGTTCTTCGTGTAATAACTATCACTGACCAATTTTGGGAAGAAAAATATCGATTGAGGAAAAGGCCGTTTTATGTTTATGATCTTGTGAATGTTATTTTATCGTGAAACCCCTTTGTCATTGCTAATTAAACAGAAACAGTGCCCATTTTCTAATCGAGTTTAGTGAAGTATATTAGCTATATTTTTTGATGTTGAATCTAACAGAGAACTCGTGATGTTATTTATTAGCTGAAAAAGTCAAAAATAATATATTCTCATTTTTAAATACGCGGTCGTGGTAGCCTACAGGTTATGATTATGAATTCAAGCTCTAGTGCCATGGACAATTCTCATATAGAAAGACTGATACACATTACATTTATTGAGGCTTTAAGCTGTGGTGCAGTAGTTTTCACTGGAGTAGCGCCAGCTTAGGTGTTGCGGTCATCACTTGACCATTGCTCAAATTTACGAGCTACGTTGCCAGTAGCCCTCGTGTTGCTTTATGGCGTGGCGTTAATAAGCCCCAACTACCGTAATTATTTATCCAAACATTAATCTCATGTTGTTATTTATTTGCGTAATCAGTTAATTAGATATTTTGACGGTCGTTCATTAAAATTTCTTCATCTTTTGACTTCCAGAGATGTCCAGTATTAAGAAATACCTTGTGTTTAAATTAAAATGGGTAGATATAACTGCGAATTCTTCTTTTATTTCTTATACACTCGCATACACATACATACGCACGCATATTTATGTTGAAATACTAATTTTACTTTTTTTTAAAGTTAAATACTAGATACACTTAAAACACATGAAAGAAATATTTAATTGCAGTTTACTCGTATGACTGAAAAATACTTTCCATTGTTTCGCTCTTGACTTAACGGAAGTCGTTTTATAAACTGAAATTTTCAGTAATTAGTCTATCTTTACAAATGTTTCCAATGCATGTGTACACTATTTATGCAGTTGTTTTTTGTTTATATTTCTTCTTTGTTATTCTTTAGTAATAATTAGAGCCATTCATTTTAATTAAGTTTAATTTCAAATCACTTTTCATAGCTTCAAATAAATGTTCATAGTCGAATCATTTAGCAGCACGTATAGAAAATATGAATACGCCTTTGCTAAATACGATCTCGCAATTTAGTTCAGTCGAATTAAATTCAACTGCAATGTTCTCAAATAGAATCAGGACTATAATTAATGATATAGTCGTAACTAAAACTATTTCGAAATAGAACAAATCCCTTACCATAGCTATCAATATTACTCCGATTAAACGCAGCTTGAGTATATTGAATACAGCAAGAATATCCCTCTAAATGTTTGCGCTTACCAGAAGCGGAAATTAATATATAATAATAATTCCAATAAATCGGTGGATGTACTGGCGTGAAAGACGGTAGACACTTGGGGTGATCCGGGGTGATTATTTAAGGTTCGTCTAATATTCATCCGATTAATAACCGTAGATTAAGTTTTCGGCTTTCGTGTTCCATTTGTTGCTTTGTCTACAACAGCGTTTCTCAAACTTTGGGGCACGCCCCCTAGGGGACATGATAACCCTACGAGGGGGGCGATAGCATATTGGAACGTCGAAAACAAATTATTTTTTTTTAAAAAAAATATTATTTTTATGAAAGTAAACAAACAAATTGTATTCTGACATAATAAAAAATAAAACAAACATTTGCATTGTCAATAATATAGTACACTTATCAATGTGTCAGTACTGCACACAAAGTTTTTTATAATTAATTTAACAATACTAAGTTAAGAACAAGTTTAACTATTACCATTTCCCCCATGAGTTTGTCATACAAAAAGTTATATAAAAATATCAATACTTATCTTAAAAATTTGTACGGTTTATGATTAATCCCTTAAATACCGGTAAAAATCACGTGATTCGCTCCCCAATGCCACCGTTTAACACGTAGACGAGCGTGTGTTATATATTGGGGGGAGGTAGAAAAAAGAATAAATAAGAAACACCTCTTAAAGAAGTAAATCTGTCATAAAATACTGTCAATTTCCCTTTTTTGCATTTCAAAGTTTTCGGAATAATTTTATGGATAGCAGTGCAGAGAAAAAAATCGTACTTCAGAAAAATATATATATATATATATATATATATATATATATATATATATATATATATATATATATATATATATATATATATATATATATATATATATATATATATATGTCTTCTGCAAGTAACTCAGTTACTGAGGGAGACGTTTATATACGCCGGTAACACTTAAGAGTTTAAAGTCATGTTGCAGCTGTAGCGTCAAAGTTTATTATTATTGTATTAAATACATTATCCTTATATGGAGGAGGGGGAAGGACGTTGAAATTTGTGATTGAATATTAAATCGAGAATATTTAAAGTGTGAGAAGCACTGGTCAACAAAGATGTTTAGATGCAAAGATTTAATGCTTATCAATGTCTATGATGTGCCTCATAAAGTGAACCTGCACTGGAATAAATTAATTAAAAATACATCACCGTTGTTCTCTAAAACAAAATATCTGGTGTTCACTTTTCATATGTTGTTGTACATAACTCAGAGTTTCTCAAACTGTGAAGCATGCCCATCTTGGAGGGCGTGAGAACTTTACAAGGGGAGGGGGGTGAGCATATTAAAAAGTCGAGACAAAAAGGTTATTTAAAAAATATATATTAATTTACTGAAAGTAAACAAACAAAATATGCATACTATGACGTAACAAAAAATGTGAAATACTCATTTAAACTGTTGTATTACACTTATAATTATATCAATGCTACACAATGTATTCTGCAATTAATTTAACAGCACTAAGTTAAAAACAAGTTTATTAATAACCAGTCACTCCATGGGCAAGTCTTATACATAATTTAAAACAAAAATTGACACTTATCTATATAATTTCTTCCGGTTTATAATTAAACCTTGACTGCCGATCAAAAGTTTCACGAATCGCTTCCAAATGGCAACCGTTTTCCACGTACGCACGCGTATGTGATGTATTGGTGGAAATGGGAGGAATAAAGAACCCCCCAAAAAATTCGAATAATTAAATCCTTCATAAACATTGTCAAGGTCCTTTTATTGCAATCCAAAATCTTCGGAAAAATTTTACTGATAGCAGTGCCCAGAAAAATCAAACTTCAGAAAGACGTATATATACGTCTGGGGAAATTAACGCTTTGGCTTAGTGATACGTTTGTATACTCGAAGGGGGTTGCTTTAAAGGCTAAAGTTGTGTCGTCGTTTTGCCGTCAAAGTAGAGTATTATTTAATTCAGGAAATTGTTATTGTATATGGGAGGGGACGGTATGAAGAGAAAAAATAATGATTGAGTATAGGGTCGCGAATATTGCAACTTTAAGAAGCACTGGTCTAAGTTCTGGGGTGGGCAATTGTTTTTGCTCTAGGACAACATTACCGGAAGCTAAGGCTGGCAAAGGGCTGCAACTTTTTAAAAATGATTGTATTCATTAGTTAACTTTGCTTCTCAGAAAATATATAAATTGTACTATAAAAAGCGATATATGTGCATATATATATATATTCATTTTTCTAAATATATATATATATATGTATATATATATAAATATATATATATATATATACACTGTAGGACAATTGCTAAGGACGGATAACACTATCATCCATAGCAACCACAAAATGAAAGGAAGCAAAATGTGGAAAATTAGAATAAGTGCGGGATATTAGTAAGAAAAAGTATGAGAATGCAAATTTTTTTCCACGTCTGTTCATCACGTGATAGCGTTCATAAGAGCTTTAAAGGTTTTGACGCGTGTGGACAGTTGTTGTTTCAAGTCAAAGTTTTACAGGAAAGATTTAATAGACGAACTTAAAATTTTTGGCGTGTCTCCCCGACATCACATAGATGATTTTATTTGTGGCCGAATTATTGGAAAAATCGAAGAAGGGCGAAAAATAACAGATGTTGCCAGGGAGTTCGACATCGCTCACAGCGTTGTTTCACGGCTGCGGAAGTCATTTAAAACTACTGGAATGTGTAGTAGACGGCACGGGGGAGGTCATGTTAGAAGTACGACGCCTGCAGAAGACAGATATATCGTCCTATCAGCAAAAAGTAACAGGCGCACCACAGCTCAGCAGGTGACAAATCAGTTTCTTGCTGCCTCAGGAAAGCAGATCTCCCGAAAAACTGTTGCCAGACGTTTAAGGGGAGGAGGACTATACGCACGCAGACCTGTTGTGTGTGTCCCATTGACCAGACAGCACCGTACTGCCCGTTTGCAATGGTGTCGTGTTCATCACAATTGGACTGAACAGGACTAGGCATGCGTACTATTCTCAGATGAGAGTAGGTTCAGTCTGTCATCGGATTGTAGACGCCAACTGATCTGGCGCGAGAGTGGTACTGCTTATCGTCCAGAAAATATCCAGGAAAAGGACCGATATCCGACATGCAGTATCATGGTGTGAGCCGGCATCATGATCAATGGCCGTATGCGCCTACATGTGGTTGCGAATAGGACTATGATGGGCCAACAATACATTGATGCAGTTCTACTTCCTCATGTTCGTCTTTTCCGTGGTGCTATCGGTAATAAATTTGTTTTTATGGACGACAACGCAACATGTCATCGAACACTCGCTGTTCAGGATTGTCTAGACAGCGAGGGTATCCAACGTCTCGTATGGCCAGCGCGTTCTCCAGATCTAAACCCCATTGAAAATGTGTGGGATGATTTGGGGAGGCAAGTTTCTGGTCGAAACTATCCTCCGACAAACAAGAACACCCTCATCCGTGCACTCACAGAGGAATGGGATAAATTGCCTCAACAGCTGCTGGGTAATGTTGTGCAAAGTATGGTACGACGTGTGGAATGTTGCATCACACTCCACGGTGGACATATTCCGTACTGATACCTTTCTTTAAAGTGCCTGCTGACTTTTAGATGCATTGTTCCATTTCTCCGTACGCAGATCAAACGAACATTTTTTTCTTTCAGATGTTTCACAGCTTTTGTACTTTCCAGAACAATAAATATTCTTTTTTCTAATGTCTGAACAGTGTGGCAACTATATTTTATTCTACTAGACCTCATGTCTCGCTTAATGTTATGCTACATAGCAATATGTGATCCGTCCTTAGCAATTGTCCAGCAGTGTATATACATGTATTCATTTTTCTAAATATATATATATATATATATATATATATATCTATATATATAGCTATTCTTCTCTAATATAGATGCCTGAATTATTAGTATACTACTATATCAGTAGCATGAATAAACAGAAATTGAACAAATTAGTCATATATTTGTTGATATAGGCCGGATCTTCTATATAAAATTATTTACATAAAAGTTGGGTTTAACATGTGTTTGGCATGCTAAACTCCACCTTTCTGCTAATAAAACTTAATGAAATCCTTTTGAAAATAATCGAAAAGATATATGCATCCATTAAAATAAAGTGGTAACTTATCTAAAATTGCATTCAAAAACACATAGCCGCACTAAATCTGAATACAATAACCAAGTGGTTGACAGATTTTGGACCCAAATAAAAATTCAAAGCATGGAATTGGCTGAATAGTATATATATATATATATATATATATATATATATATATATATATATATAATATATATATATATATATATATATATATATATATATATATATATATATGTAAGGATAATTAAATTAGATTAAAAATTAATCCCCTATCTAGCACTTGACTCATCTTTCTCAGGACCCATCTTCAAGTATCAAACTAATCACCCATTTATTTCTTCCGAACATATGACTTAGCTAATAAACATGTCTAATTCCAGATCGTTAGATTTAATAGTCAACATATGTCAGCATTAACTTGCAAGCAACCTCTTCAAAGCAGCGATACTTACCATATGTTTTTCAAGTGTTATCCACTTGAAACCACCATCATAGCGTGCTTTTTCCTCCCTGCACTCGGTGTTAGAACAGAAGTACAAATTAAAGAATAAAGGTCGTCTTTTCACTTTTCTAACTTTAATCTGATTCTGTCTTAAAAATCATGACAGAATTAAAGCTGGTAGGATTTTTTTATCTGAGAATGGATTTCAAATCTTAACGTAAAAAACTAATCTTTTTTATAAAATAATTTTAATATAAAAACAAACGCCAACTGCGGTAATAAATGAAATAGAGAATTTGACGGAACACACACCGAATGCACCGTATGCCTATATATCAAGACGTCGGATTGCCGGAATAAAAAAAGATACGGAAAAAAAACCGCACTAATAATCCTCGGAAGAACATCGCTCTTAACACCGAGAAGAATGCAGTGTTTACCGCAGAACGATGTTCTGTTTTTGCTGAAGAGGTCATCCAGTTTACCGTGAATGGAAGAGACATTCTAATGGAGGAAAAAAAAGAAGAGAAGTGTGAATCCCTTACTCCCCCGTGATTAAAGACGTCACTCCCTTTCGCCCAAAAAATAAAAGGAAAAAATCTTCTTCGCCGGAAAGTCTGCACGGTAATATTGTGAATTTGACCTCCATTTAATAATAGTGAAGTACCAACGTTGAAAGAAAAATAAATAAATTAAATTTTACTAGTGAAATAACAACAGCATTTGGATTAATGTTCACCAAGGAGTTCTGCAGTTGCAAAGTGAAGGTCAGTTAAATTGTATATTTCCAATTTTAGTGACATTGAAGAACTGAGTTTTGCTGAACAGAACTTTACGAAAAAGAATAATATATGATATGATATTTAATTTTTATAATATAGTTGTGTTAAATGAGATATTTTCTTTATATTTTAATTGAGAAAACAAAGTATATAGGTTTTCTCATACAAAATTTTGAGAAATTTTAATATACTTCTCATAATTTTATCATAAGATGTCGAATGAGTCAACAGTTATGATAGAAATTGGTGTTTTAAAGTTGAAAGATATAAATTAAGTTTTTAGAAAAATTATTAATGTACTAATACTAATGATATTGATTTTGATAAGAAACACAAGTAAAGTCACGTTGCATTCTTTTTTCTCCACTGAATTTAATTGTTTTGTTAATTATTTTATTCAGCAGTAATCTTATTGCATGTCATTTATTTTTTTTTATTTTGAAATTGTGTGTTTTGATATACCAGCCATATATCAGGATTCACTATTTCACAAAATTTTCCTTATCTAAAATTAACATTAATTTAATAACTTGAAGCTTATTTTTGGATATTACACAATGGATAAGCGATAATAGAATCATTATAATTTTGTATATGTCTCGAAACATTAAGAAGACAAACTTGTTTTGTTTGATATGTACACCTCTCATTGTTTCTTATCAGCATCCCTGAACAACTGTGAGTTGATCACGCAGATTTCTAAGAGAGATGTGTTCAAAATTAAGAAATGTGATACAGTTTTGTTAGTGAATGAGTGATGCAAGAGAAACTCAAGAACTTTTGTCTATGAACCGTATTTTTAGAAGGTTACGGAAAGATTCAAAATATTGCATGCGATATTAAATTACAATGAATATTGTGAAAAATTTTCAGAAATACTAAAAGTTATTATTGAAGTGAGTCCACTTTTCCGACTCAAATTAATAAAAAAGAGCTCTTATATTCTTATTTTCTTATAATTTTTATATTTTATAGCGCATATGAAATAAAACATTGTTTATTGTGTTGGATAGTGCATAGAAGTTGTGTGTTATACACCGTTTTCATATTATTAGTAATTTCATTTTATTAGTGTCTATATTTTTTTATCTTTTTAAAAAATGTATTTCATATATGCAAAATGTGTGTAATAATATAAGGTATTACTACGATGGCGCCATAGTAGATTTTTATACAAAATTATTATTTTAACATTTGTATGATTTCATGTATTTTTATATTTACTATCTTATTGTTTGATATATTATTTTCCAACATAATTTTTTTGAAAATATCTACTACCTATAATACGAATCTATTATTATGAAGGAATAGGAGGAAACGCGAGCTCTTATTCTAGATGTCGAATATATTTGAACAAGCTAATCTTCATTTATATGTATGGAAATTCATTTTTATCAATTAATATGTTGGAAGTGTCCTTACTGTGTTTGTTGTTATAGTTTTTCGTTTATTTTATTGCTTTTTTATTTTGTCATTACTATTGCTTAAATATTTTTACTGTGTTTAATATGTCTTTCTAAATAATGTTATGTATTGTTTTGTGTTTATTGAAAATTGATTAAGTTTGTAAAGAGAGAAAAAAACCACGCCATGACTCCCTTTTAAAATTGGGGGACAAATGTAAGGATAATTAAATTAGATTAAAAATTAAATTCCCTATCTAGCACTTGACTCATCTTTCTCAGTCTCATCTTCAAGTATCAAACTAATCACCCATTTATTTCTTCCGAACATATGGCCTAGCCAATAAACATGTCTAATTCCAGATCGTTAGATTTAATAGTCAACATATGTCAGCATTAACTTGCAAGCACCCTCTTCAAAGCAGCGATACTTACGATACGTTTTTCAAGTGTTATCCACTTGAAACCACCACCATGGCGTGCTTTTTGCTCCCTGCTCTCGGTGTCAGAAAAGATGTACAAAAGAAAGAATAAAGGTCGTCTTTTCACTTTTCTAAATTTAATCTGATTCTGTCTTAAAAATCATGACATATATATATATATATATATATATATATATCTTATTCTCTACAAACAAGAGATACCATCCAACAGTCACTTTCGTTAAACACATAGACAGTAGGAAAATCACACATTGAAGGACGCATGAACAACCGAGATTAAAAATTATACAATGGATGCTGCAGTATTTTAAACATTGCTGACTTAGGACCGCTAATATATAAAATAATTTGTATAAAAGTGGGTTTGAACATGTTTTTTGGCCATTCAACGTTCCCCCTTTATGTAAATAATACTGAGCAAAAATCTATTGAAAGTAATGAATAGGAATATCAAATTACATTACAAGATAGAGGTAACTTACCTAAAGATTGCACTTAAAAATTAAGAACCCGCGCTAAATCTGAGTACAATAAATAAGTTATATCCAGATTCTGGACCCTAATGCAGATTTAAATCATGTGAATGGCTGAAATGTAGTACTTAACAAAAGTGTAAAAATAATGAAAATATAAATTAATAAGAGAGTTACAAATTACCTTAACTTTAGTAAGATTAGAGTATATATGAATAAAATAGTAATAAGTAATTTTATCTAATATTAGAATATGGAGGTAACTATAAGTATGAAATATGTAAGTTTATAGAAATAAATTATTATCAAAATCATAATTTTTAATCCGTACTATTTTGAATAGCTTCATTCATGTAACTATTAATAAAATTTATATATATATATATATATATATATATATATATATATATATATAATCCAATATAAAATAATTTTTTCAAGATATAATCATATACATACACATATATATAAATTTATACATATATATATACATATACACAATTATATAAACAAAAATATAAAAATAAACATATAGTTATATACCTAAGATAACTAAAAGTAGGAAGGAGGGGCACATAGTATAAAGACAAATTCCTGGCCTTAGGAACCAGGATTGCTGGTTTAAACAAGTTTTGCGGCGCCAACCTTCACCTGTAATTTGTCATACTATATACCAAGAGGAAAGGAAAGAGTTATATATGTAGAATTTAAATATTAAAAAATCATTAAACTAAATAACATAGGAACATAAACATAACCTACTAAATCGGAGTTAAAACGATGGCCAAGATTGCAGTAACGTGTTCCCGCCAAATAGGGAGAGCAGAACCGCATAAAGTTAATTGCGATACGATATAAGAAACGATTAATTGCGATACGATATACGATAATAAGAAGTATATATATATATATATATATATATATAATACTTTTAAAAAATCAGAAAAATAAAAATCATACAAAATTAGCGTAAAATATAAAAGAAACTCAAAAAAATATATTAAATTTTTTTTCAAAATAAGCATGTGGCGCCATCTATTTAATAATTGTAGAATAAATTAGATATTGTCTAAATTTTAAAAAAACATTACAAAACACAATAACAGTAAATAATTACAGTAATACAAATTGTATTATAAAAAACCATTATAAATATAATTACAAAGAAAGTTAGCAGGGTATCCATGTTCAATACAGTTATTAAAATTTTTTTTAAGATTTTAAAAAAAGATTAGCTTTATCGCTAACTAATACATTATTGCGATAAATATAGTTAAAAATAATATTTCTATATATAGATATTGATAAATTAGAGTTCTAGTAAGGCACTTTGATAATATTAAAATTAAAGGCATCCTTTTTTATCATAATTATTACTATGTAGTTTCAAATCCTTAATATATAGTGATACATCTAGGTAATTTGTTTTGATTGGATTATTATTAATTTTAACTAAGTTTAAGTAGGACGGATAAAAATTAATAATAGGATTTAAATTATCATTTTTACCAAAAATAATTAAATAATCAATATATTTAAAAATGTAGTAGTCATTATTAATAACATAACCATATTCATAAAAATGTAAATAAAGATTAGCCAAACTATTACTAGCTGGGCCCCCTTGTGGGAGTCCTTTCTCTTGTTTATATAAAGAACCATTAAAATTGATGTAATTTTTTTAAGACAAAATCTATGAGAGTTTTAAATTTGTTAAAATTAATATTGAGGTTATACATACTGTGGATTTCTAAAATTACTTTAATAATACCATATAAATCAATGGAATTGAAAAGATCTTCAAAGTCATAACTATGAACTGAATAAATATTTTTATTATTAAAAAATCTATAATCCCTTTACTATTTTTAATTATAGCTTAATTACATTGCTGATTAATAAAGTTTTTTATAATATTATGAAGTAATTTGCCCACAGTAGTAATATATGTTCTAAAACAATTTGTCACAGTTCTAAATTTAACCGGACTTTTATGGAATTTTGGAGTTAAAAAAATATATGGATACTTTTAATTTTAGGAATACAATAACCTAATTTTTTATAAATAGCAATAATACGATTACTAATTTCATTATGTGACAAATCTAATTTTTAAAAAAAATCATTATTAAGAAAGTGATCATAAAGAATATTATAATAAAAATACTTACAAATCATAGCATATAGTTACCAGGTACTTTATCAATGTAAACTATGATAAAATTCTTTTGTAATTCATAAATTTTCTATTTTATATCTTTAAAAGTAGTTTCATATTGAGAATGGTAGCTAAAATTCATAAGGCCTTTTAAAATATTGTACTTACACTCATCAAATGCCTCAATAGGTAGTCCAAATTTAATTGCAGATTTTGTAATAAAATTATCTATATCTTTAATAATTTGTTTTTTTAACAGTATTGTTGTTATTAGAAACATTTAATCTAAAATTAGTGCCTTTACTCATTATATCTTTTAAAATATTATCATTGATTATGTCTAAGTTGCCAGTAACTACATGTTTATAATGACCATCAATAAAATCATTATAGTTTTTACATATACAATCTTCTATATTAATATAGGGCGAACTATTGTTGTAATTAAAGATAAATCTGCCCATCATTTTGTTATATTTAAAAGCTTTCTTTACAACCACCTTTCTAACCGGAAAAAGTGACAAATGTCTATTAAATACACTAGAAAAGTTAATTTTGTCAAAAGTTTTATTCGTGAATAATAAAGTGCAGTACTCTGTAATAGGTTCATTAATTTTCTCAACATTAATATTGAATTTATTAACTAGATAGTTAAGAATGTCTTTAATAATGTGTACTGCATGACAAACCTTTAAGGAATCATTATTTAAGGATTCATATAACAATGCATTTTCATGTTTATTAAGACCAAACATGAAGTATTTGATCTTCTTGATATTAAAGTTTTTTTCAAAATCATCAATAAGAACTCTAATATTGTCATGTAATGAATTTTTATCTCTATTTTTCCTTTTAGTTCTATTACTTCTAGATTTTCATTTAGAAGTATTGTTTAATTTATTGGCATTATAAAAAAATTCTTTATTATTATTCTGAACATTATTTCCAAAGTATTTTTAGCAAAATACAAAACATTAAGGCCATATGGATAGATTGTATTAAAACTCCCGATAAAGTGATTTTCCCACCATAATCTGTGCTTAGTAATTAGAGAAATTTTAATGATAGACAGTTCAACATTTTTGAAATCATGCGTATGAAAGTGTCTAAGTTCAATTTTATTAGAATTATTGGAATTATTAAAGAATTTAACATCATGCCTATGCTGATTAATCCTTAAGTTAATAGTATTGAAGGTCTGTCCAATATTTATATGACATGATATATTTATGATATATTTATAATGACATACTTTATAATTTAAAAGATAAATACAAATAAAGGTTTTACAAATGCTAAAACTAGAATCACAATCATATTGATCCATATTTAACATGGTACATGTCTTACATCTACTATCTCTACATTTATTGAATTTTAACTTAAGACTATTATAAGATTGAGTGTTATCAAAATTATAAGAAGATAAATTATCAATAATTCCATGTATAGCAGGACTCTTAGTGTAACATTTATTAATATTTTGAGAAATGTGATTACTAGATTCTAACAAGTTTTGTTTATAATGAGTATGATGGCCATTAATGAATTTTTTGTTCCAAAACATTCTAGTCTTGAATAGTTTAATATTAGAATTACTATTACGAATATTTAATTCTTTAACAGAACTCAGATCCTTTCCAAAATTGTTATTGGAGAAAAAAAGAAGAAGAGGGAGAGTTATGAAATTCCCTCTCATCCTAATAACTAACAAGTCAAAATAGATATATTTCTGTAAAATACAGAAGTAGATACCCAGTCAAAAGAGAGTGTACCAAAGCAAAACAGAAACAAGTTAATTTATAAAAAATAAACTTGAAAGTAAGCTCATAAGAGTAAAGTCAAAATAAATAGAGATTTCTGTAATTAATCCAGAAATTGATACCAAGTAAAAAGTGAGTGTGCAAAAGCAAAACAGAAACAAGTTAATTTTTAAAAAAACAAACTTGAAAGTAAGCTCTTAAAAATAAGAGAAAGCTATGCTCAAAACTAAAACCAAAGCTAAGAAAGGCTCAAAAGACAGCCATCCACCACACAAAAATCAGCAAAGCAGAAACAAGTTAATTTTTAAACAAAACAAACTTGAAGATAAGCTCTTCAAAGTAAGAGAATCCATAAATGTTTACAAATAGCTATAAAACCCAAGTATAACTAGTCAAGATAGTAGGAAATATTAGCCCTAGTAGCACAATAGAAAATTCCTGGAACCAAGATTGCTAGTTTAAACAAAGTTTTAGGGCTAAATAACCTTCACCTGTAATTTGCCTATGCTACTAAACCATAGGGAAAGGAAGGAATATTGAGAGAAATTTAAATATCACAAATAAAATACATTAAACTATTAAATAATAACGATAAAATTATAGCCTATTAGTACTTACTAGTATATATTTATAGTTGATGCAATAAAGTAGATGGTAAGACTTACTTCTTGAGAACAGCAACAAATTATGGCTCCCGCTCGATTCAAAAGGAAAATTGTGGTACCGCATAAATTAAAATTGGTGAGCATTGATAAAATAACTTGAAGTCTATATATATATATACATTAAAAAAATTAAATATTGATATAAAATTTATAGAAAGTAAAAACACTTCGCATAAATATAAATACGCAAGAATATTTAAATAAAATATGATATTATTAATATAAACATGTGACGCCAACTTTTGAAAAATCGTATAACTAATTAAAAAGTGCTATTATTATTACATATATTGTCATTTCACTTAGAACTATTAGAAATATAATTGTAAAGAAAGTTAGAAGGATACCCATGTTCAATACATTGCTTAATAAAGTTATTAAAACTTAAATATATTTTAGATTTATAGCTAACTAATACAAAATTACAATAAATATATTTAAAAATATTTCTGTGTATATAAAGATTGATAATAATTTCACAAGTCTAGTATGCCACTTTAAGAATATATATATATATATATATATATATATATATATATATATATATATATATATATATATATATATATAAATTGTTCGTAATTTTATTCAGTATATTTAAAATCCGTTTAAAGTAAAGACACAAATGTACCATATCACACTTTTCTACAATCATTTTGAAATCAAGCATGAAATAATTATTTAAAATTTTCATCAAACCTGCCAGTAAATGTCAATGAATTTGAATCTGTATTTACTCGTGTTGATTACCATGGAAGAGAAACTTTACTGACGAATTCATGTTGTCTCAAATGTAGAGAACAATTTTTATTTATTAGGTTTTCTGTTTGCTTAGAAGGACACGAAAAAATCTTTGAGGACTGCTATTTGGCCATCCCAATGTAAGTGCATCACACTTGTATAGCAAAACATTATTTCCTTCATTCATAGCTTCTCAGGGGACGATGCAACTAATTAAAAATCAGAAAATAATTGAAAAAAAGTACTTCAATAAATTAGAATTATTCAATACAGAATTAGATTTGTTATATGAAAAAATAAAACTGGCTCTGCTAAATAGTTACATTGGATTTTATTCATAATAAATATTGAAGTTAGAACAACGAGGGATTGAAAAGCACATATATTCAGATGGCAGTAACTCACGCAAGAAATGTATAAATGGGTATTGCATTCCCAGAACTTTCATTTGCACAAAAGATTTTCTGATGAGATTATAACCGCATGACGAGAGATAAAGAACTTTGAAAGCATAATAACAGTTGGAGTTTGTTTGGGAATGGAACATTCCTTAATCTATAACTCCAGTAGTGTACACAGAATATCGTCGGTATAATTATCAGACTGCGTAACTCCATCTGGGATTCTAATTTGATACAGTAGGGCTTGGCGTCAAGTTGTTGTTTATGTTTGCCAAGATATGCGATAGTATTATATATGGTTTACTTTGATATTTTATCGTGCGATAATATGGTTGCCATCGTAATAACGTGTATTAGTGTTAGTTTTTTAGTTTTGGTTTTTTTTCCGTGGGGTATCTGCTCAGCAAAGGTAACACATTGTTACACATTTTGTGTAATGATCGCTTAAAATAGTGTAAATAATTTATATCTGGAAGTGTAATACATTAATATTACTTTCTGTTGTATTTATTTTATGTTAAAATCTTGCCACCACCTCTCCCTTTGCAATATAGTTTTATTATGAAATAAAAAAGTTGTGATTACACTAATCGAGGAATAAATTAAAAGCGGAGCGCGCATTGAGGCTTGTCGTAGATGAAACAAAAGGATTAAGGAATCGCGCCAAAAAGCACTTGGCGCGTTGCACTCCTATATCAAATCAGTTACACCGGTGGAGTTACGCAGTCTGATAATTAGGCCGATGATATGTAATTCAAATATTACCTCACAACATGGATAACGCAGTGATCGGAACAAAACCTTCAAATTTAGCGTAAATTAGTCAACATCACTTTACAAGTAGTACTGCATGAAATAATATCACCCATCAGACAATGTAGGGTAGGATATACGGCAAATATGTCAAAAAATACAATTCAGATAAGAAAACTGATAATGACAACATGTGGCAGTAGATAACCGAATTAAAAACATGCCATAGGTTTCAGTTCTCCTACTGGATTTACGAACTTTTCGGTTTAAACTTAGTTGGCTGGGTCAGATGAATCATGATTCAAAATGGTAAAGGCTGATGGTACGGTTTCAGTATGGCACAGTCTTCTTCAGACCACACACAGTAGTAAACAAGCACTGTATGACCTGATAATGGTTCTATGTAAATGTTAACTGTTCTTACGTGGCATAAACTAGGTTTGATCAACCTTAACCTAAAACTGATTGGAAATGTTTATTTTCGGTTACTTGGTGATCATTTGCAATTATTCAGTCTTAATGTACCCCTCTTCCTAAATAAATAAGGGAATTTCTCAAGATGACAATGGAATATGTCACCTGGCTAAATTCATTTTGTGGTTGGTTTTAAATACAGATTGGAAATTTCAGGGAATAAATTTCGATGTTTAAGAAATAATCCATTCAAATATCTCTGTACTAACGCCGAAATGTGCCCCCATCCTGAAACATGATACAATTATTATAATTTACCATATTTTAATCGTAAACTATGGATCGTGCAGTAGAGTTAATTCAGCATTTTCTTACATTCTCTCTCAATGAGGAATCTGGCAGTGCTGAGTGAGTCAGTGTGGTATTTTTGGGACACACTGTATGTTCGATAACTCACTAAATAGTGGAAATTGTTTAAGTTAAAATATGAATATACTAGCTGCATGGTCCAGCGCGTTGCACGGATTCTCTCTACTTTTTACAAATTTTTCTTTCCTTTCACAAAATAAACATTTTCATTATTCTTTTTCGAAATTGCATTGAATTTTTGGTTTCTTTCTCCTCCGCTTAGCCAGGCGTTGCACGGGCTTTAACCGAGTATATAAATAAATTCTCATATTAATTGCATTTCTTCTTCATGACGCCTGCACTTCTGTGTGGGTGTGGGCAGCGTGAGTGATTGCTATAATGATGACATTAAAAATCCCTTTTGCGAAAATTTTTCAATTCTCTTAATTGTCAAACAGGTCTTCATTTACCCCTGCGTTACACGAATATTTTTGAATACATGCAATAATTACAGCATTAAAACAATTGTTTTAATGGTGTAATTAAATTTGCTTAACATGCATTTTAATTGTTAGTGTTTTACTAACAATTAAAATGCATGTTAAGCAAATTTTATTTAGAATTACTGTAAAAATTGAATTAACTTGAACAGCTATGAAACCAAAATAGTAATCACATTAAAACAAACACCTAAAAAATGAACATTAATATTGAAAAGAAACATCAAACGTGAAAAAAACAACAAATGTGCCACAGCTTTATACAAATAGAAAATATCATTATTTTGTAAAAAATATTATACCATATTTGAATAAAAAGTGTGCAGTTTCTAACTGTGGATATTTTTTGTTTAGTTGCTTATTATAGAAATTCTAAAAGATAAGTGCAAAAAATTGATATTTGATATGGACCCCGATATAATGAATAATTACTAATTAACGAACAAAATATTTTATTCCAATGAATTCGTTAAATCGGGATCCCACTATATATATTCTTAGAATTTAGAATAACAAAATCGATTAGATAAATGTTCTTCGTTTGGTTGTAGCTAAGAAAGCTGATCATTGATAGGAGGAAAAAGGCTTTTTTAATATGAAAAAAAATTTAAGGAGGAAAAATTATTAAAAATTAAGCATATTCATTATTTTAACAATAAATAGTTTTCTTGGAGCTTAAAATAATAAAATGAGTTTGGAATTTTTATTTGCAAACCAATTGTTACGTAATAACATTTTAAAAAGTAAACAAACTAATCTAGTTTTATCCGCTCCCCCTACGTTATTCACCCTCCCCCCCTCAATTTCCTTCCATGAATATACATAGCAAATAACTTAAGTGATGACTGAACATAGGTAACCACTCCACTTACCAGTTGTAAACGGAAACCAAGAAAAGAGGGACCTACGCTGATTTTGTGGCGCATGCGCAAAATTTTCAGCCGTCGTATTAAGAAAAATCGAGTTTTCTATTAAAGTTTTTTTATTTATGTATTTATTTTTGAAGGCTTAGTTTTTAAGTTAATGCTTTCAAACTTCACACATCGATTGCAAACAACAGTAATTTTTAAACAAGAAATATGAGAGAAATAATGTGTTATTAGATTAAGGTTAAAAGACTAATAGACGAAAAAACATTTTTTTAAACCGTAACTTTTAAGTAATTTCTTCAATCTTTGTTCAGATTACGGATAATACTGCTCTACACTCAGAAAAAAAATCGTGATATTATTTTTGTAAATGACGAGGTTATTAAATGTTTAATGAAAATTTTGAGTATTTTTTTGAAAAATCGTAAAAAAAAGTTTCCGACATTTTGTTTTTTATATGATTGATTCTAAAGAAAAAAGCAGGAACTTTTTTTTACTGTAGAATCTCAATTCATTAGCACAAAAGATAATTCATTGAGAATAATTTAGAAACAAATTTCATAAAAACGTATCAATTTTGACTAAGTTTTGAAAAAATCGTAAAAAAATTATATATATATATATATATATATATATATATATATATATATATACAAATATATAAACGAAAATTTAAAAATAAACAGATAGTTATAAACATTCGATAACTATAAATAGAAAGAAGGCACAGTAGTATAATGACAAACTCCTGGCCTTAGGAACCAGGATTGCCGGTTTAAACATGCTTTGGGGCCGCCCAACCTTCACCTGTAATTTGTCATACTATGTACCAAGAGGAAAGGAAAGAATTATATATGAGGAATTTAAATAATAAAAATAATTACACACACACACACACACACATATATATATATATATATATATATATATATATATATATATATATATTGGAAAAAAATATAACGTATCGTGGTGAAAAAAACTATCTTTCCGATTCTGTAACTATTTTTTTGCCTGAGTTTGATACCAAGAATTATATGGCTGTTTTTAAAACGTGAGGAAATTCGGAACTTCACTCCGCTGAAATCGAAATGACTTTTCGGCGGAATAAGAAACAGGGAAAAAACTATTTGCATTTTAAGGTTTTTAACTAATATCTCTTTAACTTATTGCAATATCGGAATATAAATGATTAAAAACAGCTTTCCTGGATTATTTCCGATCTTTTGGTATTTTTGACAAGTTCCTGCATCGTGCAGTTTGCGAGAAGATAGACACACAGAAAAATAGATACGTTTGTTTACCTACGAATTTCAATAGTGAAGATTATTAAGTAAATAGGACGTAAGGAAAGGCAGGAAATATTGATAAACACAAACAAAGTATTGTAACTCGTAGAAATTCATAAATTTTTAAATTAGTGGTGAGAAGCATCATTTCTTTTTACCTATTCACTTTTTTTAAAAAAATCCATTATACATTAAACATGTTTTACTTTTCTAATTTCTATTCGAAAATTTAGTTGAAAATCTCAGTCGTATTTTTAAAAAAAGTACGACCTAGAAAAAGAAATATCTCCAGAATCTGATACTTCATGTTGTCTTTCCTTTTTCAAATAAAAATGGAATTTTTTTATATTTCAAGACTTAAGAATAAAACAAATTGGTCAATTTTTAAAATGTCAGAAGCTAATATTTTCATCAAATGCGTCAAAGCTTGGATAGGTAAAATGGAGATGGAGATGGTTTGAGAATTATAACTTAACACTCGTGATGGATTTTGATAGATTGGATCAAGTTTAGTAGATCAAGTAATCCTTTTTTTATATTTCCAATGTATTCTGTAATCTCACGCTTCTCTTGTTGGAACAGCATGTGTGGAATTTCACCAAAAGGTACATATAATGTGAATGATCATCGAATGAAAATTCATTTTATTTGGCTTTGAATTCATCCTTATTAAAATTATAGTAACATTTGTTAATTTCATTGAAGCATTAATGGTATTTATAGAAGTCTTGCTGTATAATCTGTTTAAAAAGGAATGCATCCCTGCGTTTTGATTTAACTTGGGGAATACTTATAATTGATTAGTAGGACAACACACACTATTGTCTCAACTGGCAAAATCGTTGCATAAATAGATTTGAATTATAAACGGTACACGCTTAAGGTATCCGACTATTTGTGACTACTTTTTTTTAATGGAAATATGTGGATTTTATGTGATTTTTGGATTTATTTAGGATATTTTTAAGAAAAATTCTGAAATTAATAAGAGAAAAAGAAATTCTTATTACTAAAATTGTAAAAAAAAATTGGTAAAATTTTACAAAATAAATACATAAACGGGGCCCCTTTCGTACAAAAAACTTATGAATAAATCTCAATTTTTCAGTTTTGATGCATTATTTTACTTTTCTCTTTTGTTTGACCTTCAGAATAAGACATGCTTTAATTTTTACCAAAAATTAGAGCATTTTATATTAGTTATTATATGAAATTGCTTAATAGCAATGATTATATTCGCATAACATGCTGCAAATCTTGTAATAAAACAGTGTTTGATAACTCTGAAGGTTAAAACACTTCAACTGATATACAGAACACAACAAAATTTCAGTTTATTATTTTCAAAACTTTTGGAGCTTAAATTGATAACTAACAATGATCGCAACATTTCTAATAAGAAAGTAAATATATCTTTACTTAAAATTTATTATGTAGTTACACATATGTTTGAAAGATTTCTATTTCAAAACAAGAAAATTTGAAAGTTTAGGGTCATTCGAAATGTATGAGTTAATGGAATTAAATGTTGCATTTAACTGCTTACAAAATTATTCGTTCAAAACAATATCTTCATATGTAACTGAAAAACTGAACTTGCAACACATAACAAATGGTATTAAGAGAATTAAATACGAATAATTATTAAAAAAAAAAGGAATCAAAGGAACATAAAATTTTCTAATCATGCCTAAGATAAATGCAATAAAAAATTTCTTAATTTTTTGTCATACTTTTTGTAAAACCCATTAAAGAAAAAACCCATTAAAACACTCATAGAAAAACTCCATCTTGTAAATAATAATTGTGCGAGTAGATTTTTTTTTCGATCAGAATAAATTACTAGGTAAAGTTGGAAAACGTGTGTGCTCTTGCAAGTATTTAGCTACGAAAAAAAATTGTTTTTAAAGCATTTTTTTCTACTTGGTTTTTTTCACCGAAATTAATTTGCTCCAGAAAAAAATGATCAAACAAGTTTCTGCACATAATTTATTCTTCGGATATTTAGGAGAAATGGTAAAGGGACATAATATTTAAAGTGGACGTGTACTTTCTCTAAATCAAAGTACAAATGCTGCAATTGAAATTTTTAAAGAAAAAAGTTCTGTTTAAAACTTAAGTGTTTTAATGTAATGGAAATGTTTGTAACTAAAATAGTTTTCTTTTTTGTTGACAGGAGAATGGGAATACATATTTAAATATATTGTAAGTGTGCGTGAAAAACATATTGCGATCTTTGTGAATTCTAAATAGTCCTTATCCCCAATTATTTTCTTAATAAAGAACTGTTAACTCCAATTTCTTTTAAAGAGTAGCTTAAAATGGAACTAAATTATTCCTTCTAAATTTTGAAAATATGACAGTAAACCGTAAGACAAATTTCATTACAGAAAACTCTAAAAATTCCCAAAAGTACTAATTTATCTTGATATTTGAATTAAATGAGGAATAATGTATATGTTGATGTTTGGCACATGTTTCTTTATTTATCATAAAAATGTATTGATCAAAATTCCTTTAATTTAAATAAATGTCCATTCTTTCTTTTAAATCTTAACAAGTATACAGTTTTATATTCTAAATAACCTTTAAAATTCAGAATAATTAAAGCATTATTACAGTGCTTCTTAAACTTTCAATATTTGTTACCCGATTGTCAATCATAATTCTCATCGCGGCTCTCTTCCGTATAATAACAATGTATTGAATCTAATAATAATATACTTTGAGGTAAAGCTACAATACGACTTTAATTATAAACCTTTCAAATCATCAACTGAGTAAATTTTCGATATTATATTATACATGATAAGCCCATGGCGTCACTAGAGATTGTTAAACTTGTTCTTAATTTAGTTTAGTGAAATTAATTATTAAATACATTGTACAATTCTGAAACATTTATAAGTGTATTATGTCAATGCAAATATATATATTATTTTTTAGGCTGTCAGAATGTACTTTGTATTGTTTCCTTTCAGTAAATAAATATTTTTTAAAAATAATCTTTTTTTTCAATATCTTTTGCCCCCCACTTAGGGGGCCCTCCCCACAACTAGAGAAACACTGCTCTTGGGTTCTTCAAATTATTGAAGTTGGAAAGTAAACAAAATTACAAATTCAAGGTACAAATCTAAGTTAAATAAAAATAAAATGGTAAATAGTTGAACAAAATATAATTCAAATCAATATAGTATTTACTTGATATGCATTATTAAATAAGAACAATTACAGAGATTATGACGATACAGAGTCATTTTTTACAACATTTCACACACATACAGGTTTACAGAAACGAATGATCTTTTGTTTCTTCCTCTTGAGCATTAATTTTTTAAACAATAAATTGAATCAGATGTTTCAAATTTTCCTAATATCAAGATATGCAATGATTACATTTTTCTTCATTTTATTTCAACACAGATTTCAAGTGGTATCTCAGTTTACTAATTTTTTGCATAAGGTTGGCCTTAAACACCCCATTAGACGCATATCTTTATGTATTTTAGTCTTTAAATATTAATATTTATAAATGTTTACTTCAATGGAAACCTTATTGGCTCAATTTAGGATAGATGGAAAAGTTAGAATAAAAAATGCATTTTAAACAGAGACAAAAGCAAAGAAATTAAACTATACTAGACATTCTACAGGTATCAAAGCCACAGGTTTATATGCATTTATATGAAACAAAGTTTTACATGTAGCAAATATTCGAATATATTAACTGATAAGTAATGTTTCCGCAAACATCTTTCAAACATGCATAAAACATTTAATGTATTTAAGTCACTGAAATTCATTTGACATGAGAAAAGTACAAATAGATTGCAAGATTATTATACTCAATGGGACACTAAAAATGCAACAAAAAGGAAAAAGCCAGAAATTTTTGCGAATTTCAAGGTATCTGCACCTCATCGAGCTGAAAAAATGATGTATAAAGCACAGGCGTTGGCACACTTTGAGTAGAATATTAGCGAAGAATGCTATAAAATTCGCAATTTTGTGATGTTATTTCGTCCTCAGAAATCATAAGAGGATGTTCATAAAAGGGTTTTACATGTTAAACGAGATATATTAATAACTATATCAAGCAAAAACAATATGTGCTTGGAAATCTAAGATCAATTCAAGTGTTAGTAACATTAAAACTCATAGTAAGTTGCTCAAATTGCATTTTCAGTTTTAAATAAAGTAATAAATTATAGTCTAAAAAAACTAAAAAACACGCCTTTATAGTTATTCAATTTTCAGAAAAATTGGGCAATTGTTTATATTATGATGAGAAATTTTGCTGACGCATCCTCCCATTTTTCACACAAATACACTTTTTTTATTTGTTGTATTTATATTAACCATGAGAGCTTTAACTTATGGCTGTAAATTAATCTTTTAGTTGCTAAACTTAGAATTTGTCGCAAAATCTGGAAATTGGATCTGGAATAAGTCACAAATCTGGAAATGGGGAATTGTTAATCTCGATGATCCTGATCAGGACAATTAAAAAAGTATATTAAATTATTGTATTGTCATCGGTTGTTGATAAGTGTGCAAAATTTTGAATTAACCTGACATTTTAAAGTGGGTAAAAATTGAGTTCAAACATTCCGTAAAATACAGGTGAAGCTAATAAAAGCGTGATAAAAAAGCTTATAAAATGATAAAAGGTCAAAAATATTAATTATTTCGAAGAAAGGAGTAAAAAATCAGGTTAGGGTCCATGAGTGCCTATATACATCACACACAAATAAATGAAAGACCTTCACTTCTTAAATTTCTGGCATGTTCTATTCAACAGCTATTCTCAAGCTGTGATCTCAAATGCAAATTGGCTTACAGTGTACAATTAAACAAATCGGACTTTGCTTATTGTTATTTCGGTAAATGTTACTTTGTCATTAAGAATATTGTTTATAAATTAATATTCTAGAATGAGTTATCTTCAGAAATATTCTTTTCAACACTTTCCTTTCATAATTTATATACAGGCTATATATTTTTCTGCCAAAGATTTTCGAATCAGCATTTATTCCAAAGCAATCCTTTCACATTTTTTTTTTCAAAAGAAAAAAGAAAATTGGTTCTTTTGAAAATTTTACATAAAAGATAACTGAAACATACAATTGGAAAAAGTACTTCTTTATTATTTATAAATGCTATTCGACCTAATAATATTGGTCACAATTAATCTTTTCTAAAAAAGAGTAAAAATCTGTGCTCAAGTCATTATTTGCATTCAAAAAGAAGCATTTTAATACTTTCAAAAACGGTTCTCATTCACCCCTCAATCCTCACTACCACTGCAGTTTTTGAGAAAAGTAAAAATAAAGTAAAAAAAAAAAAGATATATAAATAAATATATTTAATCTTTAAAAAGAATTTAATTCACTGAGATGGCGCTCATTTCCATAATGTAATCGCTGTCTCGGAAAAGTGGAAATTAAATCACTCGAAGCTAATATCATGCGTTTCATTAGTTTATTAGTTTTTAAGACAAATTTTATTAATATTCATGAGAGCCCATTTATAGAGTAATTTTTCTCTCGGCTTTGAAGAAATTGTTTCTTTTCTAAGACGCCTTTCAATTACTTTTATTTTCTGGCTTTCTAAAAGGGAATAGTTTTATTAGTTTTTTTAAGATACTGTGATAAAGGAAAGACAATATTTTAGTTTCGATACTGAAAGGCTTTTAGTAACGGGAAGGAATTATTTAATATATTTTTAATTTACTCTGAGAATAAATACTTCTCCTTTTGATCGAAAAGATCCTCTTCGGATCCATAAGTCAAAATCTTTTATTGGATTATCTATTATCGAGTGTATCAAAGTTAAACTATGTAATAATTGTGTCTCACCTGATTTAAATAAAGTCGCTTTGATTATTCAAATATATTTATAGAAGATAGATATTCGATAAAATAAAGGAAGCTTCAAAAATGGTGGTCTCTTTTCAAATATATTTAATATCAATTATCAATATATTGGAAGATTTTTCTACTTTGATTCTTCTGATGTATAAAGTGTTGAACTTCCCAATTCAATGACTATACATAAGGGAACTATTTGAAATTTTTTCATCCTGGGGTTTTAAAATTTAAAAGTATCAATATTTGTTACGGATTTAGTAAAATTATTGATTGGAAATGCGGATCACAACAATGTGATCTGTTAATTGTGTATTAAAACAGTGCTCCTCAAACTTTTATTATTTGTGACCCAATTTTCAGTCATAATTTTCATCGCTCCCCTTATGGAAGGCACTAGTAATTATCAAATTCGTTTAAATTTATCATTGATAAATTAATTGTCAAATACTCCTTGTGATGTACTGATACAATCATAAGTGCATTATATCAGTGTAAATATGTCTTGAGGTATTTTGTTTTGATTATTTAAAGTAAACTCATAATTGTTTTTAAGGGATCTCTTACTTTTGAATTTTCGATATATTCGCCCTCCCTCCCTGCCTCTTTAGGTTTGTGCGCCTCGCAGTTTGAGAAACATTGTTGCAAAGGATATGTAAGGACTTCTCAGAATTTTTGTTTTAAAAATACATTTTGAAAAATGTAAGAAACACAGAGACATTTTATTTAGATACTTTTTTCTGTATCCCTTATCTTCCACCAAAATGAATGAATTATTAATTGAAGTTTCAGTTTCTAGAAGATAGGAATTATTATTACTTAGCTTCAATTTGTAAATAGATGTATTTATAGATCAAAATTATAACCTTGATATTTATACAATCTCTTTTTTAAATCATAATTAATCACGTATTTTCTTCTACAATACCAGAACCATTAATATAAAATGAATTGGAATTTTTTTTTAAAATGCTTTATCAAAACTTTATTCACATTACGATATGCATTATAAAAATAAGGTAACTATTTCGTAAACTTGCTTGAAATGTTTTTTTAGGTTAACAAAAGGTTAGAATTAGAAACATATATTATTTTGTTTTTAAAAGATACAGAGACTTACTCAGCATTAAAGTGGGAATGCACATTTGAAAAAGGTACTGATATTTGGATTATTTTGTTCACCATTATATGATATTTACTACATTAAAAATTAAATCACACTTAAACATATCTTAAGTACATTATTTTTGATTATATATAGCAAACATGTATAGAGAACATGTGGGATATGCTTACAAAAGATATTTTTAAATCATCTATTAAAAGATATTTTTAATTAGCCAAAATCATAACAGTCACATCATAAATGCAATTGCGTGTTCCCCATTGAATTCAAAACTGGTTGTAGACTTGTAGCCTTTTTCGAAGACAATATGAGCAGCTATCGCAGATTGAGAGGGGGAGAAGCATCGGCATGATGGAGGCTGGGTGGTCGGCCAGGCGAGCAGCTCGCCAATCAAGCCACACTGATTGTGTTCTGGGGAGGTGTTCGGACCTGTGAAGCCGAGAGATCTAATACCAAGCTCAAGACGTCCTCGGCAGACCAGTCGTTGAGAAGACCGTCACATTGTAAGAAATGCATGCATACATCCAACTGCTTCATCGGTCACCATCCAGGCACAAGTTGCACCTTCACTAGAGTTCCTGTGTCTTCTCGTACCATACTAAGGCGCCCGACTGAAGGACATTTGGGATCGCAGCGCCCATTACGTGAGCTGCTCTAGACGCCTACCCATCGACGCCTCCGTTTGGAGTGGTGCCGCTCACGAGAAAACTGGACTGCAGCGGAATGGAACCAGGTCGTTTTTAGTGATTAATCCAGATTCAATTTCAGCAGTGATGACAATCGTGTTCGTGTGTGGAGACTCCGTGGTAAACACCTCAATCCTGCCTTTGCTTTACAGCGAAATTCCGCTCCCACAGCTGGTGTAACGGTATGGGGTGTCATTGCCAAGAATACACTGTCACCCCTAGTATTGATCCGGAGCCCCACATGGCAGCTCAGTGGTATGTTCCATGACATCCTGCAACCACATGAGTTGCCACTCAGGCAACGGCTCCCATGGGCCATTTTTCAATACGACAATGTTCGGCCTCACAAGGCAAGGATGTCACAAGACTATATCCGCACTGTTACTACCCTTCCTTGGCCGGCCTAATCCCTAGATTTGTCTCCAGTTGAATATATCTGGGATCATTTGGGACGGCGAGTTGAGCAACTTACGAATTTGGACGAACAAGTGGCAAGTTTACAGCAAATATAGAACAAAATATCTCAAGACATCATACAGAACTTGTATGACTTAATGCCCGATCGTATCGCACCGTGCATTTACGCTAGAAGTTGTTTAACAGGGTATTACATCTCCCATTCCTTTGCCTTTTTCTCTGAATTAAATGATCATTTTCTTCGATTTCCTAATCACTTACTTATATCAAAGTAGTCTTTACATATGTAAACTTTCGTTTCATTTTGACTAATCCTTCTTAGTGCGCTATTTTTTTTGTCTATGAGTATAATACACATATAAATGTATCAGTACTGTGCAATGTATTTTATTAATTATTTAACAAAACTAAGTTAGGAACAAGAGTTTGATAATTATCAGTGATTCCATGGGCTTGTATTATTACTTATCTTGATAATTTGAACGGTTTTTAAATAATTCCTTAACTGCCGATTACGCGATTCGCTTCCCAGTGCCACCGTTTTCCACGAAGACGAGCATATTTTAATGTTTTTTCGAGGAGGAGGAGAAAAGAAATAAATAAGTAAATACTTCGAAAACACTTCCAAGTTCCTATTATTGCATTCTAAAGCCTTCGGAATAATTTCATAAATAGCATTGCACAAAAAGATCGTACTTCGGAAAGACGTATATATACGTCCAGAAAATTAATGCTTTGGCTGAGTGCGACGTTTATATACGTTGGTGGCACATAAGAGGTTAAAGACGTATTGAAGCCTTAGTGTCAAAGTGTACCATAATTGAATTTAATGCATTTTTATTGTATGGGAATGATGATTGAATAGTGGGTCACACGTATATTGAAAGTTTGAGAAGAACTGCTGTATATGAAAGAAAAATACTTACGAAGCTAATCCAATACAGAAAAAAAATTAAAACCTGTTTCTAGACCTACCTGTTAGCTCAATCAGAGAAGTATGTGAATGCAGAATATCGAACCACATGAATTATTAATGGAGTGAATATTAGACGAGCCTTAAATAATCACCAGGGATCTCTCCAAGTGGCTGATATCTCCTCGCATCAATAACGTTTCGGAGTATTAGGACTATTATTACGTATTAATTTTCAACATTGTTATATAAAGGCATTTACGGAATATTTCATAGATAATCTTGTTGCAGCGAGAATACTCTAACCCATTTTCGATCACCTCAAAGATATTATTGTTATGGAAAGATTTTCTCCTTCCGTGATAGTTTTAGGTAGTTTAAGTAACGTCTGTAATTAGTTTTATTCATGTTTCTATACGTTATGCAGTTCATTAGGAATTTTTAAGATGTAATCTCTCTCTCTCTAACTCTAAATAAATAATGTAAATGTAACTCTAAATAAATAACTGTTCTGAATATAATTTTAACACATGGGATATGATAAAACATATTTATTATATAATTAAGTTTCAATAACGTGTTCAATTATAAAATAATTGACTAAATTAACAAAAATATTAGAATTATAAGATCACTTGTCTAAAAACAATCAAAATAGAAAATTAATATATTAGTCGCCCATATTTTCAGGTAGTATAAACATTCTTAAAACACGCTTTTCATTAAAATGACCGCATAGTGGCATTTAATTTAAGTAATATTGGTCGTTCATTTAAAATGAAACTAATTAGCAATAGGTCCACTGCAGAGGTTTCCGCATAATTTAAATTTTCGTCTAGTTTTGGCGAGATAACATTACAATACTTAAAACTTTAGACTGGATCCAAAACATCTAATTGGAGGGATATCAATATCACACTAAAAACGAGAAGCAAACCAATGTAAAATTAGTTACCAGTATGAGTGCTATTACGATAGTTTGGCTTGTAGAGAACCCTAATTGTTTTCTTAAGCTACAGAAAAGATATATAATACAAGTGATAAAATGGTAATATTAATTAATTCATTAAATTGACAGCTGTAGGATAAATGACTTTTTTCTGATATTTATTGAAGCATTTTTATTTATCTGATATTACTCACCTATTAACAGCAGATTAAAAGTTACGCGTATTACAGGGAAAGAAAAGGCTCAAAAAAGCAAATTTTTCTTTGAAATAAGTAAATCCTTTCCAGATGCTGTAAGGATCATTTTATTGCATTGCAGACCTTTCGGAATAATTTTACGACTTGCCGCTCAAAGAAAAGAATCGAATTTCCGAAAGACGTATATATACGTTTGGACACGCAACATACTGGTAGAGCGAGACGTATATATCTGCTAGAGGCAGTATAGGAATAAATATTTCTCACTAGGAAATGTTCTGCACACACACACACATTACATTTTCTTTAAATTTGTGAAAGCAAGGAAAAAAATTCATTGGAATAGACACATTAGATTACAGTACATCACAAGGTTTAATTAATAACTTGAAAAAATATGTATCAAAATGAAAATTCAAAATTAGCAGCATAATTTAAGAAATTTGAAAAACTAGTATATTATTATTATTGAAAGATTACATTTTAAAAATAGTTCCCGAAAATAGTTTGCGATAACACGTAATAAGTCAGGGGTACATAGTAACGGAGATCAGAGTTAACAGAAGAATAGATAGAGAAGTATGAAATAATTCTTGCAAAATTGTGTAATTAATAACAAGAGCGTACCTGACACAATTACTAGTAATACTTTTGTTAATTATCAATTAAAAACACTTACATGCTCAATTTTTAACAACAACGGAAATTGAAAAATTTTAATAACAAGGGAGAAATGCATGGTTATAAAAGGTAAAGAGTAATAAAAGTTTACTTTTTCGAAAACGCTTGGATTTAAAAATTATTCAAAGCAACTGATTTATCTTAAAACACGTGGTAATTATGACTAGCTATGTTCCTCAATGAAGGAGTTTTTTTTACTTATAATTAACAGCTGCTAGATTCATGAACTGCAATTTGTAATATTAAATAAACATATATAGTTAATTAATTTGTAAGAACGCGCTGCATAATTAAAATTCTTTATGAACTCATATGAATTACACCTACTCAAAAATAAAATAAAGAAAAAAAAATAAACTTTTAAAAATTAATTTTGGATGAAGAATTAATAAACTTTTTTTAAATGTTTGAATAAACAAAAAGAAATGGCGAATAAGTAAAATCACTTTTGCAATATGCTTAATCCAGTAATTCCCATAATAATTAATCCATATAGCCCAGCGTCTAAATTCCTTACAATGTATGATGTATAAAATGAAATTCTAACATAAATTTTTATTGTTTTGTTCATTCATTTTGAAGGTTCTTTAGTGTTGGTATTTTTAATGTAACATAACTTTAAGGTATCCAACTACGTTCGGAACCGTGATTTTAAAAACACGCATAAATGGATAATTTTCATGATATTTAGTGCCACTCAGATTGGAATACATGCATAAAATTGTTTTAAGGACATTTTGACAAAAATAATTTATTTAAATATAATATTTTCCAAAAAATTAACTTAGAATAATCTTTTTTCAAAATGATCTCCTTTTGTGAAAAATGATTATATTATAATAATATTTTGCCTGCATATAGCTCAGACCTCTCTACAGAGGCTCAATTAGAAGTTTTGAAAAAGTCACAATATTTGGAGAGTTTCCACCAATTGCAATAATTATTCGCGTTTTTTTCTTAAAATTGCTTCCCTCTGTTGTCGTAAAATATAAATAAACCCACTTTTAAGTTATATATTTCAAAAATTCTAGTTGAGCCTCTGCACAGAGGTCTGAGCTATATATAGGCTAAATATTATTACAATAGAAGCATTTTTCACAAAAGGAGAATATTTGGAAAAAAAATTATATTGTAAGTTAATTTTTTGCCAAATATTGTATTTAAATAAGTTTTTTGTCGAAATGTCCTTAAAACAATTTTATGCATATATTCTAATCAATGTGACACTAAATATCATGAAAAGTATCCATTTTTGCGCTTTTGAAAATGGCGGTTCCGAACGTGGTCGGATACCTTAAAGGGTCTAATTTTAATAATTTATTTTATTTGGAGAATTAAAGCTAGTCGGTACCCCCTTACCGTAAATGTTAAATTGAGCTTTTTTATGCACTTTATTCCCAGAAACTGTAAAATATAAAAACTTCAAGCTTTGTCTGTAAATTAATTATACTTTTAAATGTATACTGAAGTGATGTTTTTCAAATACATTGTTTAGTTTTTCAAAAACAGACGAAGTAAAAATATCAGTATGAATTTTTTGAAAATTGTCATTTTTTTACTATACTGCTGTTAGCCAAATATTTTGGGAATATCTTAAAAAGCTCACTTCAGTATATAGTTATAGTATATTATAGTATATAGTTATAGTATATAGTTATACATCAGTAAAATGAAGGAAACATCGCAGTTACATTCATACAGTAGATTCTAGATTGCCCAGATTGCCCCCAAAGTAGATTACCCAGAAAATACATAAATATCATTTTTTTTTAGTTTTTTTCTAACGAGATATTTTGTACTATTTGTCGAGACCCCCCCTGGCTCTCTCTCCTTGGTGTCACCTTGGACACCAGGATTAATTTGAGGCAAAGAACCACTAAGGGCCATTTTGAATAATAATAATATTTATTTATTATGATAATTCCTCAAAAAAATCTCTGATAACATATAATACTTTTATGTTACGTCAACTAAAGGGATTTACCTTTATATTAAATTAAATTACAAATAATGCAATTAATTAATATTTAAGCTCAAGATCAAGTAAGGTCTACCGAAATAGGAGATCCTAGAAATACACACGCGCGTACTCGAATTATTAACTCTCATTAACTTTCACTAATTCGACTAAACTAACGCTTCTTTTAAGCGTAAGTAAATTATATTTACCGCTGGCTATATCAGCTTTCTGGTTTTTCCTTAGAATCACAGCAATTCTTCTGCAGTGTTCTAATATCTTGGAATCCTCTAATATTGCGGTTAAAGTTGCTGGCTCAATAGCCGTCCATCATCTACACTGCTAGCTTACAACGCTCGACTTAAATACTTTATCTATTTTGCATATCTAGTTCATCTTTTTGGAGTTGATTGGAAATAAATGCGAATTTATATTCCCCAAAAAGACGCCTAAGAAGATTAGTGAAAAGGTTCCGTACAGATTCGTCACATATTTACATTATCTTTCTCAAATGTTATATCATTCCTCGAAAGGTTTTTATCTTTGATGCATTACAGATATTGAAGTTGACAATAAAGCATTATAAATAAAATGTGAAAATGTATCAGTATGGTTTTGGTATGAATTTGTGATTGCATTTGGTAAACCTAATTATACGACATTTCGTAAGTTTTCATCAGGTTTTTGTATGTTCACATGCAAACACAGTTTCTAAAAGTTTCAAATTGCCAAAGTTTCTCTAAGCTGGATAAAATATTTCTAAAACTGCCAAAATAAAACTGTTTTAAGGTTTTTAAACATGAAATGTATGTATTTTTTTGTATGTAACAAACTTCTCCGAAAGACAATAAACATCACATTTGATGTATCATAGCATACATTTTCTCGTCAGAGCAGACTCAAGATTTTGACTGTATATTAATTAGACATTTATATTTATACTGAAGTGAATTTTTTTTAAAGTATTAATTAATTCTTTCAAAGACAAACATTTACCGAGCACCATTATGACTTTATTGAAAATTATCATTTTTGTTACCATATAGGTTTTCTAGTTAAATATTTTAAGAATATATCAAAAATGTCACTTCGGTATATTCAATTGCATTAAAAAAATACAGAGTTCACACATATAGTAAATTTACCCAACTTTAAAGTTATAAATTTTAGAAATCAATAATTTTTATACAAAATCTTACTTTATCAAACAATATTTATTCTATAATTTATTATGCAAGGAAATGAAGGTTCCTGGTTCCCCTTCAATTTTCATTGATATACTTTATGATAGGAAATTTCTTCTACTTTTATTAAGATGAAAAGTCAGGTTTTTAAGTATTCAATATTTTAACAAATATTACCTGTCAAGCGTCTACATTGGTTTCAATAAGAGCACGATCAAATGACGTGTAACCTCATTTTTGCTACGTCTCATTTTCAAGCTACTGGAACATTTTTACTATTATCATTTTTGCAATATGTTTCTTGCGCGTTTTTAATGGAATCCTGACAAATATGTTATGCAGTATTTTAAGACATTAGCGTAAGTACAAAATTTCCAGGAAGAAATTTTTTTTTCAATGCACCACAAAAAAATCTCCACTCATGTTCTAAATTTCAAATATTCAAAATCACAGTGATTTCAAAACATTTACAAACTTCGCTCCAAAAGTACCTAAACAAACTAACAGTAAAACGTGCAGTTATTATACAGTGAATTGTGTATCATTAAATGAAATAATGTAGAGGCTTTGCAACTTCTTAGATTTAAAAAGATAATATTTACACTTAATATGTAAAAGTGGGTGTGGCACGTGGCAGCTGGTTATTTTATAAATGTCATTTTGGCATATTTCTCGTTCAAAAAACAGCAAATATGTTATATCACTGGAAAGGTCATGATTTGAAAATTTTAGAATCTCCAAATAGATAATCTAAAAATTTTTAGCCTACTGATATTCCTTAAGGCGGACAAAATTGTCTCCAGCCACCTCACATCCAATCTCCTCACCATAACCTTCTTAATAATACCTTCTTATTGAAACCTGAGAAACTTCTAGAAGGTTCTAACACAAGTTTCGGCAAACGTTCCAAAGAATAGAGCCAAGTTGTTAGAGAATGAGGTTATTAAAGTGTCTGTGTGCATCAGTCATTTATATGCATGTGCTTGTGCACCCGTGTAGGATATCCGTACCAACATAAGCGTAACTCAGCATTTCTCAAACTGTGGGTCGCTCCCCCAAAGTGGACGGTATAACTCAACTAGGAGACACGTGCATATTGAACAGTCGAAAAAAATTATTAATAAAATAAATTATTAATTTACTGAAAGTATAAACAAACAAAATACATTCTGACATAATAACAAATAAAATACGCATTTACACTTTTAAGTGTATCAGTGCTGTATAATGTATCTTATCATTAATTTAACAATACTAATTTAAGAATAAGCTTGATTATTACCAGTGAACCCCATGAACTTGTATTAACACTTATCTTAATATATATATAATTTTACGATTTATAATCATTCCCTAAACTACCGATTAAAAATTATGCCATTCGCTTCCTCATGCCATCGTTTTCCATGTGGATACACATATGTGATGTTTTTGTTTTGGAAGGGGAAGAAAGAAAAGAAATAAATAAGCATGTGATGAATCTTTACGGCACTTTTCCACTAATACTCTTAGGCGTATTTGGGCATTGTAAATTCGCGTATATTTCCAATCAGCTCTGGAAGAAGAAAATGGAATATTCAAATAAATTAAGGTATTTAAGGAGAGCCTTGTAACATAGCATTTAGAAGGCGATTAAGCCAAGAGCAGTAGTGACGAAATTAAGAAGATTCAAGCGGATTACATGATTAGAGTATTGCTGCTAGTATTCAGCGAGGTAGCCTTAGAAAGATTGATCTACCTGGAGAAAACGACATTATAACCAGGTGATATATTATAATTTAGTCTATCTGACCACAGGAGTTAAGGTATCCGACTACCCTAAAATCGGGGATTTGGTCAAGAATTGACAAAATTTTTTTTTATGATTCTATTTTGTAGACCAATTTATTAGCTTTATAAAATTACCAAGTTTTTTTTTTTTTTTATTTTTCGTTCATTAGAACAAAAGTTACAATTGTTTTAGTAAAAGTAGATGACTTTTCCGGTTGGTAACTGCCGACCGGAAGCGGCATTCTGAAACCAAAACTGAAAGTTTTTTTCGGTTTTTTTCCACTTTTTTTGGGAAATATATTTTGAACTAAAGTATATTTTAATATTTTGTTTAAACACTATTAAAAAGCCTCACTTATTTTTCTTCATAAAATAAGTTTTTCACATCTGACAATTTCAGGATATGTGTTTATTTACTTCTTAACGTTCGATATTACTGCTAACTTTTTTCATTCTAGTTTTTACTGAAATAAGTTCATTTTCATTTCCGTATTTTATAAAATTACTTATTAAGTATTATTTTTAAGTTTCTGCCATGGGACATTAACGAAAGAGACGTCAGAAGAAGCGAAAGTTTCATGGGAATTTCCGCACTGCTAAAAAAAAAGTTAGTGAAGGAAGTATTAGTTCTGAAAAATTGGGAAGATGATTAAGTGACACTTTATTTAATGTTGATTCCGAAACTCTTTCTGGTTATAGGATTTTCGATATCGAAATACTGATGTCAATATTCTCTATTATTTCTTGTCCTGTTTGTTATAATCAAGAACTGTACTTGATTGAAGACTCAAGACTTGGTTTGCAGTCAAATTTATGTCTCAAGTGTAAGAACTGTTCATTTACAAAAGGATTCACTTCCACATCAAAGGTGTGTGTGTGAATAATTTAAATATTATAAACCTTCTTTTTGTCTTTGGAATGAGAATTATTGGCAAAGGATTTTCAGCTGGAAAGAAACTGTTCAGTATGCTGAATATTCCTTATTGCGTCAAAATGTACATACAGACAACATGAAATTAAGTTGCTGCATGCTGAGTCACAAGCTGCAAACAATTATATGTTGGAATCAGCAAAATCCATTGCGGAATGTTCAAATGAGTGTGGCGTTAGTGTAGATGGTACATGGCAAAAAAAAGTGGCTACTCTTCATTGAATGGATGTGTTTCGACAATTTCTGTGGACTCTGGAAAAATATTAGACATTGAAGTGCTCATTAAATATTGCCGAGTGTGTACGAAAACCGAAAAAACATCTCGATTCTCCAAAGAATGCGTAGTGTCACATTTTTGTAAAAATCACAAAGGATCAGCGTCTAATATGGAAACTGTCGGTGCTTATAGGATTTTTGAAAGGTCTGAAGCAAACCGCAGTCTTCGATATACGTCTTACTACGGGGATGGGGATTCAAAGGCGTTCAATAATGTGAAAGACATTTATGGTTATGATAGCGTAGTTAAATATGAGTGCATAGGACATGTGCAGAAGAGAGTTGGCTCTCGTTTATGAAAGCTGAAAAAATCTACAAAAGGCTTAGGCGGAAAATGTAAATTGACTGACAAATTCATCGACACACTTCAAAATGATTTTGGAATTGCAATTCGGAGTGATGTCGGCAATTTGTCTAATATGCAGACTGCAGTCATTGCTGCATTTTTTCATTGTTGCTCCACCGACAAAAAACCTATGCATGGACAATGCCCTTCTGGATCCGATACATGGTGTAAATACCAAAAGGCCAAGCAAGAAGGAAAACTGTATAAACATAAAACAGCTGGCTTACCAAATGCTGCATTAAACACAGTGGAAACCACCTATATGGATTTATGTGACCAATCACTTCTTGAAAAATGTTTACACGGAAAGACCCAAAATGCCAATGAAAGTTTTAATGGTGTTTTGTGGAGCATAATCCCAAAACAAACTTTTGTTGTACTTCTGACACTACAATTTGGCGCATTATTGGCTGTATTAGAGTTCAATGATGGATCTAAAGGGATTCTTTCCGTGTTGGAATAATTACACATCCCAATGTGTTATTTCATTCTGAAGGGATTTTCAAAGGTTGATGACGAAAGAATTGTGGACTCGGAGAGACATTCATTGCCAACTACAAAAAACAAGAGAAAAAACTCAGATTACTTAAAAAAAGGAACTGTGCATTATCTGAGAAAAAGGAAGGTGTCACGTATAAATCTGGAGAATTTAAAACCTGTTTGTAAGTATTAATATTTAGAAAAACGTATTTCAAACTTTAAAATGTGTTTTACTCAAAACGTGTTTTTTCAGAAAATGTTCAAACGGGGACAAGGATTGCTGAAAAAGTTTTGAAAATAATTTACTGAAATTTCTTGTGTATGTTCTGTATAATAATAGAATTGTTTTGATCTTTATATTTTTAAATCACTACATTATTACCAAATTTACAGTTCCTTATGTGAATATAAACACTGTTTTTTTAAGCAATTTCGTATAATAACTAAGATAAAGTGCTCTATTTTTTGTAAAAATTAAAATATCTCTTATCCTGAAGATCATTTCTAACATGGATAACAAAGCAACATATCAAAATTGAAAAATTGAGGATTTGTTTATAAAATCTTTTTACAGAGCAGGCCCCGTTTATGCAATTTTTTGTAAATTTTCACCAGTTTTCCCAATTTTCATAATAATAAAAACATTTTCTTTTTTTAATTGATCATTTTTTTCTTAAAATATACCAACTAAATCTAAAAATCACAAAAAAATCCCCATATCTCCATTTTTTCAAAAAAAAAAGTTGTCGCAAGTAGTCGGATACCTAAATATATCATAAAGTTAGTTAAATTTTAGTCAATGTTAATAATTCAGGTTGCGTGTATTTTTCGGTCCTCTTATTCCGGTAAACCCGTTCGATATTCAGATTAGTAGTTGATTAATATCATATTTTGTAATTTAATATATAGTAAAGGTAAATACATTTGACGTAGACATATAATGTTTAATATTTGTAATTAAAATGTTTCTAATTAAATCTATTGAATAAATATAATTTATTATTTTACAAATGGCGTCTGGTCATTCTTTGCCACAAGTTAATCTTAGTGTCCAGGGTGGAACCCAGGGAGGTTCTCACAAGCAAATCCTTTGAAATAAGTAAATCCTCTTCGCAAACTCTGTCAAGGTATTTTTATTGCATTCTAAAGCAGTGGAATAGTTCTATGGATAGCAGTGCTAAAAAAGATCAAAATTCAGAAAGACGTATGTATACGTCTAGAAAATTAATACTTTGGCTGAGCTAGATGGTTATATGCGCCAGTGGAACTTAAGAGATTAAAGTAACTGTAGAGTCAAAGTATAGTATTTTATTCGCTACAATGGATTGTTATTTGCATGGAAGGGGAGCCCCGATGTAAACTATGATTGAATATTGAATCGCAAATATTAAAAGTTTGCGTAACTGCACTATTTTGTTATTTTACACTAATAATTAAAACTGACTGTTAACTGTTTAACTGTTCTTGCACATAAAATTTCGAAAACTTATTTACTGAATTTGCAACCTGTAAAATCTATGCTTCATAATCTTATGACATTTCACTGATTTTCAGCAACTTTTGTTCATGGAAAATTAGGAAATACAAAAGTAACTGATATAAGTCAGTCAAATGTTCAAACGTGTTAGAAAATACAGATTTCAGTTTCATCAGTAGATAATTTTAGAGAAAAAGATGAAGGGAAACAATGATTTTAGTTTACATAGTTTTTTTTTTTTGATAATCTTTTGAGGCAGGCACAACAATTGTCCTCCATGCTGCTCTCGAGCCACGGTTTGCCAATCCCTATTCTCTGAGGTCACATGATTTAATCTACGCAAGAGAATTGGTTGAATCTGGTGGCAAATGCAATATTACTTTAGATCAAATTTTGAGATTTCTTTCTTTTTTTTTTCAAGAACTTAGTTTGCAGTTAAAGAACGAAACCAATTAATAAAATGAGGAAAGCACTATGTTTCGAAGATTTCTGAATCCAAATGAATCATTGGTATATGTGACTGTAGTGTTATATTCTACGGTGAACTATGTTCTATTTTTATGTGACAGACATTCGTAATTAACGTCTCGGAAAACAATTTATAACCCAAAGAACAGAGCTATCTTTGAAAGACATTCAATCTATTAGAACTAACAAATTGTTTTGTGTTTAATCAATCATTTTAGGCTCACTGAAGAATTTTCTTTCCCCGTGTGTCCCCTGCCTCTTTTCGAACCTTAAAAATAATATTTCTCCAGTTCTGCGCAGAAATTAAGCACGGGTATGATTTGTAATCATTGCCTGTTTTCAGGCATCGAAGATGTGATTGATGAATACGGATTTTCTACGTTATTTGTCATCTGAGGCACTCATAAACACTGTCATGGGGTTGTTCATAAAACAAAAAGTTTTGCTTACCAACTGGTGAAAGCTTTCGTTATTGTTGATGATCCATGGGGTAGGTTGATGAAATAAACTGCTTTTGGAAATATTGATTGCAGTAGGAATATGATACACTGTATCATAATTCATTCAATGATTGAAAGATGTTAAGTATGGAAATATCATGATTCTGTGTAATTGTCAGTTGGTCGGTATGTGTAAATGTTGAATAGCACTGTACATCTGAGCGAAGTAATTCAGCGTTTCTCAAACTGTGGGGCGCGTTCCCTTGGGTGGGGGGCGTGATAACTCTTAAAGAGGGGCGCGATCATATTGAAAAGTTTAAAACAAAATATTATTTAAAAATTATTAATTTACCGGAAGAAAATAAAGCAAAATATAATGTGACATAATAAAAAAACATACACATTTACACTGATGTAATACACTTATAAATGTATCACTACTGCGCAATGTGTTTCGTAATTTACTCATCTGTACTAATCAGAGAAAAAGTTTGATAATTTTCAGTGACCCCATGGGCTTGTATTAACACTTATCTTGATAAATTGTACGGTTTATAATTAATTCCTTAACTGCCAATTAATGTTATGTAATTCGCTCCTCAATGCCACCGTTTACCACGTGAACGAGCGTATTTTGATGTGTTTATTTTGGGGGAGAAGGAGGAGAAAAGAAATAAATAAGCAAGTTCTCTGAAATAAGTAAATCCTTCGCAAACACTGTCAAGATTCTTAATTGCATTCCACAGGTCTCGGAATAATTTTATGAATATCACTGCACAGAGAAGATCGTATTTCGGAAAGACGTACGTATAAAGGGTGTTTTTTTAGAGGTATAGAACTTTAAATTGCAATAAAACAACGATGTATTATTCGATTGACAAGAATTTTTTTTATTCGAAAGATAAACTTGTGGCATTATATTTTAAATATGATTTCTGGCATAGGACTGCCACGGCTGGCTCGGATGTAGTCCAATCTGGACGTCCAATTTTCGATGACTTTTTCCAAAAATTGTGGCCGTATATCGGCAATAACACGGCAAATGTTGTTTTCCAAATGGTCAAGCGCTTGTGGCTTATCCGCATAGACCATTGACTTTACATAGCCTCCCAGAAAATAGTCTAGCGGTGTTAAATCACAAGATATTGGAGGCCAATGCACAGGTCCAAAACGTGAAACTAGGCGGTCACCAAACGTATCTTTCAATAAATCGATGTGGCACGAGCTGTATGACATGTTGCGCCATCTTGTTGGAACCACAGCTCCTGGACATCATGATTGTTCAATTCAGGAATGAAAAAGTTAGTAATCATGGCTCTATACCGATTACCATTGACTGTAACGTTGTGGCCTTCATCGTTTTTGAAGGATTCCACCAGCCCATAAAGTGCACCAAACAGTCAGTTTTTCTGGATGTAACGGTGTTTCGACATACACTTGTGGATTAGCTTCACTCCAAATGCGGTAGTTTTGTTTGTTGACGTAGCCATTCAACCAGAAGTGCGCTTCATCGCTAAACAAAATTCGCTTATGAAAATCGGGAACAACGCAATCTCGTTTTGGGCCCGTTCGACGAATCTAAGCCTTGCTTGATGATCGTTTGATTAATTGCCAAACCAAACTGAGAATAAATCACTTGACAGCTGTTAAATCGGTCGCCATCTTGGAAAGTAATGCCAAATTAAACTTCTATACCTGGAAAAAAAACACTCTTAACGTCCAGAAAATTAATGATTTCGCTGAGCGAGACGTTCATATGCGTCGGTGGCACATAAAAGGTTAAAGGCATATATTGTAGCTTTAGTGTCAAAGTATAGCATTATTGAATTCAATACATTGTTATAGTATGGAGGGGGTTGCGATGAAAATGATGATTGAATAGTGGTTCACGTATATTGAAAGTTTGAGAAGCACTGAAGTAAGGGATTTAAAAAGGATATTTATATATTTACTATCCCTAACTTTCAAGGCCATTAAAGTTAGCTATTAGAGAGCATGGACGTTAAATTTGCTTAAGATATCTATGTTGATGAAGCAATATGTAAATTTGTTTTTGGAAAATTTAATTTTTCTGAAATTTGCATAACTCTTGTGATTTTAGGTCAATGATAACATATTGAAGAACATTTTTAAAAAGAAATATACTTATTTCTCCGAAAAAAGTACGAACCTTCTTCTGTTAGTATTGTATTGAAAAAAATGTACTTGAATGCTCACATTTAAAAATAAGCTATCTTTAACCCTCCAACCGGACAGCACGGATTATTCTGCCCTACTAGAGAGACTTCGAAAACGGACCCCACTGAATTTTTCGTAAGGACGGGGACTCACCAAAAATAAACCAAACTGATTTTTTCCTCCTCAAGTAATGTGTTCAAAAACGGTAAAGTCGTGTTTTTCCGAATTCTCCCCCCCCTTTAAAGGTTTAGTATCTTGAAAGATAATTAGAGACGGTCGGGGAGACACAATGGGCATTGAGGGGAAATTTTGTGGCTCACGGGGAGACCGGTTCTTCCCCTGTAGCAATCGTAAAAAACTGGGAAGAATTTCTTTAAACCCTAAAGTGTACGGAAATAATTGCAAGTCAACGAGTTGAGAATTCTCATTTTTTTCTTTACCTTAAAATTCTCAAATGGAATTAAGTTTTTATAATGTATGTCTAAGTTTTTAAAAAATATCTGTAGTATTTAAATTCAAATTATATACACTCTGTCGCAAAAAAATATATGCACCCAGAAGAAATTGAGCTACATTCACGAAATTTGGTATGCATGTAGTGTATATGAAAATAAACAAATGATTAAAAATTCAGAACAAAATATCATTTTATTAAGCGGTTACAGCTTGCAAAAGGTTAAAAATCAGTAAGTAGTAAAGCCACCTCTGGCAGCTATACAAGCCGAAATTCGGCGTGGCATCGATTCAATTAGATCACTTATGACCCCCTGTGGAAGATCCTGCCATAGTCTTTGCATCTGCGCAGTTAATTCTCCTGTATCTCGGGACGGCTGCAGTTGCCTTCCCAGTGCGTCCAGACATGCTCTATTGGCGAAAGATCTGGTGACCTGGCAGGCCATGGTAGGACGTCATATCCTTGAAGACATTGTTGGGAGAGTCGCGCAGTATGTGGACGAGCATTATCCTGTTGATAAATGGCACCTGGGCGACTTGATAGCATGGGTAGCACAATCGGCGTTAAAATATCGTCCACGTATCTGCGAGCAGTCAAAGTGCCTTGAAGGACCACTAAAGATGATCGTGTGTCCCAAGAAATTGCTCCCCACACTGTCACACCTTGTGAAATTGCTGTATGCCGCTCGACAATAAATGCCGGATCGGACCGCTGGCCGGTGCGCCTCCAGACACGTGTGCGGTGGTCATCAGCACTGAGACTGAATCGGGATTCATCACTGAAGATGACACGTCTCCAGTCTGTCACACTCCAAGTTGCCCGAGGTCGGCAAAAATCCAGTCGACACTGCCTATGATGTGGGGTCAGTGGTAAGCGTCTTAGCGGACGTCGGCTCCTCAAGCCAACTTCGGTCAGTCGTCTCCTTATGGTTTCTCTTGATGGCACTGGATGGCTGGAAGGAGGTAAGTGGCGTTGAATCGATGCTAGCGACGTTGTTGGTGCCGAAGTGGCCACTCTTCTGATTGCACGATCCTCGCGATCATTTGTGTTCGTGGGACGTCCTGACCCTCCGCGACGGTACACTCTACCTTCTGTGATCCACTGTTGCCAACACCGAGCAACTACCATATCGCTCCGACCGAGGTGGCGGCCGATACGTCTATTCGACCAACCTGCTTCTCTGAGGCCTATTATACGGCCCCTATCAAAGTCCGTCAGCTGCTAGTACTGCCGCCGGTTACGTCTTAGAGGCATCCTAAGTCTCAATATCGTCTATCAAAGTCATCAGATTCGTTTGGATAGCCGTACGGCGCTCGTACTCATGCTTTTAAACTCTCCCAGTTGCGCAACTAATATGCGCATAGCACACTTAGCCTTGTCTCATTGGCTTCGAAATTTTAATCATTTGCATATCTCTTACCAGACTACATTCTTGCCGAGTTTCGTGATTGTAGCTTGGTTTCTTCTGGGTGCATATATTTTTTTGCGACAGAGTGTATTAAAACATTGAGGATAATTTACTGTTTCATTTTTCTTATTTTAATCAATACTTTCATGGATTTTTTTTAAAAATTATGTGTCAAAAAATAAAAAAAAAGGTTCAAAATTTAAAATCTTTTAAAATTTCGGACACTTCTAAACATGAATAATTTTTAAGCTTCTGTATTACATTATTTGCAAAAAAATTTTATGCATTGTTAAAAAAAAAGCTATTTAAATATTTTAGTTTTTCATAATTTTAAAGCCAGGTATTCAGGGAATCTTACATAGAATCCCTTGTTTTGCATTGTTCAGATAACAAATTATATTTGAATTTTGAATGTCTGAACATTAATTTCATTCAAAGAGAACTTTAACTACAAGCTTATATTTTTGAACTTGAATCTTCAAATAAAGAGTATTTAAAAGCATCTGGACAAATTTACAGTTAACATTTGCGCATATAAATAAAAATATAAAGATCCTTTTTAAATTCAAGTTAAAAAAATATATATTTATGCATAATCCCTCATCATTCATGTTCCATTAGTGGTTGACTGAAGAAAAGGTTATTAAAATTTGGACATTTTTATAATCTTAACCATGCAAAACTAGGAATTTTGTATTAGCTCCACTGTGAAATTCTGCATTGGAATTTCGAAAAAGATATTTATACGTGTCTCACATACTCAGTTGAAAAACATATATTTACCATAAATACTAATAATTCTTTGGATATTTAAAATTATCATTAGATTAATTTTTTAATTTATATATATATATATATATATTCGACATCTAATATTTTTTCAAGTATTCCTTAAATTTCATATAATTTAATTAAGTGAGGGGATATTAAAGTCGCACTCACTCTCTTCTCTACTCAACTACTTGAGGGCTTTTGGCGACGGACCTGTGGCCGGGGTACTGGGTGGTTAAGGTATCGAATCATGGTGGTCATGTCTCGAGTTCGAGTCCAGTGCCACAAAAGACCCGCCGTGTAGGGAAGCGATGCACGTTAAATCTATCGAGAGCTGAAATGTCCTTTCGTTGGTGTAATGTGGTAGTTAGGAGAGGTGGGTGCCAGCTCAGGTGTCGCCCTCGTCATTTGACCATGCTTCAAAATTACGAGGTCCATCAATAAAAGCCCTCGTGTAGCTGAACAGTGCGACGTTAATATTCACTCACTTGGCGACGGACCTCGTAATTTTAAACCATGGTCAAGTGACGAGGATGACGCTTGAGCATCGCCCCCTTACACGGTGGATCTTCAGTGGTGCTGGGGTCGAACTCATGACACGTCAGCTACGAGTCCGTTACTTTGACCATTAGGCTACCGCGGCCTCACAATGTGGTTGAAAACGGAATGTTATGAGTAAAAATATGCTGAAACATTTGATGAACTTATAATAGATTTTTGCATAGAAGATAGATGTGTGATATGCTAAAATGACAATATGTAAAAGTTATGAGAATATCGATGACAATTTTTGAAAAATTCAATTTAAGTTTCAGTTTGAAACTTATTCGTTTTTTTCGCATTTAATATTAAATAGTCGCGATAACAAATTAATAGTTTAACGCATTCATGGATTATAAAAAATAAAGGTATAAATGACATTGTTGGGAATAATAAGTTTTTATTTTTTTGAATTCTGACTTCTTTGCAGGAGTGTAGACTATTGAAAGGCTGATGTAGAAGTTAGAAAACTAATATTTAAAATATACGGAAAACAATATCTGCAATTCCATGATCTTGACGAGCAGAAGACGGCATTTTACTTAGTAGGGCAGAGTAAGCATAAGGTAGGAGCTTGTGGAGTAAACAACCAGGCCTCTGCAGTTTTGGCAGGTAATGAACTCCCATTTGTTGCTTTCAGTAAGGAATATAAAAATAACAAATAAAAAATAAGTCATGTAAAATTTTATATATTTTAATAACAATGAATTGTGAACTTAATTTACAATTCATTGTCACGAGTTGGCAGTAACTACGGTACTATATCGACCGTACTTCTTACATATATATATATATATATATATATATATATATATATATATATATATATATATATATATATATATATATATATATATATATAAATATATATATATATATATAAAATATATATATATATATATATATATATATATATATAAATATATATATATATATATATATATAATATATATATATATATATATATATATATATATATATATATATATATATATATATATATATATATATATATATATATATATATATATATATATATATATATATATATATATATATATATATATATATATATATATATATATATATGAGTACCAATAATTTTAACGCAATTTTATATTTTGTTCTCGTAAACTTTACTCCTTTTAAAACATGTATTGCCAAAATACTCTCCTTTTGTATATTTATGAAATTTTAAAAATATAATGGTTATCTTACCCAACATTTTAAATCAGGGGCGGCAACTGTGTAGCTAAGACGTGCCAAACCAATCTGTCAGTATCATTCAGCGTGCCACATAGTAGTAAATTTTTGAAATCCTTCCATTCTTACGGTAATATTTGCAGATTTAAAGAATAGAGGTAAATAATTTAGATTTACAGTTTTATTTTATATTAATTATAGATCAATAAAATACATTTATTAACATAAAAATAAACAATATAAAATGTTACTATTTCTTCAACAAAGATAAAAAAAAATTAAAAATGTATGTTTCCAACATATTTATTTAAATAAGAAATAGACAAAGTGAAATATAAGTTATTCCCTTCATTACAGTTAAATAAAAATTGTAATGCGAATTAACTCTTTCACTACTCTTCTTTCATATCGCAAATGCGTGACACGATTCTGAGCATTCAGTTGTTAAACAATTTCTTTGCGGAGTCGAAATAGTTTTCATATTAGGAAAGATTTTTTTACTTTGATATGCCGAATCATAAGTGGAAAGCAGAGAACACGCAATTTTCTTTTTTCAACAATTAAATCCCCTAGCAATAACACTCAATTATTTACAAAATAGCTGTAAATTTATCCTTAGAATTATCTTTTAGATTATTTTGTAGTTCCATAAATGTCCATAACTCAGAAGATGTTTGTCAAATAAGGTCTATTATCAACTTCCATTCACTCAAGAATTGACAAATTTGTAGAGTAGTGCTGAGTGCCACTAAGAATTGTACCACGTGCCACAGGTCCATAGATTGCCGACACGTTTTAAATGTTCTTATTAACTAACCATCTCCTATTCAAACACAATTTATATGATAAAAAAGGGTTTTCATTCATTTTGTAGGGAATTGTATTAGATTCAACAATAAGTAATTTTGTGTATCAAAAAAATTACATTGTTTCGGGGATCCCATTAGAGAAAAATGAAAGGATTTTGACATAATTATAGTAAGTTTCTCTAAAAGGGGAAACGTTCACTTTCAAAATACACTGCATAAAGTGGTTTTAGGTGTACGAAGTTATATTTACTATTATTCCTAAAATAAATTTTGATATTTTGGTTTTTCGTTAAGTTCTGAAGTTTTATTTCTTCAAATATACTTCTCCATTACATTTCTTTCAAACTTGGTTATGAACTCGTGTCCAGTGTTCGAGCCCTGGAACCACAAAAGTTTAGCGCTGAAGAGGAGCTGATGCACACGTTAAACACGTCGAGGTCAAAAGTCCTCACGTTGGTGTGATGTGGAAGTTTGGAAGGGGAGTTATCAGCTCAGGTATCGTCCTCGTCACTTAACCGCGGTTCAAAATTACGTAGTCGCTCGTCAGTAGCCACCGTGTTGACTTAGAATGCGATATAAATCCTTGACGTGTGCACTTGAGTTATATCGAGTACGCTAAACAGTTCCAAATATGCACATTAGATATAATTCAAACGAGGTCGCATTTTATGCTGCTGTAATTTTCTCACTCAAATATCTGAGAGCGCCGTCTGCACTCGTGATATTTGACTGTTTTTTCTTATATTTACGATTTAGTCGTAAAACATCAAAAACTTGGATAAAATATTTATATAAAAAATTAAGGGAAAAGAAATAATTAGATTTTAGAAGCAAATTACTAGAAAATATGTTAGGGAATATTTACAAGATATTTCACGACTCTATCTTGAACAGGAAAAACGCCTAAGGGATTAGAATACACTCTCATCTTCAAAATTAAAAATCTGAGAAAAACACATTTAAAATTTGTAAAGGCATAAAAAAAATTCCAATGCCTGTAAAGCTTTAATTTTTAATATGTTATTATCCAACTTATGTTCTACATGAAAATTCTACTTGAAATAAATATGACTGAAAATATCTTTTCTAATTCAAAATTTTCTTCGACATAATATTGATAACAATTGTTAATTTGATCAGTTATTCCGTTTTATCAGAACCATATATATTATCAAGAGTTTTAAATGCAAAATATTTATACAGAAAATAGTAGTGATACAAACGTAATCCAGAAATCACTAAGATTGTAAATAATATTTTTTTTTCTCAGTTCCCCATCGTGGCAGGTAAGCAAGTTTTAAGTTTTTGTTGCATGACTTTAAAATACTGTAATGTAGTGCTACAATATATTTATTATAATGTAGTTTGTGGTACGTCAGGGAAATATTTAGTTCATTCTGCAACATTTGCATTCTGTAGTCTAATTGTAATATCACCTGAAAGCTGGATTTTAGATTTACCATTTTCAGTCATATTCCATCCCTTTCAAGTATTATTTATCACCGTAGCCTGCGTACAATTTGGTCATGGCATTTTTCAAAAGGAAAAAATTAATGAAGATAAAGTATAGAGCTTTTAAATTATATAAACTATGTGTCAAAAGTATATTGGTCTTTAAATCAATCTTAATTAAGTAAATGACAGAAAACTCAAAAACTTAAAAACATGAGCAAACAGAAATGATTTTAGAAATTAAAATTGTAGTTAATAGCCATTTCACACGAAATATTGGATTGTGTTAAAAAATATTTTTAATTAATTCAATCTAGGAATGCAAAAATGCTTTAAAATGAAACCGAATTTAAAATCAAAACTCAGGAAATTAAACTTTCTTAAAACCTAATTGGTTTTTAGATCAGAAGTTGAGCAAGTTTTCCAAATATATGAAATATATATTTGCAATAAATTGGGAGAAGTTTCTGTTGGCCGTGAAGTGGAGAAAATGTCCATTTCATAATCCTCGCCCTAGGCCACAGCTGTGAATGAGAAAACCTCCCCTTTCGAACAACACAGAAACATAAAAGCAATAGAATCATCCCCTGCAAAACCATTTGAGGACCTCCCGCAGTTTTAAGGGGGGAAGGCATAAAACTGCGGTGCGCTTTCGAAGCAGTTTGCGAAATTCATCTGAAACATTTTCGCTACCACTAGCTTTGAAAAAGTAGACCGCTTTCGAAGTGAAATTCAATTAGCGGGTCATCCACTCAGAGGGGTAATAGACTCTGAAGTTTGGTATGCGAGAAATTAATAAAAAATAAATATTCAAAGTAAAATTATGGAAAAAAGGAGGATGTCAAAGTCACAAGGTGTATCTAAAAACGATGATATATATGAACAGCAAAAACTATAAATTTGTATAATATTTTAGTTATGTATCAATTCTGTTTGTCATGAAAGAATTGGACGAGTTTCACCATTTTGAGCGATTAGTTTTCATTAATTTCAAAGTAAACTGAAAACAATATGAGAATATGCAATTGACTTAAATTATTCTATTCTATGAAGATAACTAGTGATTTGGGGAACATTTGGTATTGGATTTTGGAACATTTGGGACGAGTTTCACCATTTTAAGCAATTCGTTTTAATTAACTTCGAAGTAAATTGATTGAAAATAAGATGAGAATATGCAATTGATTTAACCTATGCTATTCTATGAAGATAACCAGCGATTTTGGGAACATTTGGTAATATTTTTCGCTTCACGTTTTGTGAACATTTTACTATATTCTATCAGTTTGTATTCTTATAGTGATAGTGCATGCATTACTTGAGATGCAACTGTATTATATATCTTAGTCGGGGTTAATAACGTTAGGAGTTCAATCTCTTGAAGGCATTTATTCACCATTGTTGTTTTATATAGTTTAAATCTAAAATATGTTAGTTAAGACTTTGAATAATGTTTTTCTACCGAATCCAAGCTCCAATTTGCTTTTCTAGATTGTTTTTTTTAGAGACGTTAATATACGTTAGCTATTAAGTTGAAATGGGATATTTATTAACTAAATAAAAATAACTATTACATGATTCTTGCTTCTTATGTGAGTATGATTCCTTGGGAAAATTCTAAAACTTACTACTCATAATTCCTTTCAAAATTCAAAATTTCATTCTCGTACTCAATAAATTGCATATTTTTTTTAAGTAGAGATGACATATGTACAAAATAAAGTTTTTCACTAAATAATTTAATAAGATTTATCATACATCATTAATTCAAGACTATATAAAATGTTTCATTTAGCCTAGGTTATAAACACGCAGAATTTACAAAAATTATTATTTAAATTAAAGCTACACATTACCCTAAAAATGACAAATGTATCGATTTTTTTTTGCATTTTCCTGTAGCCCGTACGATTGGGAATCCTGGTCCCAAATTTCAGATATAATAACCAATTAGATTTAACATATTTGAAGTTTTCTGAGTGTTGTCAGTCACTAAATTTGACAGCTGAGGGGATGTGGTTAGTTTTGGTTTCATTTTAAAGCATTTTTCCTTTTTTAAATTTTATTAATTACGAATATTTTTAAAGAAAATCGATACTTGCAGAGAAGTGGTTATTAACTTCAACTTTCACTACTAAAATCATTTCAGTTTGTTAATATTTTGAGTTTTTGGTGTTCTTATAGTTACTTAACTAAACTTGATTTTAAAAAAAGGTCTTTCTCAAGACCAAAATTTATTCTGCAAAGGAGCATATAATTTATTAAACTTAAAAGCTTTGTAACTTTGTTTAAGTTAAGTTTTTTTCTGTTAAGAAAATGCCATGGACAAAACTTTCGCACCTTGCAAAGAGAAGAAATATTTCTAAGTGATGGAGTACTTCTAAAAACGACAATTCTAAAAAGCAGCCTTTAGCTCAGTGTTTCTCAAACTGTGGGGCTCGCCCCCTTTGGGGGAGCGGTATCCCTGCGAGGGGGGCGCGAGCATATTGAAAATAAAAGGTTTAAGAAAATAATTTTTGGATTGAAGAAAATCAAAATGCTTTCTGACATAATAAAAAATGCACATTTACACTGATATTATTTATATATATCTTCTGGTGATCCTCAAAAATAAAAGATTCCACTTCAAACGTTCATTAACTATCTTTAATCCTATAACCAAATAAAAAAAACATTTTGTTTACTTTACTGTAATCACCCGATGAGATATTTTTTTTTATTACGTTTCTTTAACCCCTAAAATACTACTTTTGACTATCATATATTTGACCTTCAAACTTACTGGTATGTTTCACTCCATCTGTTTTCTTTTAGGAAAGTCGTAAATAATATTTTTTGTTGCTTTTTTTCCATGTGAATGAAGTATATGATATATGGATAAGCATAATGAGTAAGTTGAAGGATTATTTGGCCATGATGTATTTTTACGCAATTCTATTTTAGAAATAATATCCTTTTTTTTTTAAAATATACTTTTAACACGGGATGGGTCGCGCAAAGCGCAGTGTCATCTGTAGTTCACGAAATCGTTACGTCTGGGGAAACTCTTTATTTGTTACCAATGACCTCGACAGAGTATCCTCCAATATGACAGTCTTAAAGGGAACTAAAATAAATTTATGACATTTTGCCCTCTGTTTTGGGGGAGTTGCAAACGTTTTTTTTTTTTACAGTCAAGTTACTAGTTTTGATCAAGTTCCCTGCGCGACCACTTTTGCTCAAAAATATTTTCTATGAACATGCTTTATGTCATTTATTAAGGGCACGCAGATTTGGAACATTTTCATTAGTTTTATTGAATTTTTTCCAAAAAAATCAAAGAAAAATTGAAAGGTCCTTGAAAGTAGGTAAGTATATTTTATCTTAATTAAATTACTCACTGGAATTGTGATTTTTATCGTGTATAGTAAAAATAATTATAAAATAAATTATAGTTTAAAAACAAACTAAAAAACACGCTTTTATAAAGAATCGAACTAAAAAGTAAAAGAAAAAAAAATATATATTACTTAAAAGTAACATATACAAAATTTAATACTTATCTTGTTAATTTGTACGGTTTATAATTATGATCGTATTGTAGCTTTAGCACCATCCCCCCCATAGTGCATTATTATTGCATGAAATACATAATTTTTTGGATGGGGGGGGGGTGCGACAAAAATTATGATTGGAAATTGGGTCGCCAGTGGTTAAAGTTTGAGAAACACTGTTTTAGCCGATATAACTACAAGAATTCAAAATAAAAAATTTTTGAAAACGAATACTATTGGTAAAAGTAAACATTTCTGTGCTGTTCGAAATTACATTATAGTGGATACTGAATGTTTAAGTAATTTGTTTACAAATCATTTATGCAACATTTGTCATACTGCTTCTTTAAAACTTTGCTTTGCTCAAAGAAATGGATTTGCATGTAAAATGAATGTTGTATGTGTTAATTGTGACCTAACTCAAAGTGAAATATGTTCTTCAAAACAGTTGTTTGATACTAAATTGCATCAAATATCTAATGTTTAAAAGAATAAATTTTTTAATACTCCATTTGATGTAAATATGAGAATAGTGCAAGATATATTAAGTTTGGAACTTGGCTACTCGGTATTGGAAAAATTCTGCATGCACATGAATTTAAGTATAATGACTAGTAAAACCTTTAATTCCTGTAAAGTAAAAGTTCTGAATGGACATCTTGTTGGGTCAAATCAGCTGTTGCTTTATGTTCGTAAAAAGGTCAAATAGGCGTATGGCTCAAAGAATGATAAAGATATCGTCGTTATTGGAGTGTCATACGATGGAAGCTGGTTGACAAGAGGACATACGTCTAACATCGGAGTAGGATGTGTTATTGACTTGCTGCTGGCTTCGTGATAGACTATGAAGTAATGTCAAAACGGTGTGGAGAATGTGAGCAGACAAAATTTGCACTTGAAGAAGACAGTGCTGAATTTCGTATTAGGTATGAAGGACATCAGATGTTTGTAGTGCAACACATGTCGAATCATCTGGTGCAATGGAAGTAAATGCAGCTGTAAAATTATGGGAAAGATCTGAGAGCATTGGCTTCAGGTACGCAACCTTGCTCTCTGATGTAGATTCTAAGTCTTTCTTAGAATTAAAAGAAAGGATTGTGAATGGAAGTGAGACACAAATTAAAAAAAATAATGTATCAACCATGTAAGTAAAAGTTTTGGAACAGCTTTGAGGCAGACAGTTAAAGATTGGCGAGTGAAATGTGTAACTTTGGGAGGGAAGAAACGCCGTAGTTTGAAAGAAGGGACAATAAAAATACTAACTAGATACTACACTAACGCCATACGCAAAAATAAAGGTGATGCAGAGGCGATGAAAACTACAATTTATGCTACCCTATTTCATTGCATGTCTACAGATTAGAAGCCACAACATAAAAAGTGCCCTTCTGGTATAGACTCATGGTGTTTTTACCAATCATCATTGGCACGAGGTAAGAAACGGGGTTTTCATAAAGATTGGGTAAAAACACCAATTAATGAAGAATACTTGCCCAAAATCTTGCCGATTTTTCAAAGATTAGCTTCATCTGAATTATTAAGTAGGTCTGTCAGAGATTTGACACAAAATTCTAATGAAGCATTGCATTCGATGATATGGAACAGATGTTCCAAAGAAAATTCAGCTTCTAGGAGTCGTGTGCTGATTGCCGTGTCGAGTGCAATATCTGAATTTAATATTGGAACATTAAAAACTCTAAACACATTTCAGGATGTTAATTGCCTTGCAACAAGTTTATCGTGTGAAAATTTAGCCTTCTTTACTGATTATAGGAGAAACTATTTCAGAAACAGAATAAAATCCGCAAATTTTAAAGTCGCGCAGCAAAAAATAAAACTTGCTAAATTGCGTCGACTTAAAATTGAGAAAAAAATTAGGCCCTATGTACAAATCTGGTGGTTTTTAACTTTTTTTAAACTTTTATTTATATCATTATTATTCTTTATAAGAGTGTATTGTATATAAAAACTTTTAAGAAATTATTATGTTAACTTTAACCTGAATAACCTCATTGTAAGAAATGCTACATCGATATTTTGCAAAAACATATTTTGAATAAGTAAAAGTATTTTCAATCATATTTAATTAATGTAGCGTTTTCATATATTATATAGGTAGTAAAATAATATACTAAAAATTTAGAGCTTTGCGAGCATTATTAGTTTTCTTTACAAACTTAAAATGCATTTTTCTCAGACTTTTATTTTTTAAGATGTGTTTTCTAATTCCTAAGGCTTTTTATCTATTCGAGATACAGTCTTGAAATTTTTTATAGATACTTAGATATGTGCGTTCTACAAATTTAGTATGTATTTAAATCTGGGATCTCTAGTTATTTTTTTAAAAAATGTTAAAGTTAATATTTTTGAAATTTTCGTGTTTTTTCCAGGTTTTGCAAGAAAAATAATTATTAAAAATCAACAAAAAAAAATAGATTTTCAAATCCCTAGTAACTTTTGTTTACAATAATATTAGGAATATAAATCACTCAAAATAATGAAAAATAATTAAAAATTGTGTATTTTATAAGAGTTTAAAAAACTTAAAAAATTTTGAATTTTAAAATAATGGTTTGTTAAATTTAATTTTTTTTTTCAGAATCAGTTTAATAATATAGGCTGAAAACAATACATAAATAACTTTTAATATTACTGTCTCCAAAAAAACTTTTTGAAGGGTACCGTTTAGTCCTAAAACAATGGTAATTTTTTTGTTGTTTAACACACACACACACACATATATATATATATATATATATATATATATATATATATATATATAGTGGTGCTTGTTATTATCAAATCCAATATTGTTTTTGTTACAAGATAAAATTTGGTAATTTTTTTATTCAAAAATATTGTTTATTTTTCAATATAATTTTAAAAACTCATCATCATACTTTTTATTATTTACATTGAAAATCTTCTATCACATACATTAGTGTGGTATGTACTAATACTATTATTATTATTCTGATTGTAATATCTATAATTGTCTTTTATTCTGTGATTAAAATAATACTGTATACCAGGAGTCGGCAACTTATAGCACGCAGTGTAATTCTTAATGACACTCTACACCAGTGTTTCTCAAACTGTGGGGCGTGCCCCCCTGGGGGAGCACGGTAACCCTGCGAGGGGGGCGCGAGCCTATTTAAAATAAAAGGTTTAAAAAATAATTTTTTGGAATGAAGTAAAACAAGATGCTTTCTGACATAATAAAAAATACACACATTTACACTGATATAAATTATTTTTATCATCTGGTGATCATCAAAAATAAAAAATTCCACTTTAAACACTCATTAGCAATCTTTGATCCTATAACCAAATTAAACAAATATTTTGTTTGCTTTGCGATCAATATGAGAACGATGAGAGATTTTTTTTTTTTTACGTTTCTTTTAACGATATCAAACGATGAGAGATTTTTTATTACGTTTCTTTTACCCTAAAATTTTACTTTAGCTGACCTTCGAACTTACTAATATGGTTATCTCCGTCTTTTTTTTAGGGAAGTTGTAAATATATATAATATATTTCTGTTTCTTCTTTTTTCCATGTGAAAGAGTTTTATGATATATGGATAAGCATGAGTATTCTGAAATATATAATGCATATTGAAAAGCGTTTTACACAATTATTTTTTAGAACATGCTACACTTTCCCCATGAACAATTTTGTAGTTTTGATTGCTGTGTTGTACGACTTATTCTGGTTTATAAATGTAAATAAGCAGAATATTAAAAAAAATGGGCATCTGTGATCCCTATTAAAGGAAGTTGAAACTGATCAAGCAATTGAAGAACCTACTGAAATAATGCATATTAATCAAGATAGCGAAGGTAAATATCAGAAAAGCGTTATATGAAACGTTTGAGTTGATTTGAGTTTAGCTGGAAAATAACGTTCCTGTGTTGTTAGCGAAAAGTGTCTGTGATTTATGTCCTTTATTATCGGCATTATTTATTTGGAACATTTTCTTTTTTTTTATTGATTTTTTTTTCTCAAATTTTCTACGAAAAATTGAAAAGTCCTTGAAAGTAGGTAAGTATATTTTCTCTTAATTAAATTATTCACTGGAATTGTGATTTTTATAGTGTATAGTAAAAATAACTATAAAATAAATTATAGTTTTAAAACAAACTAAAAAACACGCTTTTATAGTGAATCGAACTAAAAAGCAAAAAAAAAAAATATTACTTAAAAGTAAGATATACAAAATTTAATACTTATCTTATTAATTTGTACGCGGTTTATAATTTTGATCGTATTGTAGCTTTAGCGTCAAAGTGCATTATTATTGCATTCAGTACATTATTAATGTATAAGGAGGGGCGGGATAAAAATTGTGATTGAAAAGGGGGGCGCCAGTAGTGAAAGTTTGAGAACCACTGCTCTACACCTTTGAACAAATTAGTCAATTTTTAGTAAAGTTGATAATTTTGAAATGGAGCTTATTTAACAAACATATTGAAAATTATGGAAAGGAAAATTAACAGAATATTTTTAAAAAAACTGGACAATAAATCTAACGATAAACCGTCAGCTGTTTAAAATCGTTGTGGATTCCACATCTGTAGAGATTTAATTGCTTAAAACAGCATTTCTCAAACTGTGGGCCGCGCTCCCCTAGAAAGGCTTGAGAAGTCTACGAGGGGGCGTGAGCATATTGTAAAGACAAAAACAAAAGGTTTTTTTTTAAATTATTAAATTACTGAAAGTAAACAAACAAAATACTACATGATATAATAAAATATAAAATACACATTTACTCTTATACATGTGTGTATATAAATACTCTACAATGTATATTTTTTTATTTATTTTACAATACTAAGTTAAGAAAACGTTTGAAAATTATCAGTGACCCCCCATGGGCTTGTATTAAAACTTATCTAGATAATTTGTACAGTTTATAATTAATTCCTTAACTGCCGATTAAAAGTTACGTGATTCGCTCCCCAATATGGCACCGTTTTCCAAGTAGACGAGCGTATTTTGAGGTTTTTTGAGGGGGAGGAGAAAAGAAATAAATAAGTAAATAATTCGCAAACACTTCCAAGGTCCTATTATTGCATTCTAAAGCCTTCGGAATAATTGTATAGATATCACTACACATAAAAGATCGTACTTCGGAAAGACGTATATATACGTCTGGCTGAGTGAGACGTATATATACGTCGATGACACACATGATGTTTAAGTCGTATTGTAGTTTTAGCGTCAAAGTATAGTATTATTGAATTCAATACATTGTTATTGTATGGATGGGGGGCGCGATGAAAATAATGATTGAATAGTGGGTCGCGCATATTGGAAGTTTGAGAAGCACTGGTTTAAAAAGTAAATTGCATGTACTCAGCTTACCACTTTTGGTTCTACATAACCTTGTGAACATGTCTTTTCATGTATGAAATATATTTTGACTCAGCAAATAAGTTGCTTAACAATTTCCTTGTAGATTCAAATTATTATTTACAATCGTGTGAAATATAAAATCACAAATTAAACTCAGATTATTCTGATATTGGAATAGGAACAAAAGTTTCGCATTAAAATATATTATTATATTGAAGGAATACTTATTTCACTGTTTATTTCTTAGTTAAATAATTAAGTTTAAACAATATATAATGCAGAAAATATGTAAGATTTAAATTTTTTTTAATTAGGTTTATAATTTATTTTCCTTTAATGTTAATAAATATCTTTCAATATTTAATAATTATTACAAAATAAAACAATAAATATTTATTGTTGACTTATATTCCCTAATTCTACATTCATTGTCGTGGAAATCTAATGGTTTCAAATATTTCCTGTATCGTGGAACCCTGAATCAAATGGGTATATTAGTTTGGCACACCACAGCAAGAGGTTGTGGACCTCTGTTGTATACCTTCATTACCTTGTAATATTAGAGAAAAACTTCAAACTATACGATTAAGGAAATTAATTTCAAAGCAGGAATAGATTAAATGCCAAAGCGGCATTAAGTTTTATAACATGTGTTGTTCTTATTCTATCATCTTCATATGAGTAATTTTTGGAAACTTTTAAATGATTGTTGTTTTTGTATGCATTAGCATTTGATTTGAGAACTCTCTGTTATTAATGCTGCCCTCATTTCAAATGCAAATTATTCAAACCCATGATCACTATCCAGAGTACCGCAATTTGGATCAAACAACTCTGTGATTACTTCATTAATCAATCAATTTGTCATTTAAATTTACCATACTATCTGCTCAGTGATGTAACGTACACCCCTGAAACTCCAACGTCGTGATTGAGTGTGGGGAAGAAGGGTTCTACGGGTCTCAAAATCTGCCCGTTTCTAAAATATTAAAGGTAAAATCTGACTTTCCAGGGAAAGTGCTAATATTCTCCGTTTCGCCCCTGTATCTGATACTTATTTCAACCATATCGGTTCCATTCTCCTTATAACAAACACACAATCTGAATTGAGGAGATGAAAGAGGTAAACTAATTTTTAAAAAAAAATTAACCCGGCATCGGTCACGCGGGGCACAGAGTCAGTCCAGGCTCACGTAATCCTTAATTCTGGGAAAACTGTTTATTTGTTATAAATTACCTTCGCAATGTCCTCCTATATGACAGCCTTCGTGGAAACTAAAATGTAATTATCCCATATCATCCTCTTTTTTTAAGAGTGGCGAACTTTTTATGCAATCTTAAGGTCCTTGTGTGACAAATCTATACGGAACTTTATCACTAACCTTCTGAGTCGTCTTTTTTAAGGAAATTTAATTCCCTACCTATTTCCAATCAACTCCAAAAAGAGGACAGGATTCCTTGTTATGCAGATTAGATAAAGTATTTAAGTCAAACGGAATAGTAAAGTTAGAGCAGTAGGAGAGAGAGATTGAAGCAGAAAGTTATAGTGAAGTTAAATTGAAGATTTCTTGTTGGATAATTTAATCTCAGAGAAAAGCTGAGCTGAATTGCAGTGTGGTAAATATTAATTAATGTCTCATTAAGGTTTATTATTACGAATGAGATTAAAATTAAATGTTCAATAAGAACATTGAATATAATTCTGGGATCTCTTATTGTGGTAATCTCTGCGTGATCGATATTCTAATCCTTAATTAATTAGATCATTAATTATTTAAGTTAATTTAAAGGATATTACATTTAAAACCTCATAATACTAGTTAGATATATTTGTTAATAAGTCTTTGATTCTATTTGGATAAGATAACCAAATAAAGAAAGTTGTTTATAAAAATGGCTACTGATTCTTATCTGACTCCTATTTATTCTCGTTCTCAAAGTGAGGTCCAAGGGGACCTTCACACTTGTTTCGACAGAGTTCCATGCGCGACCATTTTTGTTTCAAAATATTTCCTATGGACATACTACATTTAACCCCTGAGAAAAACTTAGTGGCATTGATTGCTGTGTTGTACATCTTATTATGGTTCATATATGTAAAAGAGCAGAATATATATAATAAATGAAATGGACGTCTGTGATCCTTATTGAAGGAGGTAGATAATGCAAAGTAAACATGATAACGAAATTAAATTTGAGAAAAATGATGGACATCAAACTTTGAGTTGGAAGGAAATTTTCAAATATGACCTTAAAAATTGTGACAAGGAAAATTTAAAGTCATAAGTGACACACTGCGCCTAGTCAAAAAGACTCACGCAAGAAAAAGTTCAGAACTCTATTTATCGATCATTAAAGGGCAATAAAACTACAATAACTTGAACAAAATATGGCAGTTTTGCCTGGAATTATCATTATTGTAATGCTAGTGAGGTTTCTGTGATTTGTGCCCTTTATTAAAGTCACACGAATTTGAAACATTTTAATTCAAATTGATGGGATTTTCTCTCAAATTATGAAAGAAAAATTAAAAAGTCTTTAAAAGTAGATTAGTATACTATTTCTTCGTTAAATTTTTCGCTGAAATTACAATTCTTATCGTGTACGATAAATTTTTAAAAAAGGAAAGTATTGGGGTGACCCTGTCACCCCGCGAGACCACTAACGTTAGTAACGAGTATACGCCTTCTCCCTTGATAAAAAATCCTGCTGCACCTAATATCGCGTTTACTGATAACACAATCTCTCTTGTTTCTAAATACCGAGTAAACTTTGAAATCTGATTTTTTTTAAAAATAGAGAAAGAAAAAAATTTACGCCTGGCGGCATTTAAAGTTGAAAAAAAATGAGTACATTTTTCTCATCCTCAAGCTTAATTTCTTTTATCTAGAAGATATTTATTTAATCCGTTAAGACTTACTTTAGAAAAGGGGATGAAAAATTGCTCTAAATTGCCGTCCAATGAGCTTGATTGATTGTGATTTATTGGAAAAAGTGTAAGATGTCAGTTTGTTTCATGGTGTTTTTCATGTGTGTTATTAAAGTCTATCTTTTTTTTTAAAAAATTTTCGACTTCGAAATAACACACGGAAAACCTCATTTCGAAGTTTTACAAGATTCAAAAAGATAAACTAAATGAATCATAGTTGCAAGATGTTCTTCTGTTTGATTTTTGACATGGAATTAGAGTTAAACTCCTCGCCCTATTGTAATTTCAAAAAATTACCTTGAAAAAAATTGGAAGCTATTGTTAATTTATGTAGAGTAATGAATTTAGATAATTTCATTTTTATAAAATAAAAATGGTACTGTGAAATTTGGTGTATAATGCACACTTTAAACACAAAAATATCGAAATTTAAAGAAGCGCGTTGTACGTCGGATATAAAAATTAGAGCTCTAAAAATAAATATAATAAGAGAACTTGGGATATTACCTCGAATAAATGACTTCAAAATGTAAAAGCTTTAATCACGTGCATTTCAGATTTCTTCATAAAACAAGGGGTGCTCGTTTAATGGCGAATGCACATTAAAATTAAAAGTCGAATCTTTAAAGTGTAAGTGCGTGTTATACGCTGAATTTTACGGTGGTACAGTGTATTTTTTTTGTCAATGATTGACCCTACTATGTATCGTTAGAGTACTGTTGGAAGGAGAAAAATACAAGTTGAACAGATGTTGAGAAGTGGAGTTATCTCTTCGATTCCAGAAGTAAAGAAGTTTTATACTTACGCTAGAAAACAAGATAGTTTAGTTGAATGATTGACGTTTATGCGTTTAGACAAACCGCAGGGCATTCCGAAAACAATTAAAGATTGCAGAACAAAGTTCGTCTTTTACAAGATCATTCTTTTCGGCCGAAATATCAACAGCTGGTCCGATAAAAATTAAAATATATTATGGTTTTTATATGGTAGCACAAACCTTTAAACTGCCACTGAATTTTGATTTGAATTATTTTCTCTAATCTTCAAAAAATCCTCTTATAAATAGGTACAAAAAATAAAAAGGAAAATATCTGACATCCATAAAATATGGCTCTAACTTGAAACTTCTATTAAACAGCTGAAAATTTTCTTCGAACATGAAAATGTTTAAGCAGCTTTGTGTAGTAAAAAAATTACAAATTAAATAAAAAATATCCAGCAAAATATTCAGTTAACAAATAATGTTAAAATAAGGCAAAAAAAAAGTGCACAAGATTATCCTTGTTAATTTTCGAGTTCTCTGCAAAGAGAATATTATCACGTTTCTCAAAGGGGAAAAATATGTTTAAATTGCCACTTATTATTTAATAATAGCAGGAGATATTTTTTTTTATAAAAAGTTAGAAAATAGAATTTAAATTAAAGTGGATAAGCATCGTGTTACTAGCAATGTTTAGGCATGGAGAAATTGAATAAAAATGAATTTTTCGCTGCTTTACTCTCTAGTTTTCTAAGCTAATTTACTATGAAAGGTTCGTATGAAGTATTTTTCATCCCAACATTTATTCTTTAAAGATTTTAAGCTAGTAAAATAAGTGACTAAACTACTAAAGGGAATGGTTTAAATTTTAAATCGTTTTATGCTCTTAAAATATTTTCGTCGATCGAAGGAACGGGAAAAAAGAAAAGAAAGAAAAGAACTCTGGAACTTTGTACACATATATTGATAATTCCAGTTAAATAATGGTTACATTTAAAAATCGTAGTTGAGTAATTTGTATTTCAAAGCTTTATTATAACCTAATACATAAGAGTCCCAAATACTAAGCCTAATGTAGATTGACGAGTGGCCGAGTTTATTAAAATGCCGGTTTATCGAGAAAGGGGATAAAAGAGAAAAAGTATGACTGTTTCCTCAGAAAATATTCTTGTTCTCTTGTATGCATTGTTTACTTGAGATAATACAACGCAAAAAAAACGACCCAAATATCCTTCAAAAAAGGAAAAGTACGTACTTTACGAAGGCATGAAAAATGCATTACATGAAAATGAGAATTAATGTACATATAGTATACAGTAATTTACCTGATCAGACGCAACACAGAAAAATACTTTATTATGGCAAAAAGCTGTCTATAAGGAAAATAAAGTAGTCGACTTTGTAAAAACTGACTACTTTTATAAAAGAAATGTGTAATATATTGTTGTCTTCCGCACTTCACTCAGCTTTTAGCTGCTTCATCACGAAGACGACACCAACCTGGAAGTCCATTGCCAACCCACCTGGTTGAAAATACTGAAGGGAGGTTTAGACAGGCTTTAGCTCCTCACTAAGTATTATTACAGAAGTTACAACGGTGTCCTCAAGTTTAACATTTTCCTCATTTTTCAGAAATTATGACAGACTCTACATCGGACATACTAGGGATGGCGATCTGAGATCGATTAATCGAAGAATCGATGTCTCGGGTAAAAAAAAATCGATATGTAGCACATAATCGATTCAGTGAATCTATATTTCTTCCTAGAAAATCAAAAGTCGATTTTTTCTGTTTTGGTAAAAATCATAAACTATATTATTTACAATTCTATTCTAACAATTTACAAAACGTTTCTACAATACAATTTTTACAATACAATTCTATTCTAATTAAACTATATTATGTACTATCTTTAAAACCCTCAATATTGCGGTGTTGGCAGTTAAAGGGTTAATTATTCAAAAACTCGCGAGATTCCTGTGTGCTTAACTTCCTTCGCCTCTCTGTAATAAATAAAAAAATGTTACGTTTGTAATCTTTGACTTTTTGTATTTGTTGATATTTCGACATTTGTTTATGCCTTGATTGACAGACTGTCGTACGGTACTGAAGCGTAAAATGTAACGAAATAAATATTTATTTTATGTAGTGTTTGTTATGGAATAATAAGTAATTGAGGGTAAGCAATTCGCTGTAAGTATCGTGGGATAATTTGTTCCTTGTGAGCGCCTTTTTTTCGATTGCCGGCAGGATCGCAAGTGATGAGCGGAACCACTTGAATCCTAGTAGACAGACTATTGTTTTTAAAAAGCTTAGATATTAAGCTTTGGGATCTATAACCATATTATCTATTTTCTAAATTTTTTAATGTAACAAATACATTTAGAAAATAAATGTCTTCTTTAATACCTGATACTTCGACATGGCACTAAAAATAATTGAAATTGTCGAATTCCATGAACTAAAGAAACCCCTGATTTTACTGATAAGAAATCGTTCACGTTATGGTATCTTTCTTGTTTTTCATAAAATGGATTTATATTTACATTGCAAATGTAAATTTGAAAAAAAAATCGATTTTTGTGAATTGATTTAAAAATCGATCTTTTACGGAAAGAGTCGTCATCCCAAGGACATATATTGCTAAGTTTTGTTCTGGAACCACTGTTCAGCGTGTTTTTTATCGGCTTCTGCACAAACGGCGATTTGAGCTGGTCTGCACGGAAGTTTTTTTAGACCTGCAAGAGTATGACCGAGTTATCCGGACTGCTGATTAATCGAGTGCCGAGTTTTCGGGACTCTACTGTACAAGAATGAGAAAGATACATTCAGAAGGATTGTAAAAGACATTAGATTCCACTTTCCGTAATTAAACGACTTGGACTACCTCATAATGTTGTTTCTTGTAAGAACTTAATCTTGTGAAGGTTTCGGGATGTGTGTATATAACTTAATACTGCTGAATACTGTTAAATATTGTTGTATTGATTGAATTGTGTGTTTTTTTTTAGATAGAGAAAGGTTGCTATACATACATATCAACACGAAATGATCATACATATAATCTTGCAAATACATTATTTTCAAATTGAAAATTTTCAATTAATATGACTTAAAGTAAAAGAAAAATCATATGTAAAATATATTTACATTGTTTCAACAGAGATAAGTTATATTAAAATATCGATCCACCTAATTGGATTTTAACGAGCTCCTTAATTTAGTCTCTGGCTTTGACTAAATGAATTACACATAACTAATTCTAAAGAATGAGAAAATGGAGGAAACTGAAAGAGATTTTCGTAGTATAATTTGAGTGCATAAACGCAGAAATTTTTTATGAAGATTTATTGATGTTAATTTGTTTTTAAATGTAACAGACTATTGAATTCTTAAGGAGAATAATTATAATATTCTATAGCCCGGAAAAGTATTTATACATAGTACATAGTTTTGTAAATCGTATGCCAAGAAAATAACTATTTACAGCAATTCAGCTTTATAATTAAGATAGCGTATCTCAAACTCGGAGAGGGGGGCATATCAAAAAGTGGAAAGTACAGGATTATTTAAAATAATTATTAATTTACTGAAAGGAAGCAAAACAAAATGCTTTCTAATCTGTGAAAATAATTATATATAATACTTATCCTATAACATAAACTACACTGCTGGACAATTGTTAAGGATGGATAACACTATCATCCATAACAACCATAAAATGAAAGGAAGCAAAATGTGGAAAATTAGAATAAGTGCGGGATACTAGTAAGAAGAAGTATGAGTATGCAAATTTTTTTCCACGTCTGTTCATCACGTGATAGCGTTCATAAGAGCTTTAAAGGTTTTGACGCGTGGGGACAGTTGTTGTTTCAAGTCAAAGTTTTACATGAAAGATTTAATAGACGAACTTAAAATTTTGACATGTCTTCCCGATATCACATAGATAATTTTATGCGTGGCCGAATTATTGGAAAGATCGAAGAAGGAAGAAAAATAACAGATGTTGCCAGGGAGTTCGACATCGCTCACAGCGTTGTTTCACGGCTGTGGAAGTCATTTAAAACTACTGGAATGAGTAGTAGACGGCACGGGGGAGGTCGTGTTAGAAGTACGACGCCTGCAGAAGACAGATATAACGCCCTATCAGCAAAAAGGAACAGGCGCACCACAGCTCAGCAGGTGGCAAATCAGTTTCTTGCTGCCTCAGGAAAGCAGATCTCCCGAAAAACTGTTGCCAGACGTTTGAGGGGAGGAGGACTATACGCACGCAGACCTGTTGTGTGTGTTCCATTGACCAGACAGCACCGTACTGCCCGTTTGCAATGGTGTCGTGAGCATCACAATTGGACTGAACAGGACTGAGCATGCGTACTATTCTCAGATGAGAGTAGGTTCAGTCTGTCATCGGATTGTAGACGCCAACTGATCTGGCGCGAGAGTGGTACTGCTTATCGTCCAGAAAATATCCAGGAAAAGGATCAATATCCGACATGCAGTATCATGGTGTGGGCCAGCATCATGATCAATGGCCGCACGCGCCTACATGTGGTTGCGAATGGGACTATGACGGACCAACGATACATTGATGAAGTTATACTTCCTCATGTTTGTCATTTCCGTGGTGCTGTCCGTGATAAATTTGTTTTTATGGACGACAACGCAACATGTCATCAAACACTCGCTGTTCAGGATTGTCTAGATAGCGAGGGTATTCAACGTTTCGTATGGCCAGCGCATTATCCTGATCTAAACCCCATTGAAAATGTGTGGAATGCCTTGGGGAGGCAAGTTTCTGGTCGAAACTATCCTTCGACAAACAAGAACACCCTCATCCGTGCACAGAGGAATGGGATAAATTGCCTCAACAGCTGCTGGATAATGTTGTGCAAAATATGGTACGACGTGTGGAATTTTGCATCACACTCCAAGGTGGACATATCCCGTACTGATACCTTGGACCAGCGTACATAAACGTCTCGCTAAGCCAAGGTGTTAATTTCCCTACACGTATGTATACGTTTTCCCGAAGTAAGGTATTTTCTGAGCACTGATATGTATAAAATTATTCCGAAGGCTTCGTAATGCAATAAAAGGACCTTGGCAATGTTTGCGAAGGATTTACTTATTTCAGACTATTTGCCTCTTTATTCCTTTCTCCACCCTAATACATCTCATATGCGCGCCTACGTGGAAAATGGTTGGCATTGGGAGGTGATTCGCGTAACTTTTAATTGGCAATCAAGAATTTAATTCTAAAAAAAAGTACAAATTATCAAGATAAATGATAATTTTTGTATATAATTTTATATATGAGAATCCAATAGGGACACCGGTAGTTATTAAACATGTTCTAATTATAAAATACATTGCGTAGCACTAATATAATTATAATTGTAATATATCAACGTAATAAATGTGTGTTTTTTTTAATTTATCAGAGCGTATTTTATTTATTTAAAAAAAATTGAAAGTAAACAATCTTTTGTTTTTGACTTTTCAATACGTTTGCGCTTCCCTTGTAGAGATGCCACGCTTCCGGGGGTCACCCTAATGTTTGAGAACACCGCATTAAAGGATGTTGCTATACAGTTTCAAACACTTTCCATTTTAATGCATGATATGTTTTTTTTAAAAAAAGTTGGCTTTGATATTTCTTGCTCTTCCTTATGTATTTCGGATAGCCAATACAATAGTAGAAACCAAATCTCTCGAATAAGTGAATAGTGCTACGCTAATATTCACTCATCCATTAGTAGAACCAAATGTTAAATCTGGAAGATTAATTTTCATTATACTTATGGCTCATCACCTTTTATTTTCAAATATATTCAATAACAAATAATATAAAAAAAATAAGTCAATTCCTTTGATCAACAAAGAAAATTTTATTTTAGCTACTTTTTTATTAAATAGTTACATTTAATATAAATATGTATATACATATAACAGAATCAAAACATTAATTGGTAATTATTTTTTATTAATTATCCTTAAAGTGTCGTATTGTCATCCAAAACAGTCGTGTATATAAAATTTCAGTTCAACTGAATGCTTTAACACGTGAGAAAAAACCTTGGCATAAGTCGCCAAAACCGATGCCAAGGTGGCTGTATTTGTAATTCTTTAAATAATTAATGTTAATCAATAACTTTTTATTAATTATAAAAAAATATTTCATTGTCATCCAAAATAGTCGTGTATATAAAACTTCAGCTCAATTGAGCGCTTAGAAATATTTTTCGGTGACTCTCATTACATTTATTGATTCTTTTTCTGTATTAAGTTATTGCATTTACATAAATCGTTATACTATGGTATTTGATTAAATTACAGTTATATACTGTGAGTTTATATATGTAGTAAGAAGAATATAACATTACAAAAAGTTCCCCTTTTCTCTAGATATATGTAGTAATTCGATGAAAGTGCGTGCAATTTTGTGAATTGTAGCCGTACGATATAAAAATCGCAAGTTTGATCATATCACCTTTTATTTTAAAATCAGATTAGAAAATTGTACACATTTTTACAAAAGTGTCAAAGAACAAGAGAAATAATTAAATCTTTTTTTTTTATATTTAAAAACAAAACAGGGGAAAACATTAAAGAAAAGATATAATCACATGTTCAAAATTGAAAAGAATTTTAAACTACTTTTAAAAAATGCACTTTAGTATTTTAGGGAAAGCTTCCACCGCTCAGTTACAAACGTGAAAACTGTTCAGATATGTACAAGAAATCACCTATAAATCTGTCAAAAATTCAAAATCTAATTCATTTAATGAAAAATTATGAATAATTATCTCAAAATATAAGTTTTAATCTTTTAATACTAAAGGAAATGCGACGCAGAGTTTGATACACAGTGATGACACGAATGATGACACTCATCATTCAGATAAAAAAAAATTTATATAAGCTTAGAACTTTTCCCTTATATAAAAGCTTAGTTTTCAGACTACTTTTGACTATTTTCGGTCATTATTTTTTTAAAGAATGAAGATATGTAAATTTTTTAGTGTAGTTTTTAGATTTAATTAGCACATTTTAAGAAAAAAATGCTATATTTGAGAAGAGAAATAATATTATTATTAAAATAGGGGAAAATCGGTAAAAATTATAAAATATTTAACAAATGGGGACACTCGGAACAAAATGTTAACAACTGAATTCTCGATTTTTTCAATTTTATCTGTTACTTTGGTATTTATTTTTGAAATGACCTTCAGGATAAGAGATATTTTAATTTTTACAAAATACTTGAGCATTTTATAACAGTTTTTATATGAAATTGCTTAAACAAACAGTGACTATATTCACATAGGGGACTGTAAATTCAGTAATAAAAGAGTGATTGAAAAATCTGAAGGTTAAAACACTTCTACTACTGCAGAGAACATACACAAAAAATTTCAGTTACACATCTTGAAAACTTTTTAAGCCATCGCTGTCCCCAATTGATCTTTTCGAAAAAAAGAAAAAAAAGAGAAATTTCGAGTAAAACGCATTTTAAAGTTGTCATCTTGTTATATGTTATGGCATCTGCTTATACAAAAGCATTTTGTAGTGTTTGTACAAGTGGATGGAAAATAAAACCCTTGGTATTTTTCCAAAGCTGATAAGACAGTGAACAAAATAAAATCACAAAATTTGTCAATTTTTGGAAAAAATCACGATGTTTGGGAAGTCGGATACCTTAAGTCAGTGTTTCTTAAACTGTGGGGCGCACCCTTGCGGTAACCCTGCGAAGGGGGCGCGAGCATATTGAAAATAAAAGGATTAAATAATAATTTTTTGGAATGAAGTAAAACAAAATGCTTTGTGACATAATAAAAATACACATTTACAATGATATAATTTATGTTTATCATCTGGTGATCATCAAAAATAAAAGATTCCACTTCAAACGCTCATTACCCATCTTCGATCCTATAACCAAATTTAAAAAAATATTTTGTTTGCTTTGCCGTAATCCCACGATGAGAGATTTTTTTATTACGTCTCATTTAACCTAAAATGTTACTGTAGCTGACCTTCGAACTTACTGGTATGGTTAGCTCCGTCGGTTTTTTAGGGAAGTTGTAAATAATATATTTCTGTTTCGCCTTTTTCCACGTGAAAGAGTTTTATGATAGATGGATAAGCATATTGAGCACTTTGAAGAATTATTTGGCCAAGATTTATTTTTGAGTAATTTGAAACATATAATGCATAATGAAAAACGTTTTACAAAATTATTGTTTAGAACACATACTACACTTTCCCCATGAACAATTTTGTGGTTTTGATTGCAGTTTTGTGCGACTTATTATGGTTTATAAATGTAAATGAGCAGAATATTAAAAAAATGGGCATCTGTGATTCCAATTGAAAGAAGTTGAAACTGATCAAGCTATTGAAGAACCTACTGAAATAATGCATATTAATCAAGATAGCGAAAGCAAATATCAGAAAAGCATTAGACATGAAACGTTTGAGTTGATTTGAAGTTTTCAAATTCTACCTAAAGATCTCTATGAAGAAAACTATGAAGCCATAATGTAGCACTTCGCCTTGTCAAAAAGACACAAGAAAGAAAAAGTTCAAAACGCTATTTGTAGATCATCAAACTACAGAAAACTACAAAAAGGTGAACAAAATATGACAGTTTTGCTGTGGAAAATGACGTTCCTGTGTTAGCGAAAATTGTCTGTGATTTACGTCCTTTATTAAGGACACGCACATTTGCAACATTTTCCTTAGTTTTATTGGATTTTGTCTCAAATTTTCAAAGAAAAATTGAAAAGTTCTTGAAAGAAGATAAGTATATTTCCTCTTATATAAATTATTCACTGGAATTGTGATTTTTATCATGTATAGTAAAAATAATTATAAAATAAATTATAGTTTTAAAACAAACAAATACTTGCTTTTATAGTGATTCGAACTAAAAAGTTAAAAAAAAATTATATTACTTAAAAGTAACATATACAAAATTTAATACTTATCTTGTTAATTTGTACGGTTTATAATTATGATCGTATTGTAGCTTTAGCGCCAAAGTGCAATATTATTGCATTCAATACATTATTATTTTTAGGGGGGTGCGATAGAAATTATGATTGAAAATTGGGTCGCCAGTAGTGAAAGTTTGAGAACTACTGCCTTAAGTCAATATAAAATCATTACTCACACACACGGTGTTTGTCTATACATTCAACGCGCATGCGTTTACTGAAGGTCAGTGGTTCTCAAACTTTCAACATTTGCGACCCAATATTCAATCATAATTTCCATCGCACCCCCTTCAATACAACAACAATGTTTTGAATCCAATAGTACTACACTTTGACGCTAAAGATACAGCACGATTTTTACTTCTTAAGTGTCACTGGTGAATATATACGTCTCGCTCAGCCAAAACGTTAATTGTCTCAGACATTAATATACATCGTTCCGAAGTAAGATCTTTTCTGTGCACTGCTACCCATAAAATTATTTCGAAGGCTTTGGAATGTACTAAAAAGAACTTTGACAGTGTTTGTGGGGGATTTATTTATTTCAGAGGATTTGCTTCTTTATTCCCTTTCTCCCACCTTCCTTTCCAATACATCACATGCGGAACATAGCACGTCTAAGTGGAAAACGGAGGCATCGGAGAGCGAATTGTGTAACTTTTAATCCGCAGTTAAGGGATTAATTAAAAGTAGTACAAATTAATAAGATAATTGTTAACTTTTGTATATAACTTCATATATGACAAGCCCATAGGGTACTGGTAACTATAAAAGCTTGCTCTTAAGAGAACTTGGTACCCTAAAAATCACAAACCTATCGTTTTTTTTCATTTAATCTTATTCATTGCATTATTATCTTTCGATTGATATATCACTTGTGCATGTCGGAAAGTTAGAAGTTGAATAAAACTCCATTTGAAAACAAATTAGGCAATTCAGCCACACCCTCTTTTTAGAAAAAAAAAGCTAAAAAATGCGTTATGATAAAAAAAATCTATTTTATAAATAGAAATAATAACTATAAAAAAGAATGTGTAGTATTAAAAGCAGAATATTTCCGAGGTAATGCAAAAATGTAATTTTTCTTCCTTGTGAAATGTGTGCATATAAAATTTTTAAATTAAGGCATTTTATATTAGAAATTTTATAATTTCAGTTCTTATTCCTGATATATTTTTCATGCAAACGTAATACTTTAATATTATAAGAAAAAAACAGCTAAAATTTCTGTCGTGACAGAAAAAAAATTTTTTTTTAACGTTTTTCTTGAATTTTCTTGTGCAATTAGTACTCTCTAAAAGTTGATCATTTATAAAAATGTGTGGGTTGAAAACATATGAAAATGCAATTATTTTAAAGAAAAACGTATAAGTAATATCTTAAAGTGGTATTTTAAGTTTAATTAAGCTTATATTAATTTTTTTTTCAGAATTATAAACTTTAAAGGGGTTTTTCTCAGTTTGTGTTTTTCGAAACCTTAGTGCATTCAAAATGCTACTCCTTCGTCAATTATTTACCAATCACTTCAATTTTTTTCCTGCGTGTTAAAAATAAAGCATGTAATAAAATTATTGATCCGTTTTGCTATAAACTGAATACTTTTTTTTTCAAAAAAATAAAATGTAAGACATGTTGGCTTTTTCGTTGATTTTTAGCCTGTATATCAACATTTTATTTTTTTTCTCGAAAACGAATCAAGTTATTCTAAAATCGATCCCTAAAGTTGTTTAGAACATCCATAAGAATATTATAAAAAAATTCCAGGTCAAAAAATTAATTTTTACAAAAGGAGTAGGATTTTAAAATTTTCCCAATTTTCTTCAAAAAATTTAAATTTTTAAAATTGTGTGAATAATATATGAAAATTTTCATCTGGTAACATTTTCTTGAATAGAAACATTGTATAAAATGTTAAGATATAATTTTTAAATACGTAAATAAAGAAGTTTGCTCGAAGGGGGCCAAGTCCCCTTAACTTAGTATGGTTAAATTAATTATAAAATATATATTGTGCAGTACTGATACATTTAAAGATGTATTATATCAGTGTAAATGTGCATTTCATTTTTTATTATGCAGAATGGTTTATTTTTGGTTTATTTTTTACTTTCTGTAAATTAATAATTTTTAAAATAACCCTTTTGTTCTCGACATTTTCTATATGCTCGCGCCCCCTTGTAGAGTTATCACGCCCCCTCAGGGGGGTGCACCCCACAGTTTGAGAAACACTGCTTTAGGTAATCTGAAATAAATATTGTTTATTTTATAATAGATTTAAATTGTTAAACAGCCATATCTTGATTTTTTTATCACAGACCATGAGAATTTGGAAAATAATCGCATTTAACTAAATTGTTTGAGTGTATTAAATATAAAATTATTTCTATGTTGTAAGTTTCAAAGTAATCATTCAGAAAAAAAAATTCAAAATGTATTGTTTAATATTATTTTTTTGAATATATAATATCCTAAATTATGTTAAGTCATTAAATAAAATAAATAAATAAGGATATCCTTATTTAAGCAAACCAGGAAATCATACACATTGAAAAATTCGATTTTTCAATTTTAGTATGAAACAATAATGCTTAAACTCTCGAATCTAAAATTGTATATCACTTATATGTTCGTTGATAAAATAACCTTAAATGATTAAAAGTAATTGAAAAAAAATGTAAGCAAACATTTACAAATATTTAGGAGTTTTTTTTTCTTTTTTCTCCAAAGCATAATTTTATTTTTAGGTATACATTTAAAAAAAACTTTTGCGCTATATGGTTCCAGACTTTTTATACTTCCATACAAAATACCTGTGTAGTATATATTATTTTTAAAAAAAAATTATGTGTAAAAAAAAGGAAAACAATATTAAAATTGCAAAAATTTATAATATTTTTAAAGGATCTACCTTTTAATATTTTACTAAAAACATAGTTTCACTATATTTTCTATTGCTTTATATAAGTGCAAAAAATATTTTACGAATTTAAGAGATATTTTTTTAAAAAAATAGACCCTAAACATATGCATATATAATGATATCTCAACAAATGTACCCAACTTAAATTAAACAGGAAAAAAAATTAAACTAAAAAATTAGTTTTGTATTTCTTCAGAATGATTAAAATATCTTTATCATATGATCAGAAAAAAATCTATGCCCTATTAGAATTTATGCTCTATTAGATATATGTCCCATAAACAAAACGTCTTACTTTTGAAATTTTAATCTTTCGAGCATGTTCTTATACTTTTAAGTACGGTTCTCCAATACTAATGTTTGAAGTTAAATATGACTGATCACTTTTACCAAGTTCACATAAAATCCCTAAATCTATTTGCAAGTCACGGAATTTGATGCCATTACGAAACATTTCCCTTGATATTTGGAACTGTTTCAACGAGACAGACATTTGAAGTCAACGATCTGGAAAACATCAATTTAGAGAGAAAAAAGTATCTGGAAAGACATTCAATCTATTAAGAGTAACAAATTATTTCGTTTTTCATCAATCACTCTGAACTGACTGGATACATTTTCTTTTTCAAATTAACTTTCCTACATGTACTTCTAGGCTTAGCAAATACATTTTCACGAACTGGCACTTTCTAATGCAGAAATTAAGCACAGAGATGATTTCTTAATCAATTCTGGTTTTCAGAATCCTACAAGATTTATGAATGAAGACTCTTTACGTCATCTATCACGTGGAACATGCATAATCGTAGGCTAGCGATACCTCATAAAACAAAAAGATCTGAAGGAGTGATTGATCTTTTCGTGGTCATTCCCTGCTTGTCGTTGATTTATTTTGCTTAGTGAAACGTCTCATACTCTATATATTTTCAGAGTAGGTAAATGTTGCAATGACTATGATATTTTTTAACCATTTGGAAACAAATATAACTGTAAATGCATTTCTTACTGTGTGAATTAGTTCAATTATTGGCTTTATGTGATGATTTGAAGCTCATTAAATCATATTTGAATGAGTGGAATTTTGGCACTGGAACGTAAGGCATTTCGATTATCCTTAAATATCCATCGCTGTGTTTTCGACACCGTGATATAAAATATATAAAATAATTGTAATATAACTAAACATCACCAGGACTACTATTCAGTATGGTTTAGTTTTGAGACTTTTTAATATAATTTCATGTTATTGTCAAATATTACGACCATTTATATCATAAAAAACAGACGTTGAATATACGCTTTTAAAACGTCATGTTACGTTGACATTTTGTTGAACCACTGCTTTGTCGCAAAGTATCTTATTGACAATTCTGCCAGAGACATTATTATTAGTAAAGTGACCAGTTTTTTTATAATGAAAAGGAGGGCGAAACATTAAAGAAAAAGTTTCAACGTAAATATATGAAACATTTTATTCGAACAAAAATACGCGAATTTCGCTTACATTCATTTTAATTATTTACTTAAACAAGTATTTTCTCATTGAATTATTTTTTTCTCACTTGTCCAAAAATTATTACCAACTGAAAAAACTTTTTCAACTGCTGTATTAGTTACGGGGTATCACAAAGTAAATTCAACAAGAATAACTAAATTTTCATATGGAATGTGTTCATTTTTGAAATGTTTATGTATTTCCAGCCATCTTCTATCAATATCATGATATTGATTTCCCCCTTGTTTCAATTTATTACAACTTAAATATACATTCAGTCTTACAATTACTTCAAACAGACAACTGTCATCGATTTTAGTATCAGAAATCTCTTTTTGTAAAAAAAAAAATTAACACAGTTTTCTTAATCTGCCTAATTTACTTGAGATTAAGTCAAAAAACAGCATTGTAAACTGTTAATTCCTGTGATGTTTGTTTCAGACCATTCTTTGACATACTTGAAACATGTTTGGTTCGTCTCTTAATACATAGATTAACAGATCAGTTTTAGAATATTGATAAGAAGGACATGTAGGATTATACTATTCGCGGTAGGACAAAACCTATAAAAGGAGGACTGCCCTCCCTAAAAGAGGACAGTTGGTCACCTTACTATTACATTCTGCTCCGTCCCTAGCGACATATATATCAGGATTTACTGGAGTATCATCAATTACATCTTCACTTTCATCCGATTCTTCGCAGTCACGTTCATTCAATCGCATTATTTCATCGGAATCTAAACTAGCCGATTCATTCTCAGAAATGTTTCGCAACAGATTAGCAATTTCATCTTGATTTAGATCTTTTCTAAGAGCCATCGTCGCAGGGTCTCTGCTCTGCACTAAGTTCGAAAATCGAACGAAATGTTTTTTTTTATGAGTAGATAAACAAATATTATATAACAAAACACTTTGACACACCAGTTTTAGCACAATTGATTCATTTCCATTGTGAACTCAATAACATTGCATTAAAGGTCAAAAAATGCTGGATATGACTTTGGGATGTTTTTTTTACTGATGGTATCTACTTTGAAAGCTATGTCTTATTGAACGACAGTTTTTCAAAATTAAAAAAAGGAAGAAAAAAAAGCATTGGTGTCGTAATAACACCAGCTTTAAAATAACACCTGATTAACCCAGAGCCACAAAACGTTGTCTGTGTAATCACCAGGTTAAATGATTAAAAGTCACGAACAATTTTCAAATTCCCTGCAAAAATGCGGAAAGGAGAGCAAAGTGAACAGGCTCCAGTATCCAATTGACACCAACGGGCGTTCTAGAGTTAATCAAATAAATTATTTCTAAATACTTAATGAAACACGCCACATTCATTTTTTTCTTGCAGTAATACTTCTCTTATATAAAAATTAAGTTCTAGAAGCAAAAGTCACTACCCGGCTGGAGCTTGAAAATAAATATTATGGCAACCATAGATGATGTGACCAGCGTTATCATATTGGATATTTTATCACCTTGATGAAATATATGATATCGCCAATGAATTAGCGAGAACTCTGTAGGATTGACTCTTGCAGAAATTTCCATGAAACTTATGTAAATGCCAGAGGAATCCAAGAGTCAATCGAGATCATAATCTGCTTGTGTCATTATCTGTCTAAATCCATGCTAGTGGATTTGTGCGAGAAAGTCATTTTTTGAGATTATAAAAACTGCATTATCGACAACTATAAATTGTCTGTTATATTATAATTTCTTTGTGTATACGTCGATTAGTCTTGGCGCAGTCATCTGTTAGCACTTGTCCATGAATAAATCTGTTATTTTTTCAATAATTGGAGTCGTCGGCTGCTTTTCCTCCTCACAAATTTGCAGGAAAAATTACCATGGCCCGCTGGTAGGAGGAATAATTAATGTGTATACGTAAGACGGTTTTAATTAAATAATTTTAATTCAATTGAATTTAGATATGCTTTCAAAATAAAATGCAGTTACTTCAAACAATAAATATAATGTGAAAGTCGGCAAAATCCCAGATAAATATACACTACGGTAAAAATATTAGAAATATGTTAATATTCTTTTGATGACAGGTGCCAATTGCTTCAAGTACTGGTTCGTGGTCCGGAGTCTGGCTAAACAAAACTACAATAAATTTAGAAATCAAAACTTTACCGTACAGCTAAGCAGGAATGTTAAAACTAGACATATCAAAATGTAGCTCCTATGCAATAATATCATGTAGAATCTAGATCTCAAATGTTCAGCATTCGCGATCCACATTTCAGTCATAATTTCCATTGTGGCCCCCCACCTCATACAATAATAATGTATTGAATGCAATAATAATGTACTTCAACGCTAGGTCTACGCAATTCCTCTTTAATTATAAACTGCAAAAATTATTTAAAAAAATGTTTTATTTAGTATATGACAAGCACATGGAAGGTTAGTAATTGATAAACTTTTTTTAAAACTTAGTACTGATAAATTATCAATTATTTTCTGCAGTACTGCTACATTTATAAGTAAACTAAAATACATTTACTTATAAATGTAGCAGTACTGCAGAAAATAATTGATAATTTATCAGTACTAAGTTTTAAAAAAAGTTATACTGAAAAAGTTTACAAAAGTTTTTTTGTTATATCAAAATTTATTTACTTTGCTGTATTTCAGTAAATTCATAATTTTATTAAATCTTTTATTTTGAAACTTTTCAATATGCTAGCCCCCCTCTCCACCTAGCTTTATTATGCCCCTCTATGGAGGGGGAAGGGCACCCATTTTTTTTAGGAAACGCTGATCTAGATCCCAAAGTTCCTTCCGAATTTTTTTTCTCATTTTGTAAAACATTTTTTTTTATAAGATACCAAAGAATACTAAAGCTTAATGTGCATATTTTTTCCATTACCTGAATATCTTCATGCTGTAATTTAATTACGTTTCAATCAAATGAAAAATAAATCGTTTTAAATATCTACTCTCGAAATTTAATCTTATTTTTCAATTCGTACAATTAGCTCACTATTCTCTATGTATTTATTTATTTACCTTGGTGGAATTTTCAATTGTTAATAAAATACATTTTAAAGCTCTCAATTGAGCTGAAATTTTTTATACATGATTATTTTTGATGACAATACAATAATTTAATTATAAATAATAAAAATTAACTGACTAAAACTAATTATTTAAAGAATTACAAATACAGCTACATTGGCATCATTTTTGGCGACTTAGCGACCATTTTCGCGACTTATGTCAAAACTTGAAAAAGGTTTTTTTTCTCACGTTTTAAAGCATTCAGCTGAACTGAAATGTTTTATACAAGATTGTTTTAGTTGACAACACGCTACTTTAAAGATAACAAATAAAAATTAAATACCATTTAATGTTGTTAATTTTTTCCTATGTATATACATATTTATATTAATTGTAAATATTTAATAAAAGGCAGCTAAAATAAAATTTTTCTTTGTTGATCTAAGTAGGAATTAACTTAAAAAAATATTTTTCTTATATTACTTGGTTTATCTAAATTGCCCTAATATCAGACATTTAAGCAATTTTAGGGCTCCCATGCAGACAAAAACTATCACAAATTCAACTGTAAAGAAACATGTTATTAAAAAAAGAAGTACAAACTTTCAGAATTAGAATTAAAAGGAATGATAACTAATTATATTAATTATAGGTATAATTCGTGAATTATTATCAGCTTAAATTAAAAAAAACATGTTTAAATGTTTGGGGAAAAATGCAAAAAGGCAGATAAACATGTTTTATAAACAGTTAATTCATCCAAGTCCAGATTCGATAAACTTTAAATTGAATGCGCATCAATTACAACCTCATTTGAAAAATATTTTCGCTAAAATAAGTAAACCACAGAGCATCGGTTCATTTTTACTGCATTCAAGATTACTGTTATATACGAAATGAGAAATATTTCTTTCTGAAGGTGAAGTTGAACCTAAAAAAAATATCACATTCATATTAAAGTGAAAAAAAACAAGTAATACAAAAAATAAAGTCAATACCTACTTAGGTGAACAAAGAAAATTTTATTTTAGTTACTTTTTATGAAATCCTAACAATTAATATAAATGTGTATATACGTATGACAAAATCACAATATTAAGTGGCAAAACACCTTTTCAAATAACATTAAAAACTTTTTAACCACATTAAATTTATTAATATATTTTTTTAATAAAAATTGAATATAATGGGTAAGAATTTATCTTAAAATTATTGTTAAAGGAATGCTGATGTCTAACTAGCATATTATTGTTCAAGTTACGTTAAATCTTCATTACACTTTTAACAAATTGTGCTGCCATATACAGGAATAATATCGACTGAAATATATCTCTTCAACTGTAGTTAATTAAATAAATTTAATAAATGAATTCATATATTTGGAAAAAAAACTGTGTTAACATCAAGTGTCATCTTCTACAAGTTTAAAAGATGTATTTGGACTTGAGTTGTTGAATAAAAATTATTTAATTAACGATTAATAATTTGAACAAGATATATAAATATAAATAGGGAAATAGTGAAATAATCGTAGGAAATGAAAACGAGAAGCTTTTATGAGAAGTATTTTTTAAAATTTTTAGCTGTATCAAATTGCATCATATAGTGTTTAAACTTCCAAGATCATTAAAGAAAACATCATTAATTTCCCCTCAATGTAAAAGTATATGTCTGTATTTAAACTCACTGATATTTCTCTCCGACTCTGAATAAATTCCGAATATTTTATATCACCGAATTAAGCACATATCATCTGTTTGCTCAGCAATCGATGCTAATCTTCTCATTTTATATGCAACTGATGCAGAAGGTTTCCACATCATGATATAATAAATATTCATCATTCCAGAGAACTAAAATTGCTAGACTATTATTCCGCTACTAATTAATTAATCAACCAATTCGTCATCCGGGTATTGCTTGAAATTCCCTACCTATTTATATCCGTTTCCGATGTATTTCATACATAATACATAGTCTAAAATTATGAAAGGCATAATAATTCAGCATGTTAGAGGGTGAGAGAGATACATTGGTTTAATAAGAGAATCATAATTTGTTATCTCTTCCTCAATTTTGTAGATCCAGCGTCGAAGATACTGAAGGTAATATATCTAAATGATTCATGATGTATTAGATCTATCACCCAGATTGAATGTGATGACTTGCAGGGAACATTAAATCCGATGAACTGTAAGTATTATCCAATGCATTAGTTAAAATTGATATAATGCATTGCTTATCCGTGACAATTATTTAAGTATTTGCATTACATTATTATATAATGGTGGTCTTTTGTGAATACCTGAAGCTAGTTCTTATTTTTTTAAGCGATGAGAAAATCAATCTTTGCTTGAGATTCGGGAAAACGTGGCATAAAAATTATATAAGATTCTAAAATCTTCTATCGTTTTCTAAAATTTTTAAGCATAATTTAACGTACCGTATATTTCCGAATACTAAATAATCCGTGTATAACCCCATTGAGATGTATTTTCTCCAAATATTTATCCAAGATTCGAAATCTGTGCATTCGCTGATTAAAAAAAAGTACCTTGTAGTTTTCAAACATATCGTAATAAGGGCAAAGCGTTGCAGAAAAGAAGGAAGGGTTTCCATTTAAATTGATATAAATTAAAATGCCAGACGCCGATGATGATAATTTGATTTTTGATAACCCAATCTGAAGCAAACATAATTTTCCAATTCATCTGTCATTTTTTATCCTATCAGTACTACTATTAATTTTTGCACCACATTTTTCTTTTCTTTTTGCTTGAAAAAAAGAGTGGGATAATTCTCCGCAAGTGGTTAATTTCAGATTAAAGGAGAATCTCATTTGTTGAAAATTTAATAACAGTACAGCTGCTCAGAAATTCGTTGTGAATGAGGAAGAAGATCAATGGGGGGTAAACAAAATTCAATTAGGTAGAATATCAAAGTAAAAAAAAATGGCAGCATGTAATCGTCGATCTGTGTTTCATAATCTGGAGGATAAACACATCGAATGTGTTATCACGCCCCACAGTGATTAAATAGGAAGTTTAGGAACTGAGAATTTGGACTTGGAAGGATTTATATGACTCTTTTTCAATTCCTTCTATTAGCTCACAATCTCTCTCTCTCTATATATATATTTATTTACCTTGGTGGAATTTTCAATCGTTAAAAAATACATTTTAAAGCGCTCCATTAATCTGAAATTTTATATACAAGATTTTATTTTGGATGACAATACAATTGTTTAATTATAATTAATTAAAAATAATTGATTAAAGCTAATTATATAAAGACTTCAAAAAACAGCCACGTTGGCATCATTTTTGGCGACTTAGCGACCTTTTGGGCAACTTGTGTCAAAACTTGAAAATGTTTCTTTTTCTCACGTTTTAAAGCATTCAGTTGAACTAAAATTTTATAGACACGATTGTTTGGATGTGAAAATACGATACTTTAATGATAATGAATAAAAATGAATTACCACTTAATGTTGTGATTATGTCCTATGTATATACATATTTATAAAAATTGTAACTTTTTAATAAAACGTAGTTGAAATAAATTGTTTTTGTCTAAGTAGGAATTGACTTAATTTTTTTTACATTACATGTTTTACAATAAAAGTTGTACTCAAAAAATCCAAAAAATTTGAATGATTAACGTCGTTTGTGTATGCCTAACGTAAAATTTATACAAATAAAAACCTTTTTATAAGCGATTAACGGATCCGTATATATTTACCGACCCCCTTACTTTTAACTTTAAAAAAAAGTTCCAAAACTTGCCGACGTATACATGAATATAAATGTTAAATAACTCTGGAGTTTTCAAACAAAACTATTACAAGTAATAATTTAATACGTTCATTTGGATTCATAGATAAACTCATGTTACTGATTCATATAATAGTTATGATATATGTATACGAATTGTCTAAATTTTAAATACCTGTACATTTGGGTGGAACTAGGTACTCAATCAAGATAGATAAATAATTCAAATAGTGTTTTTATAATTAAAGCTTTCATAAAATACTTCTATATTCTTTAGCGATATAATAAAAGAAAGCTTCATATTGAACCATTGCAGAGGACTACCTCGTAAGATTCCCACTTAAACCAACTTGGTGCAATATTATTTTAAAAATTATATGTTGTTACAAATTTTCTATAATAAATGCTTAAAATATTGTAAATAATTTATGTCTGGATGTGTGATACATTATTATTATTTTATATTATATTTATTTTATACTAAAAATTGTAATATTCGCAAGCAATGTTGCTTATACTATAAAGGCATTGCAGTGAAAACTTGGCGAAATATTGGCAATACAGCGAAGTTGGCATCTTTTTTAACGACCAAATTTGGCAATTGATGACCCTTTTTGATGACTTGTCTATTATATTGGATACTTCTGAAAATTGCAGGAGAATTTTTTTTTCGAGAATGACCGCGCAAACTTTAAATAAGAGTCGCTTGCTGAAACTGAGTTAGTACTGTTAGTACTGTTAGGGGTTACTACGATCGATTGACTGATTGCGAATAATCTTTATCGTTACGTATTTGTATTTTTAGACACTAGTAGTTGTGTCTGAGCGTTGTAGAAGGTGTAAAGCGCTTCTAGAATTCATTTTTCAAATTTTGCTGCTCTATCCTGGACCTTACGGATTGTTTATGTACAAGCAATTCCATCGCTCTTAAGGCAGTTGTTCTCAAACTTTCACTACTGGCGACCCAATTTCCAATCATAATTTTTATCGCCCCCCATATAAAAATGTATTGAATGCAATAACAATACCCTTTGGCGCTAAAGCTACAATATGATTGAAACTATAAACCGTACAAATTAACAAGAGAAGTATTAAATTTTGTATATGTTACTTGAAGTAAAAAATATATTTTTATTATTTTTTTTTTTACTTTTTAATTCGATTCACTATAAAAGCGTGTTTTTTGGTTTGTTTTAAAACTATAATTTATTTTATAATTATTTTTTACTCTACACGATAAAAATCACAATTCCAGTGAATAATTTAATTAAGAGAAAATGTACTTACCTACTTTCAAGGACTTTTCAATTTTTCTTTGATAAATTTGAGAAAAAATCAATAAAACTAAAGAAAATGTTCTAAATGTGCGTAGCCGAAAAAGAACATAAATCACAGACCATTTTCACTTACAATACAGGAATGTTATTTTCCAGCAAAACTCATATTTTTTTCACATTATTGTAGTTTTGCTGACGTTTGATAACCTACAAATGGCATTTTGAACTTTTTCTTCCTTGTTTCTTTTTGACAAGGCGATGTGCTACATTTATGGCTTCATAGTTTTCTTCATAGAGTTCTTTAGGCAGCATTGGAAACTTTCAATCCATCTCAGACGTTTCTTGTCTATCACTTTTCTCATATTTACTTTCGCTATCTTGATTAATATGCATTATTTCAGTGTGTTCTTCAATTGATTGATAAGTTTCAACATCCTTCAATAGATATCACAGATGCCCATTTTTTTATATTCTGCTCATTTACATTTATAAACCATAATAAGTCGTACAACACAGGAATCAAAACCCAAAAATTGTTCATGGAGGGAAAGTGTAGCATGTTCTAAAAACAATTGTATAAAACGTTTTTCATTGTGCATTATATGTTTCAGAATACTCGTAAAAATACATCTTGGCCAAATGATCCTTCAAAGTGCTCAAAATATGCTTATCCATATATTATAAAACTCATTCACATGGGGAATAAAAGCAACAGAAAAATTGGATTTACAACTTACCTAAAAGAAAAAGAGACGGAGTGAAACATACCTTTAAGTTTGAAGGTCAAATATATGATAATCAAAAGTAGTATTTTAGGGGGGTTAAAAGAAACTTAATAAGAAATCTCTCATCATGGAATTACAGTAAAGCAAACAAAATTTCTTTTATTATTTGGTTATAGGATCAAAGATAGCTAATGAGCGTTTGAAGTGGAATCTTTTATTTTGATGATCACTGGATGATAAAAAATAAATTATATTACTGTAAATGTGTATTTTTATTATGTCAGAGAGCATTTTGTTTTACTTCATTCCAAAAAATTATTTTTTAAATCTTATTTTTTTCAATATGCTCGCGCCCTTCTCGCAAGGTTACCCCACCACCCAGGGGGGGGGCATGCCCCACAGTTTGAGAAACACTGTCTTAAATAATTGTTTTACTTATTGAGACGAACAGCATAAAATCCACGAGCCCAGATCTACTTAACAATGTATTTAGAGCTTAAAATTTTCACTTCCTTACAGTGAAAACAAATTATACAGATTGGCTCTAAAATATAAAAGTTAGTGAGGGAGGTAAATAGATGTGTTAATAAACAGCTGTTAGTTATTTGAGCATATACAGATCGGTAAAATAAAGATTTTCATTTTAAAAATTAGATATATCAACTACGTAGCATATAGTTGGCTAAGCCGAGACACTTATTGTGGCGTGATAGTAAAGCTTATTTAGGAAAGTTCTTGGATAAGTCTTATTGATCGTTGTATCAAAAACCTGGATATAATATCGAAATCTTGTTTTGTATAAGTGAGCTCGGTGACTGTTAATATCTCAGTTAAGTGTAATCTTGACTACTTTTATGTTAGTTTACTTCCTGAAAATTCACATGTAGTTTCAGTTAACTTGTTAGGTGTCATATTTGCATTCTTTTAATGATTCCTTTAGGGTAAAATATTTCTCCAACTGTTGTTTATGTTTAAGGTGACAGAACACCTTCCAAGAAAATTTTTTGAATTAACCTGAATTTTGCCTGTAAATGCATATTTTATGACCTTATGGGTCTCTAAAATTAAAAAAACACCCAAGAAATTTTTTGTTAGTATACATTTTTAGTGTCAAAGGGGTATTTTATAAAAAAAAATTAGCAAAAATAAGACTTTACGCAAAACATAACTGAAAATAAAATAAATATTTTGACATTTTGTAAATTGAATAATATAGCATACAACCTTATCTAGGAAATAGACTCTTATTTTGGTAATATAACTATTATGTGGGAAATTATTGTGTTTCGAGCTTATATACATTGATATTTTCTTTAAAAGCTATTGCAATTTTCATTTTATTGCTATATAAAAAAATTTCTATTCAACACAAACTCTTAAGAAAGGTCTATTCCCTGTATAAGTAGTACAAAAACATACATATAAAATTTTTATTTCATTCAAGCATAATTTCTTGAGATATTGTGTTTTGCGGTAAGAAAAAATGTGAAAAAACTCATTTTGAGAAAACGACAAAAATAACATTAAACTCATCTGATTACAAGAAAAACACTTACTTTATTATTAAAATACACCAGATTAATAATCCTTTCCCTCTTTAATTTCTAAAACAATATTTTTTTCTTTTAATGTGCTCTTAAAAATTTTCTGTGTTTCTTTGTTTTGGGGTCTGCGTTATGAATCGATTCACAGATTCTGCATCTATCTAAATGTTTATACACTTTTGAAGAAAATTTTTTGAATTAACCTGAATTTTGCCAGTAAATGCATATTTTATGACCTTATGGGTCTCTAAAATTAGAAAAACACCCAAGAAAAGTTTTATTAGTGCACATTTTTACTGTCAAATGGGTATTTTATAAAAAAATAAGCAAAAATAAGATTTTACGCAAAACATGATACTTGAAAATAAAATAAATATATTGACATTTTGTAAATTTTTTTTTGTGTGTGTGTGTGAATATTATAGCATACAACCTTATCTAGAGAATAGACTTTTATTTTTGTAATAACTTATTGTGTTTCGAAATTCTATACGTTGAAATTTTCTTAAAAGCTATTGTAATTTTTACTTTATTGCTATATAAAAAATTCTACTCAACACAAAATCTTATGAATGGTCTATTCCCTGTATAAGTATTTAAAAAACATACATATAAAAATTTTATATCATTCAAGCATAACTTTTTGAGATATTGTGTTTTGCGGTAAGAAAAAATGTAAAAGAATTCATATTGAGAAAACGACAAAAATAACATTAAACTATTCTGATTACAAGATAAACACTTACTTTCTTATTAAAATGCACCAGATTTATAATTCTTCCCATCTTTGACTTCTAAAACACTATTTTTTTCTTTTTAAGTTCTCTTAAAATTTTCCTGTTTTTCTTTGTTTTGGAGTCTGCATTATGAATTGATTCACGGATTCTGCATTTATCTAAATGTTTATATCCCCGTAAGGTAAACACCCCAGGATTTTCAGTATTCATTTTATTAAAAACTTTTAGACACCCATTTAATCCTTCATTGAAGTGTATAATAGCATCATACGACCCAAATTTAATTGTTTTCAGCGAAACAAATACTTCCTTCAGTACTTTTTGCCAAACTATTCCATTAAAACACTCGTTGGCATTTTGCGTGCGTCCATGCAAGCACTTACTTAATATTTGTTTGTCGCATAGTAGTTCTAAATATACTGGTTTAATTTTATTTAAAACATCATTTGATAAACCAGCATATTTTGTGGAACATTTTGTTCCATTTGCCATCCCCCGCTGAAAATAACACCAGCCTTCTTTCCCTATTGGGCATTGACCATGCATCGGTTTCTTATCACTTGATGCACAGTGATATAACGCAGCAATTACATTTTTATGCATGGCAGTTAAGTTACCGACATTGCTGCGAACAGCAATTCCGTAATAGTTTTGAAGTCGGTCAATAAAATTATCAGTTAATTTGCCTTTACCAGACAGTCCTTTAGTTTTAGTTTTCAGTTTTCTCAAACGCGAACCCACTCTCTTTTGTAAATGGCCAATGCACTCAAACTTGGTCACACTGTTTAATCCGTAAGTGTCTTTCACACTCATGAAAGCTTTTGAGTCGCCATCCCCATAATATTGAGTGTATTGCAGTCTGCGGTTTTTTCAGATCGAAGAAGTATTCGGGAAGCCCCCACAATTTCCATTTTTGATGAAGAGCCTATGAAATTACACTGACATATGTGGTCGGCTTTTGACGACTCATATTCAAAGTTTCTTGGTATAGTCTGAAGTCTCTTACATGTTGGACAGTAGGACGACATATAACTTCTATGTCTAACACCTTACCAGTATCAACTGATATTGCAGCAACACAGCCATTCATAGATGTATAGCCTCTTCGCTGCCATGTACCATCCACCGATATGCCACATTTTACAATATCGGATGAGAGATTTTGTTGTTTCTCCACAATTTCAGTAGCAGCTTTTATCATGGATTCCTCAACTACTTCCTGAACCACTTTTAAAAGCTTTGCTTACTAATTTTTGTAAGCAGTTTTGGTTAGTCGAGGCAAATTTAATGTTGAGCATAATTTAAATGCCCCAGCAAAACCTTTGCCTATCTGCCTCATACCATATACTAGCCTGGTATTTATGACAGGTGCATTTACAACTTTTTTTGATGAAGCAAATGCAAAAAAAAGTCACAACACTTACATTTTAGTGTAAAATGGGAGCACAATCCATATCTGGAATCCTCGAATAGTTCTAATTTTTCAGCAAAACATTTTGGGCAGCAAAGTTGTTCAAAAGCTTCCACAATAAGCTCAAGGTCAACGATTCTGTTACCAAACACAGGACCAGGCATTTCTTCTGCAGTTGAGAAACTCTCTTTTCCAAACTTTGAAGAGCTAGCAGTACATTCAGGAACTGCTGAAGTGTTATTCTTTTTCGAAGTGTTTGTGAATTTATTACCACAAAATTTCCGCTTGCGCTTTCTAGCAAAACTTTTAACCATTTTTAAGTTAAAATAAAGCAGAATAAAACAATCAAATAAACTTTTTTACGCTGTCAATTCTTTCAGCATGAAAATCAAACGCATATGTTAACAAAGTCAAAACAACAAACTTGCTGCCAGGTTTTACACATAAAAAAGGAAAACTGTATTTCCAAATACATTTATATTTATTCTTAAATGTTCTATTTTAATTTCTGACTAAATATTTGTATATTAATTATAATATTCCATGTCATATTTTATGAAAGAGAGACGTAAGGAAACAACTCGGCCACTTCCGGTTAGCAGAAACTATTTCGGGTCCGAGAAATTTATGATTAAGTAATATTGAAAAAGCTGTAACTCGGCTTCTAATTAAGATAGAAACAAAATTTTAACATATTTACAAAGATAAAAGATTAAATTTTAATATAAGACCAAAAACGAAAAATCGATATATTGACCAAAAATTGAGTTTTAGAGGTGTTCTGTCATCTTAAAACCGCCTTCTGCAGAGAGAACATTGATTTATGCTAATTTAGTGCTAGATAAACTATAGCTATGTGATTGATTGATTGAATATTAATCTCGCTCTTTTCAGCTACACGAGGGCTTTTGGCGACGGACCACGTAATTTTAAACCATGGTCAAGTGACGTGGACGACACCTGAACTGGCACCCCCCTCTCCTAACTGCAACACCACACCAACGGGAGGACGTTTCAGCTCTTGACAGATTTAACGTGCATCGCTGCCTTACACGTCGGGTCTTTAGTGGTAGTGGGCTTGAACTCGTGACAAGGCAAGCCACGGTCCAATACCTATACCACTCGGCTACCGCGGCCACACTATAGCTATGTGAATATTAGTGTTAGACGTTAGGCTGCTACTAAAGTGTGCTTCACAAGATGACCATCCGAAGTCTTTGGATATTTTGTAAGAAAGCTTTAATCTGTGATTTCCAGTAGACCCGGAAAAGATCTGAAGAGTACAGTTACATCGAATGGCAAACAGTTAAGCGCATAATTATTCGTATTAGGAATTTAGGATAAAAATTAAATTTGACTGCTCCCTCAATTTACAAAATTGTTTGCTAGTAAAATTGATAAATCAATGTACGTGGTAGTTTTAATAACAATGGCTAATAATTAGGTGTCCTAAAATTCATCAGTGACAGCAGGGTCGCTATAAACTAAGTAAAAAATCGTCAACTTAGCAATTAGTGCTTGTATTTATTTCTTGGTGATTAATGCCATCTCAAACACTCTTATTATATGATCAGATTCAAGCCACAATATTTCGTGTAAGGGACCCTCAGAGTTAGTCGTCAAGGGGGTTTTACCACACCGTAGTCGGGTTTCGGAAATAAAATGCAAGTTTAACCCATTAAGAGCCGCCGTCGTATATATCCATTTTGCTCGGCCTTTGCGTTAAGTGCCCTGGACATATATATCCGTCCTTCTAAAGTATAATTCGTTTGAATTGTGCTGTTCTGTTTAAAACTAGTTCCCCAAGGTTTTCGAACACAATAAAATGACAGTGAAAGTGATTGAAAAGGATTTAGTGTTATTTTGCTAGAAAGGGGGGAAATAATTTGAATTATATTCTAGAAACGAGGGAATTCATAGCTAAAAACATTATTGCTATCATAAGTATTCCTTAGTAGAAACAATGCAAAGAAATGCAAGTCTATATAATCACTTTCACTTCCAATTAGATGCAATTAAAGTTAGCTTAGTATACGCGCTGCATTTCATTATTTCGTTTTAACTGCACCCACAAGGCAAACTTTCTATACTAAATTTAAAAAAAAAATTATTTTGGAAATAATCGACTAGGTTGAAAAAGAGTTTTTTAGGTCTTTAATATTTGGTGTTGTTTGTGTCATTAGGGGAAAAAATAATTATTGAGGAAGAAGGACTAATACATAAAACTAGAGAATTTTTTTAAGTTCTTCTGATAGCATTTACTTTATCTAACTAATAAAACTATTTCTCTTTTTAATTCGTTTTTTTTTGAAGAATGAACTTTTCATGATAATTTGTGTACGAAACACGAGATATCTTCTAAGTAACCCAATCCAGTGCAAAGAAATTTATAACGTATATGCTATGGGTCCGTAAGAGTGTAATAAACCACAGGCTTTACAACAACTTCATTAAATCATATTTTACAGCCATTTTTAGCTTAGAACATGCAGCAATTTTGGCGAAAAATCATGACCATCAAATTTAAAAACGATCTAATAAAATACTTATTCCTTAAAATATTTTTATCCTGCGGTGTGTGATTCTTCAGAGGGATCACGAAGTATATCAATGATATTAAAATTGCATAATGTGCAATTTATTTTTATTTTTCACGTTTTTCTTAACTTAAAAAATTTTGCTAAATTTTCCTAAAAATATTTTTTTTTTCAAAAAAAGGGCAATACATGTCAGTTATTTACCAGTTAAGACTTTTTAAGCCTATTTATGTTCTTTAAAACAATAAAATATTTCAGAAAATCAATTTTTGAAAAATTTATCTCCAAATCTAGTCGGATACCTTAAAAACTAGAATTGGGACCGCTATATGTAGGAAAGAATAAATACAGCAAAATGTAAATGTACTAAATTAAACAACAAATCATATTTTAAATCTACATTAAGATTCAAATATTTTCAAAGTATTCGGATAACTTAAGCAAATCTATTAAATCACCATGACAACGCTAACATTCTTTAAAATATTTCGCTTACATTTTCTGTATATTTGGAAACATCTATTAATAATACATAATGTTTAGTAAAAAAATGGCATTTAGTGGCCATCAATCTAAACATATTTGTTTAAGTTTTGTTAACATTAAAAAACTATGAATTCTTATCCGGAATTACCTATAACATTAAAAGACCTACAAAAATATTGTTTCACCAAAAATTTATTAAAATACACGAGAATTATACATGGCCATATATATATATATACACGTTAAATGTTTTAAATATAAAATGTAGCGTACTTCGAACAGCTTTGGAAAGTTTCCTCAAGTATTAAAATTAATCTATTTGAAGATTTTTTTTTGGCTTGGGAAAGAAAATCCCATCACCAAGAAAGACTTTTATTGGGTAAGGGAAATTTAACAGACGAGTTTATACATCCGAATGATGACATCGATTGAAATTTTGCGCTTAAGTGAGGCGCTGGTAACGTAAGAACTTGCAAATCGGGGTTGCTTTAAATGCTTGTTGTAAAATTCGTGAACGTTATTTATCTGTGAAATGTGACGTATTGAGTTGATATTAGCCAAGAATGCCTTTAAGAAGACGAAGAAACCATTACCAACACCTCATCGACTTAAATGAGGTCATATAACAGGGCTGCAGGGAGGTGGATTTTCTTTCCGCGATATTGTTGAAAGATATTACCAGAATGTATCCACTGTGTATGATTGTTGAATGCAGAGGTAAAGGGATGGTACTGACACAAGATGATCGGGTTACAGGTGGCTACGTAGCACTACAGTGAGGCTAGAGAGCTGTATTTAGAGAATGGCTCCAACGTATCATGCTGCTTCTGAGGCAGAAATTCGAGCTACAGTTGGTACCACAGTGACACAAAGAACTGTTAAAAAGTATGTTACTCCAAGGACAGCTCTAAGCCCGGCGCCCTCTAGTGTGTATTCCACTGACTTCAAACCAATGCCGGTTGTGACGCCAGCGTTGTCAAGATGGAGCTCACTGGAGAACGGGGAAGAGATCTGTTATGTGTTCTGATAAAGCAGGTTCTGCCATGGTACCAGTGATGTCCATGTGTTTGTCAGACGGATGCCGGGCGAATGTCTGCAAGCAAATGCTCTGTGGCCTATACACACTGGACCTACACCTGGAGTCATGGTATGAGGATCAATTTCCTATGACAGCAGCAGCACTCTCGTTGTTATCTCAAATACACTGATTGCAAATTTGCACGTCAATCTAGTAATTCACCCTATACTACTATCATTCATGAACATAATTCAAGGACGAGTGCTCCTGCTGGATGACAATCTCTTTTCGGCCGCTGTTCTGATGCAACGTACTCTACAAAGTGTTGACAGGTTACCATTGCCTGCGAGATCACCAGATCTCTCCCCAAAGGAGCACGTATGAGATATCATTGGACGACAGTTCTTGCATCACACACAACCAGCACTGGCCATCCCAGGATTGAAACAACAAGTATAGAGCTTCATACCACAAAGTGACATTCGGCATTTGCATGACACAATTTACGCACGCTTGAAAGGTTGCATTTAAAATTATAGATGTCACACCAGTTATTAATATAAACAGCCTTTCACATTCCAAATGCAATTTATTGATCGTAAGTTAACATGTTATATTAAAAATTCAATCGGTAAACATGTCAACTAGACAATTCCATTGTCCAAATTTCATTACTCAACAGTAATTTTTCTTGGTGTTGGGTTTTTTCTCCATCAGTGTATTATAATTAAATTAAAATCGAAATTGTAAATAAATATAACCTAAAAATCTTTACATAAGGTTACATTTAGCCAAAATTTTGACTTTTAATACACACTCAGGTACTGTACCAAGTTACCCTTTAAAAATATTTCAATAAGAAATGGAGCTAGTCATGTTCGAAAATGCTTAGTGAAAACTAGATTACAAGCACTTTTCGACGCGTTTTCATCAAATGATCTTATATCAGGAGACAAATTGTGTTTCAAAAAACAAAACCTTAAAGGGGAAAAGTAGCCAAAATTTTACGGCTTTGCAGAATTCGAAGGTAAAGTGCTTCTAAGCTTTTCTTGAACATTAGGCTTAATTTCCTACTTCTAAAAGAGATTTTTATTTAATCTTTTAAGCCTTAAATCGCCGAATGGGAAAAAAATTGTTCCAAATTGCAGCTCAATACAATTGATTGATTGTGCTGAATTGGGCAGAATTTAAGGGATTAGTTCGTTTCTTTCAGTTTTCACAGTAAATTCTTTCTTTACTTTTTTGTTCGAAAACACGTCTGAAATTCCAACTCTTACTTTTGAAATGGCAGAAAGAGAAGTGAATGATTGTTTTTTGAGACTTCATTCCATTTGCTTTTTGAGTAGGATTCCCGAAATCTTATCACAATAAGAATCCATGTTGTTGATGCAATTCTAAGAGGAATTGAAAGTATACGAATTTTTTTCTCCTTTTTTTAAAATCAGGTCTAAAATTTAGGTTCATGATACATATGTTTCGTATTTTTCTTTTGTTCTTGAGTATTTTGCATTATCATTTTAAGATTTTTTAAAACTGTTTAACAATGGTTTTATACTTAAAAAACCTACAGTATAAAAATAAATATACTTGCAAGATATTGAAGACTTTCGGTTTAAAAAAAAACGCTACCGTATTGTAACATACGCTATAAGAAACTTACACTATAACTGGATGGACAATTTCAAATATTAGTACTTACATATTACACTATTGACCAATTTCGTCAAATCAAAAGACGTCGCCAAATACAGCGAAACTTAGCCAATACAGGAAATCATTCCCGCGTAGGTGTGAACACAGTAAAAAAACGATGACAACATGTAGTGACATACTTTGATTTGGCTTTGTCTTTTCATTCGGTGAATTTGGTCGACTATTTAACACATAAGTACCCAAATATTTTATATTAATTACCCCTGTTTTTATTTTTAAGTTGAGGTACACAATACAAAAATAGCTTTTGAGTCATTGTATCAAATTCATTCTGAGCAATTTAAAAAGGTTTTTTTTAAAGTCTTGGGAATATTACTTAAAATAATTAATTGCTGTTTGAAATATTTATTGCAACATTATTTAATCTATTAAATGATGTAGTACATATTTTTTTATTTTTTCCTGGTCGTATATTATATCAAAGAAATTAAGTACTTTTTCGATACCTATGCATACTTTATATATTTCATAAATATAAAATAACAAAAAAATATTAATGTGATTAACATGAAGAAAAAATTTTATGATATAAACCTTTCAAATTGATCAAAGAACTTAAATGAGTATTTCCTTGGAAGATAGTAAATCTAACATCGAAAAAGAAACAAACATTATGAAAAGTGAATAAATTATTTAAGAATTAATTAAATTTAGGGAATACTAAATATATATATATATATATATATATATATATATATATAATATGCGTATTTTCAACTTACTGTTAAAAGTAGAAATTTTAGTCATTTCAATTTTTTATGTCATGATTCTAGAAATGCTCCTGAGTTTTAAAATATGTTAAAAACTAATTCAAGAAAAAGTGTTAAAGACATAAATCATGACTTATTTTTTGTCGTTCCACAAGAATGATATATTTAGCCTTTGAAATGTAGAGTATATAATTTTGTAGTTTCTATGAGTTTTTTCCAGGTAGAAATTCTAAAACATATAATGTAAATATAATATGCCTTTAGATGTATATAAATAAAATTAAAAGAAATATCTTATTGCTCAAAATATTTGAACAGAAAAAGACCAATATCTCAATTTTAGGTTTTCAGAGACAATTGCATTCACAAGACAAAATTATGTATACTATAAAAATTAGCTTGATTTAAATAACTAACATTTATTGTTACCCATCATTAAAAACAATAATTATTTGAATTGTTTTTTTTCAATCCTAAAGGACTGGACAAAATGATAGCAAAAAATAGTCTAGTCGTCTATTCAATGATTTAATTTTTCTCATTGGTTACCCAATGAAAATAATTATATTTAGTTGATTGTTGGAATATTTGTTCTGATTGCATTTAGTTTTTAGATTTTGTTTCCAAATTAATGTTTTGTATACAAAGGGCACATTGCGATTAAAACTTAATTTGGGAAACAATACATTTGAACTTTTCCTTATTATAAAAAAAACATACAGACATAAAACTTTGATTATTTTAATAGATAATTTAAAATGTTCTTTGTCTGAAAAATACTATATATATATATATATATATATATATATATATATATATATATATATATATATATATATATATATATATATATATATATATATAGTATAATAAAATAAAAGTGAAGAATAACTAGAACCCACAGTAATAAAGAAGTAAGAAATTGGAATTGAGCAAACACAACAAATGTAGATACAAAAAGTCATAGGACTAAACTGGTGACCTATTATAATTTCTAAAGCTGATATATATATATATATATATATATATATATATATATATATATATATATATATATATATATATATATATATATATACTCATGTCCATAAATTAAGGATAATTCAGAATCACACAGAAATTGAACTCTAAAATAAAAATTTCACCTGTAGAATTATCAGACACCAGATGGTGACCTTTAATATGCAAATTAAAGGAAACCACCAGATGGCGTGGATAGTACGTCACAATCACGAGAGTGTAAGAGAGGGAGGGGTGTATAAGGAATGGTGGCAAAGAATTAAAATTGTTCACAAGCACTTTAAAAGTGTTTAAATACAATAACCGCATAGTTATGACATAAAGGAAGCATTTGGATTATTTTTTAGCTGGTAGAATTATTGGACGACTGGAATGTGGACGTACCCAGCTGGAAGTATTCGAGGAGCTGGTAATCGCCCAGAGTGTCACCTCCAGGCTTTGGCAGCGATTCCAAGATGATGGTAATGTGAGTAGATGTTACAGCACAAGTTGCCCCCGAGTTACAACGCCGAATGAGGACCGGTATATATATATATATTTGGCAGTTACTTTCAAAAGAAACAGATGGCGCACAGCATGAGACCTGACTCGTCAGCACTCTTCAGCTACCGGTACGACAGTTTCAAAGCAGACCATGTACGGACGCTTAGGGCACATTGGAGTGTATGCTCGAAGATCCGTCAGATGTGTTCCACTTACCGCAACTCACTGTCGCCTGTGATTAAACTGGAGTAAAGAGCATGCATTGTGGACACCACAACAGTGGTGTTGTGTGATGTTTTCCGACGAGTCCAGGTTTAGTTTGCAGTCTGACTCTCGCCGGACTTTAATATGGAGAGCGCCAGGTACCCGTTACATCCAAGAGAACGCCATTGAACAACACCGTTATGGTGCTGCCGGACGGCTCGTTTGGGGAGGATTTATTCTTGGTTCCAGAATTGACCTGCATGTTCAGAGTGTAACGATGACAAGCTACATCAATCGGGATGTCATTCTGGAGCAACATGTACGTTTGTTTCGGGGCGCCATGGGTGCTGAATTTCTGTTTATGGATGACAACGCCCGACCTCACCACGCAAACATTGTAGACGAATGCCTTCAGTCGGATTATATCACCCGTATGGATTGGCCAGCTTACTCACCGGACTTGAATCTAATAGAGCATGTGTGGGATATGCTTGGCTGACGAATTGCAGCCCGTCAACTCCCTCCCACCTGTCTACCGGAACTTCGGAGGGCATTGCTTCATGAGTGGTGTAATATTCCCTAAGATCAGATTAATAATTAGATACTCAGAATGCCTAGGCGTTGCAAGGCCTGTATTGCATCGTCCGGGAGACATACTGCGTATTAACCATCATACTAACCATGATATACTGTTTTTTGTAGATAGGTTCTTTTTTGAAATTTGCTCCAGGGAGTGTAAAAATCGCAATTTTTATTAATTATGTCAAACATATAGCATCTTTTTTGCTCTTTACCTTTTGTTTAATAAATAGACTTTACAAATAAGTGTAATTTGTTTGCTTCTGTCTCTTTCTTTGCCTGAACTTCATTATCCTTAATTTAATGACATGAGTATATATATATATATATATATATGTATATATATACATATATAAATATATATATACATATATATATATATACATATATAAATATTTATATACATATATATATACATATATAAATATATATATATATATATATATATATATATATATATAAATATATATAATCCAATATAAAAACAATTTTCAATATATATAATCATATACATATACATACACATATATATAAATTTATACATATATGTACATATACACAGATATATAAACAAAAATATAAATATAAACATGTATATATATATACATATGTATATATCTATATATATACCTATGTATATATATACATATATATGTATATATATATAAATATATATATATGCATATATATATACATAAATATATATATGCATATATATATACATAAATATATATCTGCATATATATATATATATATATATATATATATATATATATATATATATATATATATTATTTTTTAAAAATAAATTTTTACAAAAAGTATAACTGAAAAAATATGCTTTATTTTATATAACTAATAATTCAACTGTGAAATGACAGTTTTATATAATCATTAGTTGGAATTTAAAGAAATTATAATTGTAAATTAAAACCCGCGCAAATGTGGTGTTCTAAATATGCACATACAAATAGTGGTAACTAGGGAAAAAAAGCTAGTGATTATTAATATTCACTTTCTTAAATTATTTTTTTTCTTTTACTTATGAAAAAATAAATTTTTAATAGTTTTAGTAAAAATAATACTTTTTTATAATATTTGTGTATGGTTAAAAAGATGTTTTTATTTTAAAATCGGAATTAATCACACAAGCATTCATATTTGAAAATGTTTTCCTTACAAATGTATATTCGAGATGCAATTGTAATTCTCACTGTCGAAACGAAAAGTATGTGATTTTGTTTTTAAGTAGTGTAAGGGTCAGTGACTGAAAAGCTTTACAAAAATGAATTTGAAAAAACACCTGGTGTAAATACCCTGGTATCTTATCTCATATGTAATCTGGTATTAGCTTAAGACTTCAGAGAACTTTAATTTTTTACTTGTAATGTAAAAAACATAACCGATCTAACTATACATTCACCCATAAGAAATTAATTTAGATCAGGGGTGGCGATCCATCTTAGGAGTGTCACTATCTGAAAAAAAAATTATTAGTGCCACATCAACTTTTTCTATGGAAAAAAAATACTTATAAACTTAATATGGGTTTTCGACGCAAATAGAACATTTTTTTATATAAGTCTAAGTAAGTACTGAACATTTAGAAAATTATATATAGTAAACTATACACAGTAACAAACTTATGTTTTATTATTAAAAACCTTTTTACAAGTTCAATCAGTTAAATTATAAGTAAAACAGAAATAAATATCTTGAAACGTTTAATTCTAAATAATTACTAAACAGTCAATGTTTAATGTGGCTTTTGAATGTGTAATCCTGCTTAATGTGGCTTTTGAATTTGTAATTTTTTTACAAAGTTATCTATATCAGGATCAGTTCTGGAAGATAGCTATCAAATTAGATTGTTTCAGGCGCCTATGAGTTAATTTTGAGTGATATTTTGATTTTATTATGTTCATAATAGAAAAAATCTCCGACTTATGATGATCCAAACTTGTAACAATATTTTACAGTCAAATCGTGTTAATTTGGAAAATTGCTTCTTGGTATAAAATCTCAAGATCCTGTGTAATTAGAAACACTTAAAGATGAAATAAGTTCCTCAGATTTACATTTTAGTGTAGTATGGTGTTAAAGGTCAATAACTTATATTTGGGTTTCAGGAGGGTAATAATTAACGGCTTTCAGAGACATTAAAATGGAATTTATGAAAATATGTGTATTTTTTAATCGTCTGGAAAATCATCAAACCTAGTGGTAAAGGAATATTTCAAAATCGGCCATAAGTTTTTAAATGTATCATAACTCTCCGAGCACTATGTTAATTTTCGTCAATTGTTCCTGCCTTAATATGAAGCGTGTTAATTATTTTTTCTTCAAAAAAGGTTCAAAATTAAAGGTTAAAAGGTTCTAAACTTTGAGGGTTTCTCTTTATTTGTCGGAGAAAAAAACTGCATTTCAATAAAATTGTAACAAATGTTTTTTACTGTTAAATTTTCAATTAAAAAAATTATTTAAATAAATCTTTGCGTGCCATTGTTACAACTTCACCATGCCACATTGTGGTAACCTTGTCTTAGATCAATATATTAAACATTTCATGTCCAGATCACTGGCGTTGTTAGTAAAGTTTGCCACTAAAGACTTTTTATATAATCTTGAACCATCTAAAGGCTCTATTGAAAATTTCATTTTTATAACTGAAGTTGACTTCCATACGATTCATGTGAAAAGTACTAAAGCAAGTAAAAAACCTATTTTATTCCTTTATTTAAGTAAAATATATTGGAGAAAAAATACTTAAAGTTTTTTTTTTAAAGTGCGACGGTTTTCTAAATGTTGTAAATTTTTATTTAGAACAAAATCAGATTATGTGAAAAGGTACTTCCTTTTCATTGTGAGATTGACATATTTACTTCTTTTATACAAAAAAAAACAAAGAAAACTAAAGAAAAAGCAGAGATTACTACTAAGCATCCCAATTTGTGACTATGTGCTTAGATATTTTATATTTGGTTCATTAATAATTGAAATCAGTGTCTTAATATTCATATATGCATACTTCTTTGAAAATATTTTATGTGTACTAAACAATAACCTTACTTTATGGTTAACAAACATTAATTTATCTATTTAATCTTTAATTTCAAGAATAAAATTTAAAGCTTTCAAAATTGAATATTATGCAATAATATTATGGGATTTATATATATATATATATATCGAGACTATATTGAAGATTACCATCAGCACGTTGTCACAGGAGACCTTAGCATCGTGAAAGATGATTTGTTAAGAAATTTTATGGAAAAATTTACCGGTTTTAGACTGATGATCACAAAAAATAAATCTAACGTTATGAAACAAATCATAAAAGATTTAAATAAATTCTACCTTAAAATGGCAATTAAATACGGAATGCCGATCGAAGCATTCAATCAATTTAGATCTTATGTAGCAACAGAAATTCGGGAATTAGATTTTACTGTTGAAAATGAAATTTTGTATAAAGATCTTAAATCATCAATAGTAAATATCCAAAATGACTTCGTTATTACATATGTTGATAAGGTCTCTGCTAATTATGCCATAATTTGTAAATATTTTTACAGTAAAATATTAAGTAACCACATTTTAAATAATAATTCATTTCAAAAATCAATTCACAATAATAGAGAAGATGATAATCGTCTTTTAGCTTTTAACAAAAGACTGAATATTCATCTAAATAATATTAAATATCCAAGTATTTTTTTAACACCAAAATTTCATAAAAACCCTATAAAATTCCGTAGTATCACTAATGGATACAATACATATATCGCGAAGTCTGGGAAGATCTTACAATCTCTTCTTCAAAATCTAATTGATAATTTACAAAACACGGCAATTATTAAAAATAGCTTAGAGATTGCTAGAGTTACTAAGGATGTGATGATTTTTTCTATGCATGGTTTTGATTTTGAGGACCTTTTTAATTCTAAAGATATTGACGATATGATTAAGGTCCTACAGTTAATTTATGATAAATATGAATTATATACTCCAATGAAAAAAGAAAAATTTGATATTCTTGTTAACCTCGTATTAAAAGAAAATTTCATTACATTTGATCAGAATCTTTATAAACAGATCAAAGGATTACCTCAGGGTGGTCCAGCTAGTAATTGTTTAGCGAACCTATATTTACATTTTTTTGAAATAGATAATGTTGTAAATGATTCTTACTTAATTTATAGTTATATAGATGATATAATAATTTTTGGTAAAAATAGTGAATACAAATCAATTATTACATTCTACCCTGATTATCTCAAGCTCCTTAAAACTAACTTCAACTCTAATAGGGTGGAATTCTTGGATTTAGACTTGCATCTTATTAACAATAATGTAGTCAGTAACATTTTTGACAAAAAGAGATTCGTTTAAGTTCCATATAATTAAAATTCTGTATGGAACAGTAATTTACATATATCAATTTACAGAAATATCATTTTGAATTTTTTATTTAGAAATGATAACTTAACTACCCACAAAATAGATAAATACAATAATATAAAAAAAAAATTTTCAACGTTGTTTAGATCATGAATACCCTTTTAATTTCTTGAGATCTTATATTCATCACAAATACATTAACCGGCTTGCTACTTCGAATTCCAAATCCACCACACAACAATAGGTTTTCAAAGTCAGCATGTTAGTGGTCTTGCTGTGAAGATTATATCAACACTCATATCACAGTTTACATTTTTTCCACACACATCTTGATCATCTTAAACATTGTTGACAACCAACCAAATTAGAGCCTAGCAAATATACATTTTTGACAATCAACCAATTCAAATTTTACCATATTTGATTGTCGTCATTTTATACTTGTCTTTTCTGGCTGGTTTAAAAGTCAGCTCAAAAGATGTGGTTATGTATTTTCGAATTTTTTAACTTAGTGAATAATTGACTTTCATTAATGGCAAGATGCTTGTTTCTCTTCATAAAAGCTTTGTGAGTAAAGAAATTTTGTTAAATTAATTTTTGAATGATACTTTTCTTATGTAATTGTTTTGGCATTTTTCTACTTTTCTTACATAATTATTTTGTGATTTTTCTGCATTAAGAGTTTTTGGGAGAGTTTGTTACATAATAGTAGTGATTGGTTTTATCATGCTCTCTGAGTTATCCATACTCTGAAGTTTTGTTTATTTTATTTTATTTGATTTTCCTACCGAGTTGAAAAGGGGGAAGGTTGGCGCCTTCAAACTAGTTTAACCCCACTTATTCGGTCCTAAGTCCGAAATTGCTTTCTGACTCGCTAGGTTCTGCTTTTTTGTAGTTCTTTTATTTCTCTATAATTTTGTTCTTCATGTTCTGCTTTTATATTTTTATTATGCTATTTCTTGTGATGTTCTTTATCTATTATTTCTTGTTTTTGATAAATAATACATATTTCTTTTATATATATATATATATATATATATGTTAGAAATTTCAGCCTGAATTCATCTGTTGAAAGAATTCTCACTTCTAAAGAAATAAGATTGGAGAAAAAATATTAAATAGATATTACATGATTTCTTTTTAAAAAAGAGCCAATACCAATTACTAATAGATATATCAGAAAACAAAACATAAATATAGATATGTAAGAACGCATTATTATAAGTATACATGAAATATCAGAACATATGTATCGCAGAAAACATTATATACATGAGAATACTCTTACAACTTATGTGTAATGAGTGCTTAAAATAGTGTAAATTTATATCTGTATAGATGTTTATATCGTTAACATTACTCTTCAAAGATTATGGATTTATTTTATGTTAAAATTGTAATATTAGCAAGCAAAGTCGTTCTTTAGAATATAATGGCGATTCAATAGAATGAAATGTTGGTGATAGAACCAAGTTGGCATAATTTTGGTGACCATGCTGGCGACTTGGTAACCATATGGATGTCTCGGTGAATTACTAGAAAAATCATATATGTCAAAATTAATGACGTAAGTAAATCTTTCTCGAAAAATCCGTGCGACCTATAAATGGGGAATCGCTCGCCGAAACTGAGTTAGTTTTGTTTTGACCATTTCAAAAGTTTCATTGCCTTGACCATTCAAGAGTCGACTAGCGATTAGTTATTACTTTGGTTGTTGAGTAGGACGAGCGAGTGCGTGTGAATAATCTTTAGTATACCCGTATTTTAGGCACTGCCAGTTGTGTCTGAGCATCGTATAAGGTGTGAATTTCTTTTGAGATTTATTTTGCGAATTTTGCTTCTGTATCCTGTACTTCAAGGACTTTTTTCGACAACAAATTTCCATCGCTCCTGGAAAAACTTTCTAGTTCTTTGAAACTGACAACATAATGTCCTTAAACCAATATCTTCGTAATGATACATTATAAACTTACTAATTTCAAAGGAATTTTTTAAAAAAAATTAAATTCCTTTGTAAGTTTTGAGTTCCAAAAAAGTTAGTAGTATTTGTCTGAGGACAGTATTGTATCTTCTACTAATTTCTAGACGATGAACTATTTTCTTTATTCGTCCGAAAAGAAAACCTCACATTCTTCTGTTGGAAATCGATTATCGTAATATTAGCTCTTAGAATAAAATACGAGATTAGTTCGAGGAATAAACACTAGGAATGAGATTTATAGTGGAAATTCAGTTGATTCTAAGAGATATTTTCAAAGTAGACTCATTTTACAATTCAATTGAGTATCCTGCATATAAATGAAATAAATACGTAATAAAAACACTTTTTCTTAAAAAAAGTTAAGCGAAACGAATTCATTGTTTAATATAACAAGAATAGGAAAAAATATACTCTTTTGAATTATATGACGAAATAATATTTAATTTTTTACATATATTATATCTATCACATGAAAGTGACAATTATTCAGCTAAAGGGTCACAATGTGGAAGCGGAGAATATAAGAAGTCTACAACTTAAAAGTACTGCATTCATTAGTTAACGTTGCACTTTGCTACTTTGCTCACAAATATATGTCAACCCAGGAATACAGAACATTTACTCTATATATGGGGTTTTCTGACTCTCTTGGCAGAAAAAAAAACTTTCTGCGAGCTATTATTTGCCCACCTCTGATATACGGGGCAGGATTCAAAATTACCCAGACATAGTCTAAAACGTGGAAAATGTAAGTAGTAAAGCGACTGCAGTAACATTTCTGGGTTCTTCCATACCATCTGCATTCTTCCCCATTTCTAAAAAAGTTTGTTCAAAGTCACGTGGTTGGTGTCTCTCCCTGGCGTCGTACTGTGTAGGCGGATGCATTTAGCCGTCGACGATTGAAATATCGCGCTCGTTGAGCAGATAATATAAGTTAATTTCTGTGTTTGCTTGGGACACAAGTGTTAGTAAGTGCTTGAACACTCCGTAGCAAGTAAGTGGCTACGGATACTTATGAAATTTTGAAGCATGAGTAAGGTTGTGATACATTATCGAGAATACAAGCTTTTCAGTGTCGTCGACGTTTCAGAGAAGGTAGGGAAAGTGTCAAAGACGACAAAAACTCTGGATATGGATGTATGCTGACTTCCCGCACCACAGAAAGCATCGAAATGGTTTCTCCGGTAGTACGTAAGAACAGCCTTCAAAAAATAGCAGAATCAGTTGGGATATTCTCGGCCGCATGCCAATGGATACTGACTAAGGATCTTAACATGCGTAGGGTGTGTCAAAATATTGTTCCCTGCATGTTAAGCGAATGCCAATCTGTAGATAAAGTTAAAAGTGCATCGCAGGCTTAGGTAAGGAGCATGGCTAAAAATGGATTCCAGAAATGTTTCAGTGATATTTACAAGCCATGGCAAAAGTGTGTTGTTACTCAAGGGTATGACTCAAAAAAAGATGTGTTTCAGCAGCTAAATTGGTAATATTTTGGAAGTTATGGACTCAGTCCGGGAACTATTGATTCGTAATACGTATATGGAGTCAAAATATGAAATACAAATGGAAATTAAAGAATTTTAATTCTTATATATTTCTAATTAAAATCAAAATATATATTACCAACCAGAATTCATTTGCTTGTGACTCGATATGGAAATATTTTTCATATTGTACAGAATTAAATGTTTTAAAAATAAATTATAAATGAACAGATTTTTTTAAGAAATATGATTTTTTTTCTCTAAAGGGCGTTTCGAAATTATATTCTTCAAAAAATAGTAAAAGATAAATACATTTTTTACGATATGCATTTTACGCTAAAAAATGCATTACTTTATTACTTTTACATACATTACGAAATTCATTTTTCTCTTTCTAACTGTTACTTTTTCTAGAAAAAAAACGGGGCAGTCATAAGAAATGGTTAAAGTAATGAATTTTGTTTCTTAAAGTCATTTCTTTGAAAAATGACAGAAACCATTTTTTTCGTTGCAATATGGTTTATCATAATTTAATGAAATCAATATATGGGCTCCATTATTTACTCTATTCCTATTTTTTTAAAAAAATTATTTTCAGTGTTTTTGTATTTCTATGATAAATATAATTATATTATTATAAGTAATTGATTTAGGATGTCTTTTATTTCTGAGTGAGAGCTAATTTTCAATTATTTTAAGAGGTATCTTAAAATAAATCCTTTTAGAAACAATTTCAGATCCACTTAAGATTTTGATTCAATTACATATTTCACAGCACCGGATGGTTCGCTACCATACCGACAAACTTGCGGATTGTGTAGGGGTATACCGAGATGACTCTGAATAACATAGGAATACAGGTTCGTAAATGACGTTGTTGTGAGTTATGGTAGAAAAGGAATATAAGTAGCGAAATATTAATGGAACAGAAAACATTTGATTGAAAACTTACTGCAACAGGGGTTTGAAACTGCAACCAGAAGTCGTTTGAGAGGCCTGACAGCCGTGATGCATGGAGTTCTTTACGTTTTCCCGTCACGTATCTTTCGTCAGTTACAAATATTCGAGCAATTAGGTCATCAACTGAAGGAACGGGAGTCCATACTCCAAAGTCTTCATATTATCCCGGTGAAGAAGTTCATGCATGATAGGTCCGGTGATCTGGTTGGCCATGGAATCCTGTCATCCCGACATATCCATCACTGTTCAAATGTTACGTTGAGGTGTCGGTGGACGTAAATTCCGCAATTTGGAAGGGCCCAGTCATGCTGGTACAACATGAAGCGTCGCAACGCCTGATGAACATGTGCCCAAGTTAAGAAGTTTGGGCAGGACTTGTTGTAAGGAGATCAAATATGCCTTGTCGTTATTTTGGATGACAGGGTATATCTGAACTTTTTACAACAGGGCTTGCTTGTTTCAAAAGGTAAGGGGTTTCATGCCGTGCTGCTTTTAGGCCTACCTGACGACTTCTGGTCGTAAATTGAAACACTTGTTCTATTATAGATTTTCAATACAATTATTTTTGTCAAATTAATGTGTGGCTGCAGTAACCTAGTGGTCAAAGTATCTGATCGTGGCTGGCCTGTCACGAGTTCACCACTTGACCATGGATTAAAATTACGAGATCCACTGCCAAAAGCCCTCGTGTAGCTGAATAGTGCGACCTTAATATCCACTCACTCACTCAATCCCTTTAATGTGTTATTCATTATAGTTGTTTTATCTGCTTCTTTGCACCATTTCTCGCTGCTAAAGCATTTGTGACCCTGCATTCCTATGTGATTCCGAGTCTTCTTTGTATCCGATACACACCCTTCATGTTTGTCTGTTTGGTAGCTAACCCTCCTGAACATATCGAAGTTTCTGTGCAGAATATAAATAATACAATACAATTTGTAAAGAAGTGTAGTGAGTGAGTGAACATGAATGTCGTACTGTTCAGCTACACGAGGGCGTTTGGTGACGGACCTCGTAATTTTGAACCATGGTCAAGTGACGAGGACGACATCTGAGCTGGCATCCCCTTCTCCTAACTACCTACCACACCAACGGGATGACGTTTGAGCTCTTGACAGATTAAACATACATATCTAACCAACACGGCGGGTCTTTAGTGGTACTGGGCTCGAACTTGTGACATGCCCTGAAGAAGTGTAATCGTAAGCATAAGACGTTTTATCTTTCATTTAGAAACTGGCCATTAAATAATTTTTCTTATTGCAATTTGAAAAAAGCACACGAATAAAGAAAATATCAACCCTGATCGAAAGAGATGACAGTACATTTAGAAATTTGACTTACATAAACTAACATAATAAATAACTAAATATATATCTAACATCTGTAGTAAAATAATTAAAAATAGAGCTGAGGTAATTAAAAATATAATGAAGTAAAATGCGTATAAAATAGTTTCTTTAGAAAGTTTTTTAATGACTTTAGTGAGTAAATCACAGTTAGGGGGTTCTATTACTACTTTTCATATAAAGAGTGTTTTTTTTCCAGGTATAGAAGTTTAAAATGGCATTACTTTCCAAGATGGCAACCGATTTAACAGCTGTCAAGTGATTTATTCTTAGTTTGGTTTGGCAATTCATCAAAACGATCATCAAGCAAAGCGTAGATTCGTCGAATGGGCCCAAAACGAGATTGCCGTTGTTTCCGATTTTCATAAGCGAATTTTGTTTAGCGATGCACTTCTGGTTGAATGGCTACGTCAACAAACAAAACTGCCACAATTGGAGTGAAGCTAATTCACATATATATGTCGAAACACCGTTACATCCAGAAAAACTGACTGTTTATTGCGCTTTATGTGCTGGCGGAATCATTGGTCCGTACTTCTTCAAAAACGATGAAGGCCACAACGTTACAGTCAATGGTGTTCGCGGTATAGAGCCATGATTACTAACTTTTTCATTCCTGAATTGAACAATCATGATGTCCAGGAGCTGTGGTTCCAACAAGATGGCGCAACATGTCACACAGCTCGTGCTACAATCGATTTATTGAAAGACACGTTTGGTGACCGCCTAATTTCACGATTTGGACCTGTGAATTGGCCTCCAAGATCTTGTGATTTAACACCGCTAGACTATTTTCTGAGGGGCTATGTAGGGGCATTGGTCTATGCGGATAAGCCACAAACGCTTGACCATTTGGAAGACAACATTCGCCGTGTTATTGCCGATATACGGTCACAAATGTGGGAAAAAGTCATCGAAAATTGGTCGTCCAGATTGAACTACATCCGAGCCAGCCGTTGCAGTCCTATGCCAGAGATCATACTTAGGATGTAATGCCATAAGATTATCTTTCGAATAAAAAAAAATTCCTGTCAATGGAATAATACATCGTTGTTTTATTGCAATTTAAAGTTCTATACCTCTAAAAAAACACCCTTTAATTCTTATTTATTGCACTTCTACATTCATCATTTTAAATGATGTTTGTGGCTATGGTAGTTCAGTGGTCATGGTCATGAAAACGTAACCGACGTCTCATACTTTCGAAACCTGAACTGCTGAAGATCCGCCATTTAGAACGCTTGGTGTACATTAAACCTATCTATGTTTAAAGTTCTCACGTTGTGATTGAACGGAAATTTTGATAGGTGTGAGTATGTCAAGTGTCGTCTTCGGCTCTTGACTTTAGTTCAGAATTATGATGTCCGTCACCCATAACCCTCACATGGCCTTAAAATGTAATTTTAATTAAAACTCACTCACTACAGATTTACTCTGTTGTTATGGAGAAGAATTCTTGAATGGCGGGTCGAGGGCAGAGTCACTGTACCACTGAAGACTCATTGAGTATAGAAGATCTGATGATGTCAAATCCGCCGAAACTTAAAGACCTGGCTCTGGAGGGGTATGTAATTTTGAGGAGTGGATGTCAGCTCAGACTCTGTCCTCTTCATTTGAGAATTGATCAATCATCAGTAGCCCTCGTAATCATTTATAGTGTGACTTTAATAAACACTCAGGCTGCGGCAGCCCAGTGGTCAAGGTATCGGATCATGACAGGCATGTTATAAGTTCCAGCCCAGTGCTACTAAAGACCCACTGTGTAGGGCAGCTATGCATGTTAAATCTATCGAGAGATGACAAGTCCTCCCGTTGGTGTGGTAGTTATGAGAGGGGGTGCCAGCCCAGGTGTCGTTCAAGTCACTCGACCATGGTTCAAAATTACGTGGTCCGACGACAAAAGCTATCATGTAGCTGAACAGTGCGAGGTTAATATGCATTCACTCACTCACTGAATAAATACTCACTCGAACGAGTGAATAGTTACGTCACCCTATTCAGCTACACGAGTTCTTTTCGTGACAAATCTTGTAATTTTAAGCCAAGGGCAATCGAAAAGGATGGCACTTAAGTTTAATCCCTCTGCTAACTTCCACACCCTACTAAAGGAAGGACGTTTGAGCCTCTATATATTTAATAAGCATCAGCCGCCTCTGCACTGCAGGTCTTTAGTGGTACTAAGCTCGACTTCATGATATGCCTGTCATGAGTCCGTTACCTTGACTACTAGTCTAACTGAACACTCACACGAGAATGTTGATTTATTGTTAACTGAAAAATGAAATGTACACTTAGGGCTTCAAACCCATGAATGTACATGTTTGATTATTCAACAAATGAACATCAGTCTAACATTTTCTACAAAAAAACCCATAATTCATTTTTCTGTATATCTATATATATAAAAATGTTGTGTTGGTTTGTGTATGCGCGCATAACTCAAAAAGTTCTGCATGGTTTAATCTGAAATATTGACACAACGTTGCATTTGTCTCTGGTCAGGATCTTATGTACTTTTTATTTCGAAATTCTATCTAAATTTTTTTAAATTTAATTTTTAAGTGATTTTTTGGTGTTAAGATGTCATACGACGTCACGATTCGCTCTGAATGCGAAAATTTAAACTTTACGCTTAGATTTTTCGAAATTATTGTATAACTCTTCTATGGATATGTTTATGCGTTGTCATATTTAACTATTTATTGTCCTTTGACACGTAATTGGGATTATTTTTCGAATAAATCTTTTTTTAAAAATTATTCTTACAACAACTCAAATTTTGTTTTGTAGGTTTGGCAACAGTTGGATAGCATTATCCCGGGATGCTTACGACTTTGATTAAATTCTACATTGTGTTTTTTCTGTAATTTTAAGCTAAATTTATTTCTCTTTATTAAGCGAAAATGAAACTTAACATAATTGACTTCTGTACGCTTCTTATTTTTCTACCAAATAGTTGCCGTCAACCATTTACCTGAAATAAACAGACGTAGCCAAATGCCGCGATATAATATTCAATGTTTGGAAACAATATTTTTTTCCCACTTGGAGATATTTTAATGTGACGAAATTAATCGATGGAGTTTTTAATAGGAATGTTTTTTTTTCTTTTTTAGACAACTTTTTAAACTTCATTTGATTCTTAAGTATTATCGCAACAATCGCCAACTTTAATGATAACTCGCTAAGTTGTCCATTCCATTTTCGCAGATGTTGTACGCGCGGAATTGGCAATGGTGCTTCGTTTTATACAATATCGCTAATAGGTTGCGATAATACGTAAGTACCTTTCATTTGATGTTAGTATTGAAATACAAATGTTAAAACTAAGATTTTCTGATTTTGAGTCATCAAAATATTGCACCTTATTCTGTTTTTCATTGCTTTATAAGATTATTACCTTCTTAAACAGATTCCATTAGTAATTTGTTAAAAAAATACTGGAAGTTATTATGGTTTGTTTTTGTCAGGGACGTAGAGCCACCGCTGTATCAATGATGCAGGAGCCCCAACGAATGTTATTACAATTGCACTTACATGGTGCTCATATCTGAAAAAGGGCCACAAAGGAATTCGGATACAAGGCCCACTCAGAGCTGTTTTGTAATTTCATGTTTTTCTTTAAACCTTCACTTTAACTGCAGTCAATCGGCTTGAGTACATAAAATTGTATTGCAGAAACTCGAACTTAGGTCATCATACTGGCGAAGCAAACACAGTGCTAGGGATAAATGCTGATCAAATTAGAGTAAGCATCAGTGAATGAGAAAAACAGACAGAGGGCTCAAATACATGTTGAGGAAGCAGGTTGTCATAAGATTGTAATTATTTTTTCAAATTTTACTTTCGCGTTGATAAAGATAGTACAGCTCTTTTTATGTCAATTACTGTTCGTATTGTATATAATTTTTCAATTTATTTTTAAGCACAGAATATTTACTTTGGATAATTTTTATATATAAAATACTAAATTTAATTCTGTACACTATGTATGTGTTTAGCGAGTAGTATACCGATTAAAATCTTCCACCTTCCGTAAAATCCGGCTTATAACGCGCACTTTGAACACAAAAAATAAGATCGAAATTTACAGGTGTGAGTTATACGCTGGGTATAAAAATGAGGGCCTTAAAAATTAAAAAATAAAGTTAAACTTCTAAATACACTCTGTCGCAAAAAAATATATGCACCCAGAAGAAATCAAGCTACAATCACGAAACTCGGCAAGAATGTAGTCTGGTAAGAGATATGCAAATGATTAAAATTTCGAAGCCAATGAGACAAGACTAAGTGTGCTATGCGCATATTAGTTGCGCAACTGGGAGAGTTTAAAAGCATGAGTACGAGCGCCGTACGGCTATCCAAACGAATCTGATGACTTTGATAGACAATATTGAGACTTAGGATGCCTCTAAGACGTAACCGGCGGCAGTACGAGCAGCTGACGGACTTTGATAGGGGCCGTATAATAGGCCTCAGAGAAGCAGGTTGGTCGAATAGACGTATCGGCCGCCACCTCGGTCGGAGCGATATGGTAGTTGCTCGGTGTTGGCAACAGTGGATCACAGAAGGTAGAGTGTACCGTCGCGGAGGGTCAGGACGTCCCAGGAACACAAATGATCGCGAGGATCGTGCAATCAGAAGAGTGGCCACTTCGGCACCAACAACGTCGCTAGCATCGATTCAACGCCACTTACCTCCTTCCAGACATCCAGTGCCATCAAGAGAAACCATAAGGAGACGACGGACCGAAGTTGGCTTGAGGAGCCGACGTCCGCTAAGACGCTTACCACTGACCCCACATCATAGGCAGTGTCGACTGGATTTTTGCCGACCTCGGGCAACTTGGAGTGTGACAGACTGGAGACGTGTCATCTTCAGTGATGAATCCCGATTCAGTCTCAGTGCTGATGACCACCGCACACGTGTCTGGAGGCGCACCGGCCAGCGGTCCGATCCGGCATTTATTGTCGAGCGGCATACAGCAATTTCACAAGGTGTGACAGTGTGGGGAGCAATTTCTTGGGACACACGATCATCTTTAGTGGTCCTTCAAGGCACTTTGACAGCTCGCAGATACGTGGACGATATTTTAACGCCGATTGTGCTACCCATGCTATCAAGTCGCCCAGGTGCCATTTATCAACAGGATAATGCTCGTCCACATACTGCGCGACTCTCCCAACAATGTCTTCAAGGATATGACGTCCTACCATGGCCTGCCAGGTCACCAGATCTTTCGCCAATAGAGCATGTCTGGACGCACTGGGAAGGCAACTGCAGCCGTCCCGAGATACAGGAGAATTAACTGCGCAGATGCAAAGACTATGGCAGGATCTTCCACAGGGGGTCATAAGTGATCTAATTGAATCGATGCCACGCCGAATTTCGGCTTGTATAGCTGCCAGAGGTGGCTTTACTACTTACTGATTTTTAACCTTTTGCAAGCTGTAACCGCTTAATAAAATGATATTTTGTTCTGAATTTTTAATCATTTGTTTATTTTCATATACACTACATGCATACCAAATTTCGTGAATGTAGCTCAATTTCTTCTGGGTGCATATATTTTTTTGCGACAGAGTGTATTTCGAAATACTATTTATTTAAAAGACATGACATTCTTATTGAACTTAAAAGATGGTAGTTCTAAAAGTATACTATTTTTGCAATTGCTTAGATAAACACCTTGAATAAATCGCTTCTAAACATAACAGCAATGCATTTGTACATTTCAGGTTTCTTCGTAAAAAAGGGGTGCACATTATATAACGAAAATACCTAAAATTTAAAAATTGCAGCTTGAAAGTGTGGGTGTGCGTTATATGCCGGACATAACAGTATTTTATCTTTCTCCAATGAATCTAAATTAAATTAATTTTTTATGGTACTTATATTTTTTCTTTAGTCGGCCATTTACCTAAAATCAAGACACCGCCAAATACTGCAATATGCATTCAATAAGGGAAGAACATGCTATGCCTGTTTGTGCACAATAATAATACTTTTTGCACTTGGTAGTGAATTTTTCCACGAAATAGTTATTGTAGTTTTTAATAGTTGGGGCAATAACATTAGACTCACGAAATATCTATTTTGTGTAATTTCAAAATTTTATTTGGTGTTAATGTGAAATATAAATGGAAAAAACTAAGATTTTCTGCTGTATATTTTGTATTTGTTTTGATGTTTATGTTTTATCGCAACCATATTGGCAACATTAGCACTTAATTGCCAATTCATGGTGTATGATGCGAACAAAATCGGGGTTGATATAGTCGCAACAGTACCCAAGAACCTTTGTTTGCAACTTTTTTTGGTGATTTTATCAAAATGATAATTTGTTGTTAATAATTGGTTTTTGATAGCTTTTTATCATTTAAGTTTGTTATAGCTAGCTAGCTGTACCCAATCATGTTTTCCTGTGGCTCAGTCTGGTTAAAAAGAAAGAAAAGAGAAAGCACACATTTCTAATATCTTTAACTGCTTGCACTTGAGGTATGATTTTTTTTATAAAAAAATGGGGAAATATATATTAACAAAACTTTTCTAAACAGATTTATTTCATTTGTAATTTGTCAACAGAATACTCCCAAGTTATTATGTTTTTTTTTTTTTTTTTTTTTGTCATGGTATGAATCTAAAATTATTTGCATTGTCTCCATAGAAGAGGTGCTAAGTTTGAAAACAAATTAAATGACTGTTCTTGAGGTGAAAGGGTTAATTTTCAATGCTTATGAGTAGACATTTTGTGTTGCTTCATTGTCTGTATATATATACAGAAATTGTCTGCTGTGTCTGCTTTAGAGCAGTAGTTGCCATTTTTCAACACTTCATGAACCACTTAATGTATAACTTTATAATTAGCATTTCACTAATAGGATTGACCTCTATGTGGTGGAGCACTATAGCTATATTTACGTCTTTATTTAATCTTCTATGCCCTGAAAATAAGCGGTAAAATCGTAGGAGAGCCCACACCCTTGGCGACAAACCAAAAAAGGCGCCAAGCCAGAACAAGATGGTGCCAAGCGAAAGCGACAAAGGTGGCAAGGAAATATAGTGGGATAAGGTGGATGCATAATGAAAATTTATGTAAGCAATACAGAAATTAAACATTTGAGATAAAAAATATAAAAACAGCACTTACTTTCTTATTGCTGATCTTTTCCGAGTGGAGGGGACAGTGTAACAACAGATTTTAAAAAAGTCTTAAAGGTCTCATCGCTAAGCGAATGATCGTGTGAACACCGCCATATTTATTCTGCGAGGTAATGGTCGAACATACATTCGGCATGGCTGGCACGATTTCGAAGAAAGCGTTTTATTGCTGACCATGTTACATCATGCTGATCATTACATTTAGGACAGTCATAACTCGAAGCAATCAATCCTTCCTTCATACACCATTCAATCAATTCTTTCTTACCTTTCGCATTCAGCAAAGTAAAATATTCTAAAGTAGATTCCCTCACACACGCAACCAACCCGGAGACCAACAACAAAATGAAATTCGAAAATGCTAGAAATAGTTAGGGTTGTCGTATGTAGTGTTTAAAAAAGTAGGGTTACCAAGATGGCGCAATTATCGCCAACCAAAGTAATTCGCGCCAAGGGTGTGGGCTCTTCTAGGAGTGAACCAAATAAGCTTCATGAAAAGCAACAATCAACAAACTGAAGTGTTTTGCCTACAATTTTCCAAAAAATGGTTGAGGTTACCAAAAATCGCTAACCTCGGGAATTATGTTTTTTTTGTTTAGTTATTTCAGTAACTAAAAGCTTTTAGTAAAGAATAATTCGTGTTCCGTAATATGTTGTTTTGTTGTTCATCTTTTTTTAAACTGAATCTTCATAACAGTATAAATAATTTCCCAATTTTTCTGCATACCATCCAAAATTTTTCACGCATCACCAATTGGTGACTGCTGCTCTGTAACACACATTAGTAATTATGTATTACTGTATTAGCATCACTGTAACAAAATTGGTACCATGTATATCGTACCTTAATATCTAAACAATAAAGATTTAACATTTTTTTATTAAAAAAGAAATGGAGGGAAAATGTTGCGATTTGCATGGCGGTAATTTGGCTGTGGTGATGCTAATATTTAAGTACACAGATAACAAATAATTGTCCATGTGAAAAGCTGTCTGTGTCTAGATATAAGCCACTCTGTTTTAAAGATAGGCCCTTAACTTTGTTGATAACAGTTGCTAATACTAATCAAATTGTGAATTGCAAAAATACTCCCATCATTATCAAATCTTTGTTGTAGTTTTATGCTGCAAAATCCGTGTTTATATTGGAATTTTCCTGGCGTATTCGATTAAAAATACCTTCAGCCTCTCATTGCGTTGAATTTCAGCTTCGTCAATTGATGCACGTTTAAAGTTAAATATTTCATTAGCATTTTTTTATTTTTTCCTTTTCTTTTTGTTTCTGATTTTTCTTTTTTTCATGTTTTTAAATTTTATATGTTTTTGTTTTAATTTTCTTTTCTTTTTAAGTGTAGTTTTAAGTTTTTAAGAAATTTTATATGCTTTGTTTGAATTTTTTTTTTCTTTTTAAGTGCAGTCAATTGGCTTCACTAGATAAAAATAATGCCTTCGGGGAAATCAACCTTATGTTGTCATACTTGCAAGGCAAAAGTACTACAATGAGTGTAATTGCACATAAAACTGAGAAAGAATGGATATCAGCAAACGAGAAAAGCAGACAAAGAATGTCACAAACACAGGCTGAGGGCGCAGCAAAGCAACATGCAGCCAGACTTGAGGAAACACATTTGCGAGCACATCATTCGTGTTTTACAACATCAGAAAGATGTTAACCAAAAACAGCACATCTGCGTCAAACATGACTTTGTGGTGAGCAATCACACAATAACAGTCAACTTGCATTCCGGTACAACCCAGTGGAAGATTCTAGGTTCAGGCAGCATGTTCTCATTTACACAATGATGGAAGTGTATCCTTATTGCAATGTTCTGGAATTTAAGGGAGAAACCTAAGGAATGTTTTGTACCACTGAAAAAATTAAACTGCCTCAACTCAGAGAACAGAGCCATTACAAATTTTGCTTGCTAGATATACTGCGGAATCAAAACATTTCCTATATGACATCAGGAAATACAATTCATGTTTCCAAGTGACATTGTTTGGATAAATGTGCATTTGTGAACACACCTCTGATTTAATAAAAATATCCATAAGCATTGTAAAACTAACTCAATTCCCTCAATGAATCCAGAGTGGAGCCATTTAAAATTTATCTTCAAACTTGAGGTCGCCACTTTAAAGACAATGTAAATAAATTTAGGTTCATAACATGACATAAGGACAAAAATAAGTTGTAATAACTTCAAGCATTTGGTTAACAAATTATAAATATCAGTTTAGGAAAAAGTTTTTTGTATATATATTTATACATTTTTTTTATAAAAGATCATACGTGCAATGCAAATTATTTAACATACTGGAAATATGTCATTTCTGTTAAACAAGACTAAGCCACAGCAACGCGTGGCAGGGTACAGCTAGTATATATATAAATATATAATTAATTCCTCTTACGTATTGTTACATAGGAGCCAGAAACGAGAAAAGAGTGATAGAGTTATTTTTCTTCAAGACACTTAACATTGATTGTGTTGTCCACGCAATACCACAAACACCGGTCTAGTGACTAAGCAATAAATCCAATAACGCTGATTGCTGGCATCAATTAAGTGAATATATTGACATCTCCGGTCAAATTACGCTCGCTACATTTAGCGCTGGCTTAGCACTTCTAACTACGGATAGGACCGTTGTCGCCGCCTAAATTCCGTTTCTTTCAAAAATGCTTTGCGCATTTGATTGTATTATAAAATATCATGTATATAGTTTTTAACCTATTTATGTATCTCAAAAGTTAATTTAATTAATATTTTTGATCTTGAGAAATAGCATACAGTGAAAATCGTTTCACACGAAATTGAAGAGACTGAAGTATTTTCTCATGTTAAAAGAATTTCATGTTGAAAGATATTGCAAAAAAAAAAAAAAAAAAAAAAGACATATCAAACACACTTTAATTAGAGTTCATTTTATTTATATAGACATGTGTATACATTCATTTATATTTACTAAGAACCCATGAATCATTTTATCCAAATCTCTCAAAACAAAACATTTATTTAGATTTTCTTGCATTGTTTTTTTACCTTCATATTGTCAACACATTGTCCGACATCGTCCGTTTTGTTATTCATTTCACCCTTGGAATATGTGTCTAAATAACTGAGCATACTTTTCATGACGTTCCTTATTTCGTACAGTATGGTAACAGGAGATGCATTATAAATTTCTTATCCATCGACGGAATCTGCATCAATGCCATTTTTTGAGCTTAAAAAAAACTTGAAAAAACGTTTTTGTCTGCAATAAAATTGGATCTGTACACATATCATCTATTGTAATGAATTCTTCCAATAATACAACAGAGCAGTTCAATTCGGATGGTGTTTTCCGTATTTTGATCATTCCCAGAAGGGAAAATTTTCATGTTAAGCGATTTTTGTTCCACTTTTAGGGAGCAAATTGCTTGAAATGCATAGTAGTTTGTTCGGACCTTTGTGTTATTTCGTGTTAACCGATATTTCTTCTTAAGCATTTTCGCGTTAAACGTATTTTACTGTAATTTATTTATTGCAGTTCTCTAATACTTCTCATTAACTTAAATTCTACTAACATATTTCTCTTTCACTAAAACTTAACCTTCCGCTGCGCAGTTGTCCTGTTAGACCAGCAAAAGCATTTTTGGCAATTAGCAATTTTTGGTTGTTTTAGTTTAAGTTTCATTTTATATTGATTACATTGTTTTTTTGTGTATTTTGTTGTTGTGTGTGGTTTCTTTGTGTATTGGTTTTGTGTATTTGATTTCCTTCAACGGCGTTTAGAGTTAAAATTATTTAGGGGGAAGAGAAGAGGTCAAAATATGACTGTGGTCTCTCAGGCCGATGCGCCTTATTATGTTTCGTTCAGAGGTGTGCCCAACGAAGGTTAAGGATTATTGTTTGAATTTTTAGTTCGCGCACTCCTAGGCGGAATGTCCCGGTTTTGAGTCCTGGTGCTACTGAAGACAAGCCATGTAGAAGAGCCTGATGGACTGTTAAATCCGTTTATGCTCACTCTTTCCGTTGACGTGGTGTGGTCACTTGATTGTAACTCAAAATAACAAAGTCCGTTACTAATAACTCTCACGTTGCTTTATAGTGCATGACATAAGTAGAACTATCGCTCTCACTTAAATTTTTTAAATGGTAAATAGAATGTAAATATTTTTCTTGTTCAGTACTCTTACATATTTAATTTAATATTTATGAAAAAGATTACGTTTAGAATATCAGAAATATTATATTAACTTTGGTCCCAACAATATAAAATAAAGTAAATAATAAAATAGGGGATAACTAGTGTCTGTGTGCGTGGTTTAGTTGTAGTAAAATGGCAACTTATTTGCTTATATATTTAAGTTTTTTTAAGATTCCATTCAATACAATTTTGACCATTCTTAAGGTATCCGAAAACGTTCGGAGTACTTTTTAACAAATTAACATGTTTAAACATTATAATTCCTTTTTTAGAACTCAATACAAAAATAAATACTACTAACTATTACTATTAATGCTATTTAACTAACAATATTTAAAACAAATTACCCGGAATTTTACAAAAATCACAATTATAAGTGAAATTTTAGCAATATTTTTGAAAAACTACGAAGCAGTTCGAGAAAAGAGTAATGAACTTATATTAGTAAAAGTATTACTAAAACAAATAAGATGCATTTATCTAGAAAATGTACTAAAATTTTAATGTTTTATTAAAATTTGAAAATTTTAGAGCTGGTTTAGTAAACAATATAAGAAATGTTATATTCTTTATGAGACCATTATTTAAATAATCAGCCATAACTTAAAAAATATTTGTACAATTAGAGATATATTAGTACATTCTCTAGAACATAACACAGATATCAGGTTCAAAAGAGTTTATAGAAATACATTCGTAACATTTTGAGTTATCCAACTCGCCAATATAGATTTTGAGAAATTTAAATTCCCACTTCTGGTAGATCAAAGACCCACTTTATCTTTTTCTAACTTTATAAAATTGAATGTAACTTGGTTTCTAGGTAGCGTAGAAACAAAACAAAGTATGTTTCGTAAAGCCAAAAAATAGCTCTATTCAATAAAATAATAAAGAAAAATATCTGGGGCTTGGCCGAGTTTATTCATTTTCAACACGTGTTCGAATACCTTATTTTTTCTCAATTTTTCAAAGATACTGTGCAATATATTGAGCTTTTCAAGTATTAGGTTATGCCTTTTTTGAGGTGCTTGCTTACAACACAATATGTAAAATAAATTTATTCTCAATTTGTTAAATTTGATGTATATTGCAATGAAATATCCTTCTGATTATATAATGTATACCTCACTCAATGTAGTATATAAGTTACAGAAACACTGTTACAAAGTTGACTGTAATACACTGAGAGACATCCAAAAGTTTAGTTACAACCAGTTTTGTATGTCTAATTTGAAAATAATGGAGCATAGAAACAAGAAATTTGAAGGTATATGCTATAAAGAATTTTTAATATAATATGACAAAGAAATTTGCGTAAGTTTTCGCAAATATGATTTACAATAAAAAAAATGAAATTCTGGCAGAAAAATTCATTCTCGGAGAAAGGCTCACATCACTGTTTTATGTAGAAGGATTTCGAGGAAACAGTATGAAAACGGGCTTCTGATAAGTAAAATGGTCCAACCCCTAACACGTCTGTACTATCCAGATAGATTTTCGAAGATGCTAGTTGAGTTATTGAACACAAGAATGGGAAGAGAAGAGTAAACAAGGAATAGTTTTATTCTAGCTAATGTAATGACCCTAGAGGAAGACTTAAAATAGCAAAATGTTTACCAAGAAGATAGCCCCGTATTCATGTTTGGATATTGAGCTGACCATTCTATTCACTCCAATCTGGTTTTTAAGACAGTCCTCAATAAGCATATTCCCTACAAGAATTAATTTTTACCAATAGCCAAAGGATATATGTGGACATATCGATCAAAGATCACGTCTGGGTATCTCATGCTAGAGCAAGTCATTCAGGTCGATTTGACCACCGAGATAGATTGCTGATCCCAGTGCGTTTCTGCTCCCCTCTGTATCTGTGTCTCAATATTGTAGAATTGGTTATATCTGGGGAGTTGTATCCTCAGGATCAGCTGACGTCTTGAATCACTCTAGATTGTATACGTGGTCTCGTCTGCAAAATGTGCAGAAGCAAGCTCATTGCTGTCTGGTCCATGAAACTTGTTATATGTCGAACAGAGCCTGTCACATCTCTGTCGTCGGTTCAAGGAAACACATCCAACCGGTCGCATTCCCTAAATACATATAACTTAAGAAGGTCCTCGTACCGTAGTAGCAAAAAAATATTTCTAATTAGACCAAATGATCTCCTTTGCACCGAAACAGCTAAAAATGGTTCCCTGCTGATTTATACTTCTTGGTCATTCTGCAACATGTGTGCCTTCTAAAAAAATAGAATACTCTTATAGATTATAGATTATTTTAATATAATATAATAAAAATAGAGTACTTTTTTTCTTTACTCTTTTTTCAGTTAAAATTCCTGTCTATGTATAATGTATAATATAAAATTCTGAGTATATTAATCTGTTTAACTTATTTCATTTAAATCGTTTCAGAAATCACACCACCACTGAATAATGTGACAAATTCTAGTCCCTATGAAGTGCCTCTCCATTTAAGATTAAAAATTTTTTAACAATGAAACAGAGTTCCTACCAGTTTGTGTACATTTAAATGTGTAATGTTGTACCTATAATACTTCAAATTTCTAATACTGATACAGATCATGGAACTTAGGGATGATTAGTCCATTTTAAATTGATGTTTCACTACGAAAACAATATTTCTTTTTCAACAATTGAAATAAATAATGGTTTCATTACATATGCTTCAATAAGAAGCTTGTACTGAAGTGAAATGTTTAATTATAATAAAAAATTCTAAACGAAAGCTGTACTTAAATGTTTATAATTTTTTTTAATGATTACATAAATAAATTTATATTAAGGTAATATTTTATCATTTTTTCAAATTTCCTTCACTCTACAGAGATACATTTTAATACTACCTGTTAATTTATGTTTTTCCATAATTATATTTTAAACAATTTTCAACAGCTTGGTTTCCTGATACATGCAGCCAAATTATCTCTAAAAGTATTTGTCAGTATGATTGGTTTGTGTGACAAATGTTTTTTTTCAATTACTCAATAAGTGTAACTGTCCATTTTTCGTCCAAATTGTATTTCTAACTATAGTTGTGTTAACCTTTTCATATGGCGCTAAAAATAAGACTCATACATTTTGAGATGACAAATGTTTGGATATCCTCTTGTTGAGGAGCATCCGTAATATTTGAATATCTATTAAATAAGGCGGCAACCGCTTTACTTTAGCATTCAGAAAAGTTTGGAGATGTTTTTCATGATAATATTGAATTATCTAGAAATGAAGGAGCATTAGATTCTTCCTTAGCGAAATTTTAACAATTTATCCAAAAAAACTTATTAACAAACTATTACTTTATGAGAGTTCACAAAAGTAAGCTTCTTTTTAAAAGAAACACAGGGGAAAAAACTAAAATTGAAAAAGTAATTTGAAATTGGAAGGTGGGTAAGATATAACTGAAGTGAAAAATTAATTAGGGTTGATTAATTTTATCTCAGATAAAATTCCCTGCAAACTATTAAATGTATAAAAAAAATCAAACGTATTACTAACTTCATTACCCATAAATATATTGTGTTCTAGATTGCTTCAAAGCGAAGTATTTTGCTTAAGAGTGTAATTAGTTTTGCTTCATTATTTTTTTGCATAATGGGTAATGAGTGTGGATTTGTTGGAAAAAATATCTTGAAAATTCCATGTCCTCAATAAAACTATCATAAAAGGGAGGAATTCTCTCATTCAATAATTTGTTAAAGGACAGCTCTATTAAACACGGATTTTGCCATGAATTCAAACTCCTCTGATAGTCGTGAAATAATTGAGAGATTCTACATTTACATGTCATGACATAACGATTAGAACATCAGAAATGAACATCACATCACATTCGCATATGCCAAAATTTACGAAACCATGAGCAACATCCTAACTGCATTAGTGCGATGATTTCTCGATAATTAGCATTGGACTGCTACTGGTAATCGCGTGACGTACGCAGTTTGAACGTTGCTGTCAATCAAGCTATAAAGCCCGCCTCTATAATTCTTAGTAGTGTAACTATGAAAAGCTTTCAATTTTCGTATTCCATTTTGATGTTAAATATACATCAAAAGTAAAATTTAAGTTAAACATTTAGTTTTTTTTTTAAAAAGAAAGGAATTAGTTATAATTAAATGTTTATTAATAACATGGAATTGCAGCTTATGTATAACAGGTTTTGACGAAATTAAGTGTATTTTATTGTGATTCCACTAACTTTATATTGTAGTTGAACACGTATAAATACCGCATCGAATTTTGTAAGACGTATATGCTTAAGTAAAATTTTAGTTTATTATATTATTTTAGTAAAAACGGAACGTATTTGTTACTTTTGTAATCAAGGAGACTATATATTCAGATTTCTTCATTAAAAATTCTTTCTTTCTCTCTCTCTCTCTCTCTTGTTTTCTTTAGTAAGTTAATTAAAAGAACCAAGCGTATTGTTGAAGATGGGAGAAAGTTTCGACCTTTTAGAACCTGCATTTATTTCAGTGCTTCTCAATCTTTCACTGCCTACGACATCATATTTAGTCATAATTTTCATCCCTCCCTCCTTCATACACTAACAATTCATTAAATTCGATAATACGATACTCTGAAGCTAAAGCTGCAGTACGACGTTTATAAACGGCGTATATTAACGTCTCGCTCAGCCAGTGCATAAATAAAAATTGAATAAATTAATAAGTTTTTTGAAAAAAAATATTTTGTTTTCGATTTTTAATATGCTTGGGTTATCACGACCCCTAGTGGAGTGCATCCATCCCGCAGTGTGAGAAGTGCTAATTTATTTTATTGATAAATTTTATTTACATCGAATAAAATGATGAGTTGCAATATATAATATATATATATATATATATATATATATATATATATATATATATATATATATATATATATATATATATATTGTTTGATAGAAAATAAAACTCCTTTTTACGAAGTATGTCCAGAAACTACTAACAGTTTTAAAAAAATTCGAATAAAAAAATATATTTTAAAAATAAAATGTATTTTTACAGAAAAGGATATGCCGGAAATTTATTTCTACATAGTTTCCGTTATTGTTCAGGCATTTTTCGTATCGGTTAAATAACTTTGTGTATACCCTTTTTACATAAAGGTTTTGAGAGGTCCTTTCCTCTCCCTTCGGTACCTAAATATGTAGGAGGTAGGGACGAAACACTAATAATAATCCAATCAATCTAATTTTTGATCACACAAAATGATAAAACAAATTCAATTAATAACAGAAAGAGAATGTCTAGATGCTAACGACGAAAAGTGAACAACGACGAAATACACGAATAGTTAGGAGACTATTTAACTCGATTCTTACTTTATATAGGATCTTATCTATTATCCAATTTAATCTGATATTCAGTTAATATCAGGGATCAATCGTCATATTAAATCTTTCTAATAATAAGTATTTACTCACAATAATTCAATAATGATACCCCTGTCAGTAACAATCCTACCTGACACGCACACACTTCTAGTTTACATCCACTCCTACTCTTCTCTAGCTATAAAACCTTTACTATGTATAGTAATCTTTTTCTTTATATATCACAATTTCTTCTTCAGAAGGGGTGGTTGCGAATAGCATGAACAATAGACCAAAGATTTCCCAAAAGGCTTACAGGGAGGTACGTGAATAGATCCGTCACAGGTGCCGTCAGTGAAGAGTTTTTGAAATTTGTAGAAACTCATCATAAGGCAGGCTTATTGTGAACCATATATTTTCGCGAATTTTCTCACTGCCACTTTCAAATAAATCTATTGGCAACAAAAGTCTACCCAGTCCGTACTTCATCATTAACAATATTGCGCCCATCACCGAAATTTCTAACTGTTTCATCAGTCATTACAGTTCCACCTTAAATCTCAAGATGTTGACAATGGATTTAAACTTCTTTGTGTTCAAAAGTCGGATTACTGAACGCAGTTCACAGTCTACGGGTTCGGTAAACATTTTGAACACTCACAAACTGGTGTACGGATTTTTGCGCAAGTGTTCAACGATACTACATCTGCAGTTGCGGGAGAACGAAACAGTTCTTAGTTTTCAGACATGCCTCGTATAATTAATCGAATATTTGAAGGTATCCGACTACGTTTGGAACCGTGATTTTGCAAAAGCGTATAAATAGATAATATTTATGATATTTAGTTTCACTTGGATTAGAAAATTTATATAAAATTGTTTTAAGATTATTATTACCATAAAAAAAAATATTTACGTACAATATTTTGACGACCAATTTTTTTGACCAATTTTCAAAATATTTTTCTTTAATGAAAATTGCTTCTATTATAATAATATTTTGCCTGTATATAGCTAAGACCTCTGTACACAGACTCAACAAGAATGTTTGAACCATATAACTTAGAAGGGGATTTATAGACATTTTATTTCAACAGAGGAGAAAAATTTTAAGAAAAATCGCCGATAATTATTTCAATGGGTGGTAACTCTGAGACTCTCTGGAGAAGTTTTTACTTTCTATAAGCACGTTTTTTATTATAGAAGCATTTTTCATAAAAGGAGAACGCTTTGAAAAAAAGATTATTATATGCTAATTTTTTGCCAAAATATTGCATTTAAATAATTGTTTTTGTTATAATGTTTTAAAACAATTTTATACATATATTCCAATCAAAGTGACACTAAATATCATGAAAATTATCCATTTATGAGCTTTATTTAAAAATAACGGTTCCGAACGTAGTCGGGTATCTTAAATTCATTTTTAATTTCAGTATTTAAAATTAAAGATAAATTATACATTGAATTACAAAAACAGATACAGAACCATAAATTACACTAAATTTATAACCAAACAATTTTCTTTCATTATCTTACTTAATTTTACTATTTGGTATTAACACAATACAATTAAGAAATTTCGAATACACATATATTTGAGATATTTTTCGAATATTTAAACTAAAGCTTTAACAGAAAAATCCGCCTTCCACCTCTCAAAAATTAAAATTCAGCGACATTTTATATGTATTCGTGCTTCATTTTAATCGCAACCAATTTATTTCAAAATACATGCCTGGCAAACTATGGTTGCGTTAGTAAAAATTTCTTTTTTGCTTCTTTTCTATATTCATTTTACAGGAAAGTGTTTTCATAAATTTACGATCAATATTTTTAGCATAAACGAGGGAAAATATACATGGAAGATATATCATCAAAACACAGATCTGAAAGATTCTTGGATAGGTCAAAAGTTATGCCTGCTTCTTCATGAATTTCATTTTCTTAAGAGCAGATAAACAAAAGTAAACGCCACATAAATTTGGGAGCAAAATAAATATCCCGCTCGTGAAAAGCATCTTTCATTCCGATAATCATCTGGAATCTGCGAAGCAGGAAAATTTCAGGAAAAGGAGGGGAGCTTGTGTCCCTTTTCATAAAATGGAGAAGAATAAAATTCTGAGAAATTTCTTCCCTTTTAATAAGTCAACAAAATATTTTGCTTTCTACCTTATTTAAGAAAGCTTTTAACCAGTTGTTCAAATTTTTCGTGAAGAACATGGGTGTGATTTATGAACTAAATTATTTTGGCTGAAAAGTACATTTGTTTTATATATGTAAGGTAAAATATTTATTGATTGTTCATGCAATATTACATAATAATTTAAATTTATCTTCTAAAACGTTTTCCTGTGAGGTTTTACTTACCAATAAAAAGAACATTGTTACAACTGTAAAATAATAAATTTTAAACATTAATGGCTTATCAAAACAGTGTATTATCTATTTACAAGTTTATTACGAATATTAGTAGAGCGTAATTTATTCTGTATGTAAGCTTTGGAGTAAAGATGTTTTGTAGAAGACCGTGTATAATTTAGTACATTTTGGTTGACATAGTTCAGCGATATTTAACCTGCGACCCGTGGTTCACATGCGGTCCACCGAGCACTTTTAAGTGGCCCAGTCACGGCCCATTTCTCTGAGAAATTTATTTATTTGAGAACATTATATTAAAAATTTGGTGGGAAATTCTTTGTCAAGAAATCAAATATATCAATTTTGCTTTTTGCTGCCAGTGTCATACGGGTATGAATCGATATTTTTTTTCTATTTGGAACGTTTACGGTTAGTGATAACAAACAACAGCGGAGTAGCGACGATTTTATCGGCGGAACTAATTTTTAATTGTCTTTCATATCTTACAAGCGAAACTATTCGAAGAAAATATATCGTTCCAAGACGATTGGGAGGTTGACTATTTTGAAGTGGAAAGCAAACATGGGCCGATAATTGTTTGATTTGTCACGAGAGTGCTGTATTTAAAAAATATCAATAGACAGGATTTATTCAATGACACTTTTCCCTTGAAGATGTCTTTAGAGAGGCGATAAATACGCTTTTTTCAATAATATTTGCAACAGCAACTAAGTGATTTTTCAGTGGTCATATCACAGCGGTAACAAAGACATCATATGACGTTTGTTATAATATTGGTATTCATATGAAACCGCTTACTGTTGTAGAGATTGTAAAGGAGTGTTTCTTAAATGCTTCTAATTTAGTGTTAGTGACAAAAATAAAAATATATATATATAAAAATACTAGTTAAAAAAAACACAGGAGTTATAATATTTTGATCAATTTTTCATATTTTAAATTTCCAATGTTTTCTTAGTCTTAAAGCATCCGACGCCCAATTTATACTTATGTTGCGGACCACGTGAAATAACTGACATATGATTGCGACCGCGTGAAATAGCTGGCATATGCATGCGGCCCAACAGAAAAAAAAAAAGGTTGAGTATTATTATACCAGAAGCATTTTTCACAAAAGAAGAACATTTTGAAAAGTGGTCATTCTATGTTCATTTTTTGTCAAAACATTGTATTTAATTTATTTTTATTGTAATAACATTCTTAAAACAACTTTATATACATTTTCGAATCCAAGTGACACTAAAACTAAACATTTATGAGTTTTTTTAAAATCACGGTTCCGAACGTAGCCGGATACCTTAATCAGTGTAAATGCGTATTTAATGTTTATTATGTCAGAATGTATTTTAAGTTGCTTCCCCTTTCAGCAAATTAATAATTATTTTTCATCTTTTGTTTTTGACTTTTCAATAAGCTCTTGCCCGTAGGAGGGTATTCTTCACAGTTTAAGAAATGCTGCTGTAAAATCCAGCGAATGACACGCACTTGTATTTTCAAGTTGGATTTTTGATTCTTTGGTACATTCGACGAATAACGCACGCAAGCCCTTTTTCAATTCCTACTATTAGCTGTCACTCAATATGTATTTATTTATTTATATTCGTGGAATTTTCAATCGTTAATAAAATACATTTTAAAGCGCTCAATTGCACTGGAATTTTATATACATGATTACTTTGGATGCCCATACCATAATTTAATTATAATTAATAAACATTAATTGATTCAAAATACTTATTTAAAGAATTACAAATATGGCCACATTGGCATCATTTTTGGCGATTTGTGTCAAAACTTGAAAAGGTTTTTTCTCACATTTTAAAGGGCTCATTTGAGCTGAAATTTTCTATACACTATTGTTTTGGGTAAAAATACTATAATTTAACTATAATTAACTAAAATTAATTGACTGAAACTAATTATTTCAAAAATTACAGATACAGCCACGTTGGTTTCATTTTTAGCGACTTTAAAAATTTTATTTTTAGCGACGACAAAACTTTAAAATATATTTTTTTCACGTTTTAAAGCTATCATTTGAAATTATATTTTATACACACGATTGTTTTGGATGATAATACGATAGTTTAATGATAATTAATAATAATTAATCACTACTTAATGTTGTGATTCTGTCATATGTATATACATATTTACATTTATTGTAACTTTTTAATAAAAAGTAGCTAAATAACATTTTTCTTTGTTGATCTAAGTAGGAATTGACTTAAACAATTTTATTTATGTTACTTGTTTGAAAAGAAACCTGAAATGTACGAGAGCAATTCTCTTATGTATTGAAGTAATTTATTCAAGGCCCTACCCCAAGATATTGAACATGTAGAATATTTCTAGAACTGCAACCCTTTATGTTCATAAGAAATGTCATTTCTATTAAATAAATATTATTCCAATCTATGTAGACGCCCAATTTTTTATAAACATTTTTTAAGCTATCATTTTTATTCCCGAATATAACCTTAATATTTTAATAGCAAGAAAAAATTCATACATACTGCTTCTTAAACGTATTGACACTTAAAATTGAATGCCTTTATTTTGAGAAAAAACAAAAGTAATATAAAAAAAATAATTAAGTCAATTCCTACTTAGATCAACAAAGAAAAATTTATTTTACCTACTTTTTATTAAACAGTTACAATTAGTATAAATATGTCTATACACATAACATAATGACGACATTAAGTGGTAATTAATTTTATTAATTATCACTAAAGTATCGTATTGTCATCCAAAACAATCGTATATATAAAATTTCTGTTTAACTGAATGCTTTAAAATGTGAGAAAAAATATCTTTTTAAAGTTTTGGCCCAAGTCGCTGAAAATGAAACCAACGTGGTTGTATCTGTAACTCTTTAAATAATTAGTTTCAGTCAATTAATTTGAATTAATTATAACTAAATCATCGTAATTTTATCCAAAAGAATAGTATATAGAAAATTTCAGTTTAAAGCAGAGCTTTAAAATGTGAGAAAAAAGCATTTTTCAAGTTTTGACAGAAGTCGCCAAAATGGTCGATACATCACCAAAAATGATGCCAATTGTATTTGTAATTTTTTAAACAAATAGAATTAAACACTTAATTTTTATTAATTATAATTAAATTACTGTATTGTCATCCAAAATAAACATAGATATTAAATTTCAGCTGAATTGAGAGCTTTAAAATGTATTTTATTAACGATTGAAAATTACACCAAGATAAATAAATAAATATTTAGAGAGTGTGAGCTAATACTAGGAATTGGATTACAAAACGATCAAGTAATTAAAGTAATTATAAATAACAAAATCATTGCCGTAAAAGTTTGCGTTTTATGCGCACCTACACTTTCAAGCTGCATTTTAAAAATGTGTTGGTTTATTCCCCGTATAACTGACTAGCCCTTATTTATGATGGAATTTGAAATGCTCGTGTGCAATGCTCTAATATTTTGAAGTCACTTATTCTAGGTATTATTCCAAGCTTTTGAAAAAGCACTGTACTTTTAGAACTACAATCCTTTAAGTTCATGAAGAAAGTCATTTTTTGTAAGTAAACAGTAGAAGACTAATTTTTTAAGCTCATATATTTTTTTAATTATAATGCTATTAGTTTCATACCCGACTTATAACGCTCACCCGTACGTTTCGATCTTATTTCCTGTATTAAAAAAGAGAGTTATAAGCCAGATTTTATGGTATACTTTTCCTAAATGGTTTTTCTAACCGAATCATAATGAAATATGTGTTAATAGTACTACTTTTTTTATCTATAAATGATGCATCCAGGCAGCTAAATTTAAAAATTGAACAAGTATTTTTACCCATAATATTTCCCCATGTTACTATTATTTATTCCCAATTAAAAACCTTACAATTTCCATCATTTTTATTAACATTATCTGATATTTTATGGCTAACTACAGTAATCATTTTCAAATTCATTCAGCTTTATCCATTCACTTCATTATTATTTACATTCATGTCACTAAATTAAGTATAATTCAGAATCACGCCAAAATCGCACTCTAAAATATATAAATATATCATCCGTCAAATGACTATACACATCTTCAAGCATTGAAGAAAAACATATTCAAGAAGCAAATTGCAGGAATCCACCAGATGACACCGATAGTTACGTCACAGTGACGAGAGTGTAAGAGGAGATATATAATGAATACATGCAAAAAAATAAAACTGTTCGCAAGCGCTTTATAAGTCCTTCAGTGCCATAACTGCATAGTCATGACACAAATGACGCATTTGGGTGATTCTTTACGTGGTAGAATTATCGACCATCTGGAAATGGTGCGTACCCAACTGGAAGTATCCTTAGAACAGTGTATTACACATAGTATTATCTCCAGGCTTTGGCAACGATGCCAAGAAGATGGTAATGTGAGTAGACGTTACACCACAAGTCACCCGAGTTATAACGCGGAATTAAGACTAGTGGTTGGAAGTTACTGCTAAAATAAACAGACGGAACACAGTATCAGCTCTTTTCGTCAGCTCTTTTCAGCCTCTAGTACGGCAGTTTCAAGGCAGACCGTGTACAGATGCTTAGTTCAGATTGATCTATATGTTCGTAGAACTGTTTGATGCGTTCCATTTACTGCAACATTGCCCCTGTGGTTAGCCTGGATCTGAGCGCATACATTGTGAACGCTGCAACAGTGGACTTTTCTCATGTTATCTCTATCTATCTATCTCTATCTATCTATCTATCTATCTATCTATCTATCTATCTATCTATCTATCTATCTATCTATCTATCTATCTATCTATCTATCTATCTATATATCTATCTATCTATCTATCTGTCTATCTATCTATCTATCTATCTCTCTCTATCTATCTATCTCTCTCTCTCCGACGAGTCCATGTTTATCTTGCATTCTGGTCCTCGCTGTACTTTCATATGGACAGCACCAAGTACCCGTTACCACCAAGAGGACATCATTGAACGACACCGTTCCGGTGGTACAGAATTGCTCGTTTGGGGAGGAATAATTCTGGGTTATAGAATTGACCTGCATGTTGAAATTGGAACTGTTACCGACTGAATTTATCGGGACATCATTCTGGAAATACATATACGTTTGTTTCGGGGCACCATGGGTGCAGAAATTGTGTTTATAAATAACAAAATCAGTCATCGCAGTGTAAACATCGTAAAAGAATGCCCACAATCGGAGGATAACACCCGTATGGACTGGTCAGCATTCTCACTGGACTTGAATCGAGTAGAACATGTGTGGGACCTGCTTGACCAGCGAGAGGTATGCCGTCAACCACCTCGTACATATCTGCTGGAACTTCGGAGAGTATTACTTGATGAGTGGTGTAATATTGTCAAAGATCAGATCATTAATTTTATACTCAGCATGCCTAGGTGTTGTATGAAATATATTGCATCGTGAGGGAGACATACTATGTATTAACCAATAATACCAAGCATGTAATATTGGTTTTTGTAAATAGGGTTTTATTTTATAATTTACTCTAGAGATAATAAATCGCAACTTTTACTAATTATATCAAACATATAGCACCTTTTTTTGCTGTTTATCTTCTGCTTAATAAAAAGGTATTACAAAAAATTCATATTTGTTTCGTTCCTGACTCTTTTTTTGGCCTAAACTTGTATTATCCATAATTTATGAACACGAGTGTTATTTGCAGTTCTTCAACTCAGTGAAATTCTCATTTTAAAAACGCCATAAAGTAGTCCTAGAGGTTAGTTAAGGAAACAGTTACAATTATATATCACAGAATTTTCAAGCTTAATTTTTAAATTATTGAATATTTATGATAATTTTAGCAGAATATTTCTCGAAAAAGGTATTATAGAATTTATATTTTTAACTTACATACAACATAATTGTTCAAAACACTGAGAATTAAAAACCTTAAGCTTATAGAACGCAAATAATTTTAAAATTAAAAAAAAATCAAATTTACTTTAATTAGTTGTTTTTAAGGAAAAAAGTGAGGTAAAAATAATATTAATGTCTTTGATTATTATTTTTTGAATTATTTAAAAAAAAACATGTGAAATGGGAACACAATTCAGACAAATTCCCCATAGTCAGAATAATATTTATACAGAGTAAAAAAACAAAACAAATTAATGATTAATTGGTTGTGTACGAATATATAAAATCATGTATATTTAATTTATTATTTAAAGCGGTGTATTTTTAGCAACTGATAATATTAAGCAGTTTATTTTTTTCAGATAAAAATTTGTTTTTCATAATACAAAGCATGAAATTGTTTTATAAAACCTGCCGCAAATAGCTAAAACTTTTATCTTAATTGATACATTAGTGTCTTGCAAAAATGAAAAATTTATTTTTCTCTATTATTTTATAGGTTTATAAAAAGTTCGAAAACAATATTTTTTAAAGCACTTAGAGCTACGTCAAATGGCATTTGGTATCTATATACGGTTTAGAAAATTGCGGTCTAATGAAATGGTTCACCGTACTAATGAACTGAAAATACATTTTTCAGCCACATACTAAAAGTGTTTTTGAATGGGAGAAATCGTTTACTTGATTTATTAGGTTGAATAGTAATTTTGATTTCTCACAAAAAATAACATCTTTGATGTCCTTTCTCTCGTAGCATGACTTCTCAGTTCGGTTTGGATTGTCTCAAATCTGGAAATATTTCTTGATGAATATATGTTCCAGTTTTTCGCATGATCAAATGTTTACTAAAGACAGCTTTCTAACTCATTTAGACATGAGAACAAAGAGAAATACAAATATATATCATGTATTTGAAGACCATTTTGTGGTGAGAATGAAAAAAAAAAACAATTTTAACAGTCTTATTCATGGGATACCATATATTCTTAAAGTCAACGCGTAAAAAGAATATATATGCGTCTTTTCCTTTAAATTGAATCTGGAGAAAATTGAAAAGGGCCAAACATTTCAATTGGATAAAGCAAGAGTAAAATTATATATTTTGTATTCATGAAATGGATCCACAGTAGGAAATAATTCTGGACGTATTCTGATCAGGAAAGAATAAGAAATCGATTACCATCAATCCTTCACTGCATAATACATTTACAGAAGAAGTGATATATTGAGAGGGGTCTTTTAAATGAGCATATTCGACGTAAAAATTCTGATTGGCGAAGAATAAAGAAACAATTTTTTGCATAGAAAATTGTAACAATTTCATAGATGCACCAATGAAAGATTCAATCTGATGGAACAGTGCTCAGCCATATCAAAGTAAACTAGTCGATCAATGTCCTATTGATTTAAGGATTTAGAAAACATAATAATTTTCTCTTTCATCGGATCGTATATTACTTTTTGCACTGCTTTGATAGAGAAATCACATTTATATATATATATATATATATATATATATATATATATAAATCTTAGTTTCTTGTAAAAGTCTTTTAAGGTGTTAAATCTTAATTAAGTTCAGTAAACGCTATCACAGTGAGCTTCTTTTATGTATAAGAAAGCTTGTGGCAACAGCCAATGTGTATTCTTTCTGGCAGTGTGTAAATGAAAACTTGTGTGTGAAATGTTCTTGTGTTAAATACTTCCCTTGTTAAAAATCCTATTTCTTATGAGATATTATCTTTTTCCTAATCTATGGGCTATAAAATGTACATTTCTCATGAAATATACCTTCAAAGATACAGACAGCTTTTTTAAGCTTAAATGTGTCTATTTTCTTGCTTTAAGGTATCCGTACACCTTCAAAACGTCATTTTCGTCAAATTTTTCGATTTTTTAATTTAAATGTTATTTGAAAATATAAACTTTTTTCTTTAAAATGGTGTTTAAATTTTGTTTCTATCTTATTTAGAACTTAAGTTATGGGGATTTGAGTTTCATTCGATAGCACCCTTTTGAACCCGGAAGTACAAGTCTGCATTGCGAAGTAGAAAAAATGTTTGTTGACATTTTTATTTTTCAAAGTATCGTTTAAATATGCAATAGTAAGAAATTTAAACTTTTTAAAATATGAATTTGAGTTTTCAGAATTATCAAGAATATAATTGGCAACAGGTTTTTATTTATATTTTTATCTAGAATCTGGCAAGAAAATAGAGTGCTTTACTGTTTGTTTACATTTGCTTATGATTGCGTAGCTCTTTATAAGCTTTTGTTTAATCCTTTTTTATAGCAGAAAATTTTAATTTTTGTCATTTAAAATGGGTAATGCTAAACGTAGAGTTAGTGCAAAGAGAAAACGCCAATTTCTAGGTAATGGATCTACCATTAAACATTCAAAAAATAGCAGCGCAACATCTACCAACGCCAGTTCTTCAAAAATTAAATACCTGCTGCCTTTGATGAAGAAATAGCAGAATATCAACGTAAACCACTTACTGGTAACAGAATAATTGATATGGAAGTCCTCTCTTTTAAATTTGTTTTTACAACTTTGCTACCCAAGATGTTTCGAAGAAGGTATCCTGCTTTCTGAGGATTCCACATATGGTTTGTGCTCAAATTTTGTTATCAGGTGTAAACATTGTGACTTTTACTCAGGGATTTCTAGTTCAAAGAAAACTTTAAACTGTCCTGAAGTAAATACAAGATTTGTGTATGGTATGAGACAAATTGGGAAATGTTTATCTGGTGGGTTTAAATTATGTGGTACGTTAAATTTACCCAGGCTCAGTAAAACTGCGTACACTAATCATGAGAATAAACTCATGTTAGTGAACTCAGAAGTTAGTGAACTATCAATGCAAAAAGCAGCTTCTGAACTGTTAGTGCTACATCCTACTAAAAATAAAATTGTTGAATGTGGCATTTCAGTTGATGGAACGTGGCAGCGTAGAAATTACTCTTCCATGAATGGGTGTGTCGCAGCTTTGTCAGTTGACACTGGTAAAGTAGTAGACATTGAAATAAATATATATATAATGTCGTCATATTGTCCCACCTGCAGAAAGATTTCTAAAATGCCTAGAAGCATTGATTCGGAAACTTTTGCAGCAGATCACGTGTACCATAGCAATTTTCAAGGTTATGCGTTAAATATGGAAGCTGTTGGTGCTACGAGAATCTTCCAACGTTCTATGTCAAACAAGGCCTTAAATATACACATTATTATGGTGACGGGGACTCTAAGGGCTTTATCAGTGTCAAAGATACTTTGGGGAAGGATAGCGTCACAAAATATGAATGCATTGGTCATGTTCAAAAGAGAGTAGGTGCGAGATTGCGCAAACTAAAGTCTAAAAATAAAAATCTGTCTGGTGAAGGCAAACTCACCGACTCTTTTATTGACCGATTGAAAAACTATTATGGGATTGCTGTTCGTAGCAATGTTGGAAACCTATCCGGTCTTCAGCAAAATGTTATTGCGGCTTTGTTTCATTGCTCATCAAGTGTCGAGAAACCGATGCATGGGCAGTGTCCCATCGAAAAAGATAGTTGGTGCTACTACCAGCGAGCACTGTCTTTTGGCAAAAAGCCAAACGAAAAATATAAAGGCTTATCAAATGAAGTACTAAACACGATTAAGCCTACATATTTCGAGTTGTGTACCAAAGAACTGCTTACTAAAAACTACTACTTACTTTGCCTGCATGGCAAAACACAAAATTCAAACGAGTGTTTAAATGGCGTTATATGGCAGAGAGTACCCAAGGAAGTTTTCGTGTGCCTCAAAATTTTAAAATCTGGTGCATTGGATCCAATTTAATGATGGATACAAGGGTTGTGTGTTGATATTTTAAAAAAAAAACTTAATATAACTCCTGGTTATTTTACTTTAAAAGCATACAAATATCTTGACATCAATAGAATTAACGACATTCAACACCAAATGTAAAGCAGCGTAGAAAAATTTTAAGAGCTACAAGGAAAAAAATCAATGTTTTAGAGAGTAAAGAAGGTGTTATTTATAAATCAGGAGCACTTTAAGTATATCAAATTGTGTTTAATATTAAAATTTGCAGTTCAAAGTTTATTTCTGATTTATCTCAAAATGAATTTGTTTAACGTATTGACATCTGACAACGTAAATATCAGAAAAAGTTGTGAACCAAATTATTTCAAATTTTATAAATATATTTTTTTATAGATTTAAAGATCCCCTACTACTTTCATAATTATATAGTTGATATGTTTTTAGTAACTAAGGTATATATCATGCTCGTAATAATTTTTAAGGATTTTTCAATGTTCTTTTACTCGAAACTTGATAAAAATTGTAATAAATTGATTATCATCAGGAAAATAGTACCAGCCCTAAAAAATGTTATAATGATCATCATCAAATTTACAGAAAAGGGATATTTTTGTTTACATTTGAGTTATGTGCGTTATTCTAATAATCAATTTAATTACTATTTACACTATGCTTTACTCCCTAAATTTTTTTATGTACTACAAGTAACATATTAAATGTATTTTTCATAGTTTTAAGTTATATTTCATCAGTAAAAAATATTTTAATAGCAAATATTACAGTTTTTAAAAAAATGTTCTTCGAAGGTGTACGGATACCTTAACACTAGAACCGCGGATGGATCAATTTGACCCCAAAGCAATTTTGTTTCCGATTTTCTCAAAATGTTAATCACGGAATTGAAAAAAAAATATTTATTTTCCTATTTTTATACCAATAATAACCTTTGGTATAGTACGCAAAATACTTACCATTTTTTTTGCTTTTAATACTTATACTTAAAACCACGGAATGGGTCATTCTGACCCCATTATTATCACAAGTACTGAATTTGCAATTCAACGATCCCTGGAGTGGGAAAAGCATTTTCAGTCCTTTAAGATACCGTATGTATTTTTGCTGTACAATGTTCTAGCAGAAAAACTACTTCTGAAAAGAAAAAACAATGCGTAAATAAACGTAAAAAGTTATCAGATTCAAATCCAGATGAAATGAACTCTGGCACTTTGTTAGAAATGACAGAATGGGTTGTAAAAGCCTCATCTCTGGAAGAAGTATTGCTAAACATAATATTTTTAAAAGAAAAGTGGCCCAACCAGTTATGCAAAACGAATTATTGAAAAGGCTATGCAATTAGTTCATATAAGCTACTTGTAGATGAGTCTATGCTTCTTCATATCAGCCATTGTACAGAAGAAGAAACTCACCGGCATCTGGGAGAAAATTAATGGTCAACAACTTAAGACGAACTAAATGCTTTTACATCAATTTTGTATGCTCGAAGTATATACGGTGCAAATATTCTAGAGCTTGATAGTCTGTGTTCTGTTGTTTGGATCCATCTTTTTACCGCAATACTACGGCGAGAGATAGATTCAGGAAACTTATGAAATTTCTACGATTCGATAAAAAAAAACTACACAATCTGAACGCCTTCAAACAAATGAACTGTGTTTAATTTTTGAAGTTCGGAAGATATTTATTGAAAATTCGATAATTTGCTCTAAACCAGGACCATATATAACTATTGATGAACAACTGTTTCCGTCTAAAGCTAGATGTCATTTCACGCAATATATGCCAAGTGAACCAGATAAATTAGGTATCAAGTTCTGGCTTGCCACTAATGTTGATATTAAATATGTGCTCAATGGTTTTCCATATTTGTGTAAATATTAGGAATGTCATGTAAACCTATCTCTCTCCAAATACGTCGTTTTGCGTTTGACAGAACCTTTCGAAAATAAAGCAAGAAATAATACTACAGATAATTTTTTTACTACACTAAATCAGCCCCAAAATGTTAAAAAAAAGAACACTAGTTTTACTATGACGATGCAAGGGAATTGGAAAGAAGTACCTGCATTCATGAAAAAAGTAAAGTTGCCATTATACGATACATTGTTACTGGAGCATGATGCTATAACTTTGACAGTTTATCAGGGAAAAACCAGAAAAAAACGTCTAATTATTGAGCTTCCTTCCTTCAACAGTTGATATCGATAATAATCACCCAAGAAAGCTTCCATAAACAGTATCATTTTATAACTCAAAAAAATTTGGTATCGCCATAGCCGACCAAATAGCTCGGAAATATTCTGTGAAGGGAGGATCAAGCAGGTGGCAAGTTCATGTATTTTACATTATTCTTGATCTTGCAGAGAATATTTCATGTATTTTATACAAAGAAGTTACTGGTAAAAAACTTACGATGAGAGAGAACATCTTCAACAACTGAATGAAGTGCTGCGTAGTGCGTATATTCACGAAAGTACAAATCAGATACACAGACAACAGCGGATACTAATGAAGAATATGCGCCGATGTGTGCGAAAAAGGGTTCATTGCAAAAATTCCCAGTGTAGAAACAAAACTGTCGATACTTGTTCTGAGTGTAAAATACCGCTTAGTGGAAAGTGTACAAAATATATAAAAAGAAATTTCCCAAAATGTGGGTAAACTGTGTAGGAAATCTGGACTGGTAAGAAATTAATATTTCTATTCAAGTTGTCTGAATATCTTATTAAATATATACAATATTCCATATTGTAATATCTTATTATTTTTTATCGCGCATGATAACAATTTAATGCTAAAAATGAATAAATGTCATAGCCAAATAATTACAGCCTACTTTTAGCATATTAACACGCGATTTTATTAAGGTATCCGACTACTTGCGACAACTTTTTTTTCAAAAAAGGAGATATGTATATCTTTTTGTGATTTTTATATTTATTTAGTATATTTTAAGGAAAAAATCCTAAAATTGGTAAAAGAAAAAAAATTATTATTAAAATGGGAAAAAACTAGTAAAAATGTACGAAAAATTACATAAACGGGGCCCGCTCTGTACAAAGATTTTATGAACAAATTCTCAATTTTTCAACTTTGATGTGTTACTTTGTTATTCCTGTTTGAAGTGACCTTCACGATAAGAGATATTTTAGTTTTTACAAAAACTAGAGCACTTTATCTAAGTCATTATACGAAATTGATTAAAAAACATTGACTATATTCACATTAAGAACTGCAAATTTTGAAATAAAACAGTTATTGATAAATCTGAAGATCAAAACACTTCTACTGTTATGCAGGACTTAAGCAAAAAAAAAATTTCATTTAATTATTTTCAAAACTTTTTGAGCAATCGCGGTCCCCGTTTGAGTTTTTCGAAAAAAACACATTTGGAGTAAAACGCATTTTAAAGTTTGACATTTTGTGTAAAGTTATGGCATTTGCTTTTACTAAAACGCTTGTAGTTTTTGTTCTAGTGGAGAGAAAATAAAGTCCTTGGTATTGTTATTAAGTTAATAAAATGGTCTATAAAATAAAGTCATAAAAAAATTTGCCAATTTTTGAAAAAAATCATGGTTTTAGGGTAGTCGGATACCTTAAATTTAAAATTTTAAGTGTAACTTTTAAGCTAAATATATATTCCATGTAGTTTACTATTATTTTCGCTATGTAGGATCATCAATGATTTACAAATTCTACAACAAACTCGCTTTCCACTACAAAATGTTATTCCTAGATATGAAATACAACAAACGGGGAGCATTAGTGAAGAAATCTAGTATTTAGTTAAGAGTGCGTTTTTTTGTAATATAAGGTAATTTTTCTTTAAAAAACTCCTTTTATTAAAAAGTTAAATTTAATATTGAAATTAAAAAATAACATGCAATATAAGTAAATGCACTGAAACATAAGACTTATGAATGCTTTTATTTTCTGTAGTGTGTTACAAATGTACTTAATTAAATTAAACAAAAATAACTAATATCAGTAAGCTTACACTTCTAAGAAATCATCGCGGCATTCATCTTGGAATTTAAATTGTTTAATTTTACAAGCTGGAAGATCGTTACTTCAAACAAAAAGAATATATTAAGATATGTGCTTGGTTTAACAGTAAACCAGTGTTCTTCTATCCCATCTACCTGCTTTCTCAACACCATGTGATCTGTTAAAAATCGTATCGTTAGTTATTTGATACAACTCTATAGAATTTCAGGAAATATATTTAATTGTTTTTCTTTCTACTATGTTTATTTCATCCTTAAAATTCCTAATATTCAGTTTGACCGTAGCTCAAAATCACGAGATCCGTTGCCAATAGCCATCGTGTTGGTCCACAGTATGTCGTAAATTCAAATCAGATCAGTTTCTCTGCAGTTCAGTAGTTAAACAGCACATTATCGTGTTGCCATTGTTTTCATTGACTCATGATAGTGTAAATCATTGACAAAAAAGGGTGAAGACCAGGGCCGCCGCATGCGGGTGGCACAAGGGCGCCCGGACTAAGGGGGCACCAAAATTTATATATAATACTTATTGTTTTTTTACTTAATGTTACTTTTATAAAAGTTATTAAATATACGCTTGGTTTGATTGCCGATACGAACTGATACTAATTTTCCACAAAAATTTGAAAGAGGTTTAAAAAGAAACTACTTCAAGATGAAAAACCGACGAACCAAATAACACTCCAAGACAAAAATCTAAGGTTAAATTTTACAATATAATATTAGATACTGCTATGTCTTCATTTACTGAAAGATTCAGTCAATTTACAGAACATTACAATTACTTCAAGGTAGAACACTATACACCTAATTAAAAAAAACTGTAGTGAAAATGAAATTTTAAAACAATGTAAAGAATTTGAACAAAAATTAACGGATACTAAAAATGTTGATGAAAAGGGCATTGATGGATTAAATTTTTCGAAGAAATCAAATCTTTACGATGTATTACTAGAGAGGATATGTCTCATATTGATGTTTTAAATTATATTTATAAAAACAATCTTACCGATGCATTTCCAAATATTGCAATAGCTTTGCAGATTTATTTAACAATTCCAGTTTCAGGGGCTACTGGTGAACGATTTTTTTTCAAAACTCAAAATTATAAAAAAATCTACATGCAATCTACCATGGCGCAAGAGAGATTAACGGACTTGTCATTTATAGAGAGCTAAATTTTCGATAAATTAAATATAAAGACATTGATACGAGCGTGTGTAGCTGTTATAGCTAAGAGAATCAATATTTGAATATATTTTCTAATTTTTATATTTTGCTTAAAAAAATTATTGTTTTGTTCTTAAAATTTATGAAATAATTATAAAAAAAGACAAACGTGTTTTATATAATATTATAATTTTAAAGCTTTTCAGTTCGAAAGTCAAATTTTGAATAGTATAAAAGAGAAATGCACATGTAATTTGCACCAGTTCATAAGAGTGCAACAGAACCCCATAAAGGGGCGCCAAATTTCCATTTGAAGAAGGGCTCCTAATATCCACGCGGTGGCCCTGGTGAAGACAACATGGTTAAATGTCCCAAACTGGTAACGGTACCATATAGGTGAAAAGCTCTTTATTCTTTCAAACTCCAGTCTCCTATCATTGAGAATGAGAGTAACAACGAAATGTTTCAAACTGTCAATTTTAAAATAAAATACTTAAATATAAAAAATAATTAAATTATAGTTTATGAATAAAAAATGCATTGTAGTTAATAAAATGGATGGATTATTTATAGTTATAGTTGGATAAAAAATACTGAAATAGTCCGTGTATATAAATGAGAAAGAATGGAAAAGTTAAAATACACACACACACTGGTGTCGAGAGAAGCTTCTGTGATTGGCTAGTCAGAAAGGTCAGCTATTTGACTTTTAAGTTGAGCAGAGAAGATCGAATAATCATTGAGCAGATAAGTCTCATGCAAAAGTGTAGTTTCTTCTGCAAACTATGCATATCGTAAAGGTTAAAATGGTTTTTATTTCAAGTGTTATTTTTTAAAGAAATAAATGATACAATAATTGATGTGCTAATGAAAATATGAAACAAATTTAAGGGCAGAAAATCACATATTATCTTTATTACAATCAAGTAAAGCCGTTTAAAACATACAGAATAGAATAATTTTATTTATTAATGTAGCAGTATGCAAAATAATGCTTTAAGAAAATCTCATTGGAAACTCGTATTCAAATATTTCAATACAGAAAGGAGAAAAAAATCCTTTCTTCTTACACAATGTATCGATAAAATGACAGGATTAGACACAACATTAAAAATAAAATATCAATCCAATAAGTTAACTCCAAGATCGCTATATTTCTGTTGACATGTCTTAGAAGTTTCTGAAAAATGTCTTTCACTTCCAGTGACAGAAGGGACAGGTTTTAGGTGGTGAAGGGGGTGCCTAGGCAGTAAAGATACTGAGTGAGGTACATTTCAACGGGATTTTGGGAAGAATGGTAAGATCGAGACTTCTATGCTTGAAAGCGAAATAAAAGCAGGCGATGATTGATGGAATTTTTTAATAACAAAGAGCTTTTGTGTCATAGAAAATGGCGTTCGTTGGAAATGAAAGAATTTATCATTCGTAGATGTTTAGTAAATCGATAAATTCATTTTAGATACTATTTAGGAGAGTAAAAAACTGAATTGGAATAACATATTTATTTAATATTCCTTGAAATACGGATAGTTTGTAACTTATAAGCAAACTGATATATGTAGTTGGTATTTTGTTTAATTATGTCATTTTCTTTTCTTTATATATCAATAGTATTTTTATAACATTGATTGGTCTATCGTAAAAGTTGCTTTTTGAACATAACATGCACATTTTTATGTATAATTCTATATATAGAAAATATTTTAATCCATTAACTACCGATTAAAATATAGGATATTCGCTCTACAATGCAGCCACTTTTCTCATTGATGCGCATATGTGGTGTATTAGCGAGAAAAAGAAAAGGAATAAATAAGTAAATCCTTCTCTGTGAAATAAGTAAATATTTCGCAAACTTTGTCAAAGTCATTTTGTTGCATTCTAAAGTCTTCGGAATCGTTTTATTGATAGCAGTACAAATATAAAATTTTACTTCGTAGAGGCGCATATATACGTCCTTCACAGCTGAGTGAGGCGTATATATATACACCAGCGGCTTTTTAAGGGATAAAGGGTGAACGGATATGTGAAAAATTTACAACTTTAAAAAGACCTCAAATGATTTTTTACAAGCTTCGTCTTCATAATGAGAATTTAGACTACTACATTCATTTATTTTCCATGTGTGTTTTTGTATTTTACTAAGAGATTGATTTGCAGTAGCGTAGTGGTTATATAGTCAAAAACGTGTGACCAGCGTGTTATGAGTTCGAGCACTGGTGCTACTAAAAACCCCCGTATAGAGGGGCTGGCTCATGTTAAATCTGTCTTTGACCTTAAGTTGGCGAAGTGTGATTGTTTGGGGAGAAGGTTCCAGCTCAGATGCTGTCTGCGACAATTAATCGAAGGATAATACTGCAAGGTATTTACCCAATATCATTGCGATGTAGTGCGACGTTAATAAACACTCACTTCCACAGATATTCATTCATTGCTTCATTATACTCACCTGATGTTAATTACTTTGCAGTTTTTGCAATGCGTATTAATTTTGAAACGTGTATTAATTTTGTGCAATGTGCAATGCGTATTAATTTTGAAATGTGTTCTTATTTTAACCCTTTATCTGACGCATTATAATTTACTGCAATTTTTTTCAAGAAACATTTTTTTTAATCACTACATTAAAAATTAAGGGATAAACATAAAAAAAATACTCAACTTTCGGAAATTTAATCCGTTACAGTTAATTAAATACTATGAACAAAAAGGGTGAAAAATGCCAAACTGTATAGTCACAAACCGTGTGTAAATATAAAAAAAAAACGTAACAAATATTTTATGCTTGCAAATCATATAATGTAGGACTTAGCGTTTCTCCATGCTTCGAGATTTTCCACACTCAATCTTCATTTTAATTTTGCTATTTCTTCTAGCAAATCATCTTTGTCGTAATTTTTTGAGTAATTTGAAAGTGTATTCACGTGTTTTGTCAATGAAAATTTTGGAAAATTTGAATAGTGCTCAAGCAGTTATTTCCCAAGTTAAGTTATATTTTTGTTATATAAGTTCATGTACGTTAAAAGAAAAACGTTATTACATTCTAGTTTTATGTAACTGACAACTTGTGTAACAATCTAAAGGGGTTCCAAAAATTACGACGTTAGATCTAAAATGCTATTATTTATGCTTTTTTTTCTTAAGTTAGGCTTAGCGACGAAAATGCCCCGTACTGAAGTGCAAGTCCTTACGCATTCTCTCCGTCCCTAGCGAGCGTCTCATATAAAATCGTCCCGTGCTGAAGATATTATTTAAAGGTATTCAACTGTAAAATTAATTACATACACTGTTTACCAAAAATAAATAGTCAAATCGTTTTCTATTGAAAAAGAGATCTATAAAAATAAGACACTTACCTTTTGATATTAACTACTTTTTCGGAACAAAAATGATAATCTTCGCAATCCGCTGAAAACGCTGTCATCTGAAAACGCAATTTCTGCTATAAAACTATTCACCTTGCAGTTAAAATACTCATCATAGAAATTGTGCTGCCATATATCTTTGAAGAGTGGATTTCAAAGAATATTCCTGCAAAGTATTGTGAGAGTATTCGTAAAAATGGTTATTATATGTAATTTTAAAGTGATTGGTACTTATTAGTACCATTGGTAGATAAAGGGTTAATGATCTTTGGTCAAAAACTTCGTTTATTTTTGAAGTACTTTTTTCTGAATTTTATAAAACTGTTTATGGAGAAACACACACACACACACAAAATAGCTTAATATTGTTGTTGTATTTTACCACACAGTATGGAAATATTCATATTCCTCACATTATATTACAGAAAATGAGTTAATTCTAAGTTATTTACTTTAATTACAGAATACATCAATTTATTTTACGTATGGGGCTGTTTAGGTGTTCAATGAATAAAGTACAAAGAAATAAAATAATTAATGTAAGCGACAGAAAATTTTTTGAAGGCAAAATGATAGAAAAATAAAATATTTTAACTTTTTTTGATAAATTATTCAGTTTTATTATTTTAAAAGAAATATTTGCAATTCTTAAATTTTTCAAACTCAGCATTCCAAAGTTGTTTGAAAAAAAAGGTTTGTTAACATTTATTCCATAATCATAACACCTATCAACAATAAAACTCATTACACATACTTAGAAAAAAAATCTCAATAATTAATCAACGTAAACTAAGTTTATCACTTTTTGCCATTTTATTTTGTTTCAAAATAGCTACAGTAAATATATGAAACTATTGTTTTCAATTCATGAGGAAACTATCTATTCACTGTCCTAAAAATAAATCATTTTATGTCGCTTAAAACCACATTCATAAATATATACAATACATATTTACAGGAAGTTAAACAGAAAAATTAAATCATAGAATAATCGATTCATTTAAAGGGCTTCCATTGTGAATTTTTAAGCTTCGTAATTCTACAACTTTTATAATGGTGCAGATTTTTTTAAAAAAGTGAGATGGTATATGTAACTTATCTTTGTTCAATTTACGTCTGCAATGTAATTATTGTTCAATGAAAGAGACATATAATGTCACATAGCAGCGTAATGTGAGATGTGATGTTGAGATTTAATGGCGCAAGGGCCAATTTTGGCCAAACTAAACACACACAGCAATTTCAAAATGGCTATGCAGTCATTTTATGAGAATTGAGCAATGAAGGTTTCTCGTCAGCCTGACAGCCTGACTGGAACACATGCTCTTGCACCCTCGCACCCTCTAAGGTCACGTGAAAAATGAGATGGACATGGTAGGTCTTGGCTCTCCATGGGCTAATGCACCACTGAGCACTGAGTCCAGTTTATATATATATATATATATATTTATATATATATATATATATATATATATATATATATATATATATTATCCACACTTTGCGTTTATATTATAAATATTGATTGAATACTAAATGACATTTAAAAACTTTTATAAAATAAAGAGTTAAGACTGCATATTTTAAGCATTTTGTATAAACCTCAAATCTCAGTCAATAGTACAGATTGAAAGGTCATAGAAATGCAGTCCCAGCAAAAATACTTCACACAGAAGATTTTAAATGTATGTGCCTTTTAAATTTTTATTCTCTGTTTAAAGTTTAATTTTTTCGCTGTTTTTCTTGAATAATATTTGTAGATTTGCCCCGTTTCTCAAAAGAGATTGGTATTCTTGAAAGATTTCTTTGATTTTCTTTATGATAATAAGCCGAAACTAAAACTCATCCTCAGCATATTTTTGCATGCTAAGTAAAAAAAAACCGTCGTATTCTATTTCCATTATCATTTCTTCATCATTTTGTGGAAACCAATTTCATTTGCAAAAGATTTCGAATCATTGAGGCGTTCGATTTGAATATGATATGCATTTGAATATAGAATTCATTTTTACTTGATTTCACTAAGATACTAGAATTCAAAAATTATTTTACTCACATGGATAATTGTTTGAAACTTAAGCATTCGCATAAGTTATTCCCATATTAATTAAAATAATTTTGTTCAATAAAGCAGTTTACAAGGTGTGACGGGCTCACTCATCTTTTCTTTAACATGTCCTTTGGATTCTTTTGGGCCAGAATTAATGACAATTCTTTCCGAACCAAATCTAAGAAGTGAAGTGTGAAAGAAACATGCAATTTAAGAACCTTTAAATTATCAGAAGTTAGAGTAAGTACAAGGGCAATTTGTGGCAAGTGATGGAATGTAAACAGTCAGTGGTTCTAAATCGAAGAAGTTTTTTAGATAACGTTACGAGGCGAAGAATACTAATCATACGTAATAGAGATCCATTAACCAAGGTGCATACCATTGTACACGAGTTATCGCAAGACCTCATCTAAAACTAGTGTGATCGTTTACTGATATTACAACAAGGTAGGATTGATTATTTAATATTAGAATCATTGATTGTATTTTAGAATTGAGTGTAAGCGATTCAGTTATTGATAGTGATACAAGTTAGGTTTAGTCGTTGTAAATAAATTGTGTGTGGTGTGATTTACCATCGTAGATCCTTTCACATAAATTATTATAATCTAATATGTTAAAGGTATAAGTTGAATATCTTAATAAAGTCATATTAAGATAATGTTCCCTTCTAGTTCTTTCGTTAATCCTACAACTCTAGCTCATCCTGATACTCAAAGAGATAATCACCCTAGAGCAGTGTTTCTCAAACTGTGGGGCGCGTCCCCTGGGGGGGGCGCGGTAACCCTGCGAGGGGGGCGCGAGCATATTGAAAATAAAACGTTTAAAAAAAGAAGTTTTTGGAATGAAGTAAAACAAAATGCTTTCTGACATAATAAAAAATACACATTTACACTGATATAATTTATTTTTATCATCTGGTGATCATCAAAAATAAAAGATTCCACTTCAAACGTTCATTAGCCATCTTTGATCCTACAACCAAATTAAAAAAATATATTTTGTTTGCTTTGCGGTCAATATGAGAACGATGAGAGATTTCTTTTTTTTACGTTTCTTTTAACGATATCAAACGATGAGAGATTTTTTATTGCGTTTCTTTTAACCTAAAATATTACTTTAGCTGACCTTCGAACTTACTGGTATGGTTATCTCCGTCTTATTTTAGGGAAGTTGTAAATATATATAATATATTTCTATTTCATCTTTTTCCATGTGAAAGATTTTTATGATATATGAATAAGCATGAGTATTCTGAAACATATAATGCATAATGAAAAACGTTTTACACAGTTATTTTTAGAACATGCTACACTTTCCTAAGAACAATTCTGTAGTTTTGATTGCTGTGTTGTACGACTTATTATGGTTTATAAATGTAAATAAGCAGAACATTAAAAAAATGGGCATATGTGATCCCTATTGAAGAAAGTTGAAACTGATCAAGCAATTGAAGAACCTACTGAAATAATGCATATTAATCAAGATATATAGCGAAAGCAAATATGAGAAAAACGTTAGAGATGAAACGTTTGAGTTGATTTGGAATTTTCAAATGCTGCCTAAAGATCTCTATGAAGAAAACCATGAAGCCATAATGTAGCACTTCGCCTTGTCAAAAAGACACAATGAAGAAAAAGTTCAAAATGCTGTTTGTAGATCATCAAACAGCAGCAAAACTACAAAAACGTGAACAAAATATGACAGTTTAGATGGAAAATAACGTTCCTGTGTTGTTAGCGAAAAGTGTCTGTGATTTATGTCCTTTATTAAGGACACGCACATTTGGAACATTTTCTTTTGTTTTATTCGATTTTTTCTCAAATTTTCTAAGAAAAATTGAAAAGTCCTGGAAAGTAGGTAAGTATATTTTATATTAATTAAATTATTCACTGAAATTGTAATTTTTATCGTGTATAGTAAAAATAACAATAAAATAAGTTATAGTTTTAAAACAAACTAAAAACACGCTTTTACATCCCACTAGTATATATATATATATATATATATATATATATATATATATATATATATATATATATATATATATATATATATATATATATAGTTCAATTCTCTACAAACAAGAGATAAACATTCATCAATCACTTTCGAAAAAAAAAACGCATGGATAGTAGAAAGATCAGACAATGAAGGACACATGAGCAGCCGAAATTAAAAATTATAAAATGGATGCTGCAGTATTATAAACATTGCTAACTTAGGACAGCTAATACATAAAATGATTTTTATAAAAGTGAGGTAGAACATGTTTTTTGGTCAGTACTGAGAAAAACCCTATTGAAAGTAATGGATAGGAATATCTAAATACATTACAAGATAGAGATAACTTACCTAAAAATTGCACTTGAAAATGCAGGATGTTTCCATATATATATAGCCATCCGTGAAGTTTTTCTCGCACTTGTGGAGCTTTCCGTGTACATAAAGACCTTGTGTGCCAAAATGCAGACCATTTGATTAAAAAAACAACAAAATTATAGCATGTTGGATAAATGTATACACTATAATTTATATACATATATATATGTGTAATATAATTAATTGTTTTTTATTTAATAAAATTTGTACATGGGTTCCCCCTTTATTTAGCAATTTCTACTAAAAAATTTTGGGATCTTTACTTATGTGATAGAATAAAAGGTTTTGTGATTGAGGAAATGAGTATTCATTTAAATGCATATATTTTCCGCTATTACAGTTTAACAGTAATTACAGTTATAAATATAACATGTTACATGTACTTTCTCATTTTGAATAACAATGGATATAAATGACTGGACAAATCATGTTAATAATAGGAATTTAATATTAGTAAGGCTAAAACCTTTCATGTATCATAAACTACGTTTTCTTTAAAAATGTTCTACTTGTATGTAATTCAAAAATCACTCTTATCTTTAAGAACATTTGAAAACATTTTAGAAAAGCTTTAAGCATGCTTTTCTATACCAATCAAATACTTGTGTTTTGCTTCAATTGTAAATAAAATATTTATAAATTTCCCGATGTTTTTAAAAATTACATGCATATACATTATGTATAAGAATACCATTTACATGCATATATTATGATATTTTTATACAAATCATCATAATAGTAAATTTAACATTGGTCAGTGTTGCATTTTTAAATTGCTTCATTTAAATATTTTTCACTAATAAAGGGCCGAGTTTCTCCAATATAACATTTATTCACATTGATTTTCCTTCCTACGGAATTTAAAAGAAGACTAGAAATAAATAAAAATTTTATCAGAGATTATTTTGGGAAGTGAACTGACGGCACGACAAAATTCAGGGTTAGCTCAATTGATTGACCCGATTTAAAAAAAAGATATTATCGAAACTACTGCACGCGCGTATTGCAATAAGTGACACATGCATGTAAAGAGAAATATACTAAAATCTTTAGTTATAAATGTATGATGTTTAACCCTCTTGTTAGACGTCGTACGTCTAATTTGTAACCCGGTGCGTTCCATATATTTTGTAGCATTACTTTATCAATGGTTTATAATACTGTTCAAATGCTTCCTTGTCATTCACTGTTATTTTTTGTAAATTGCAAATGATACAGCTTGAAATTTAATACTTTTGTAATATTCCCCATACAGTTTTCTAGGAGATTCCAAGATTACATGGGGCAACTGTCGTAGACTACCGTGAACTTCGAATAAAACTCTGATTCACCCTCTCCACTGCTTCTTCCAAAACTCTTTGCTGGCAACTGCTTTTCTTTTTGCATAAGCAAACAGTTTATCTTAAATTAGTGACACCGTTGCATAGTGTTCAAGTTAATTAGTGCTTCTTTTCCGTAGGGATTTCAAATGCACGTACACCGAAACTACTGAAAAACCCGGGCTTACTTTAACACGGAAAAACACTTTTGTGTTGCTGTCACGATTTTGAAATTAAAATGAAAGCAATTTTGATTGTGCTGTTGATCACTGGTGAAAAAACTTGGAGTATTTCTATTTACAATATGTATAACTTTTTGTGATATATGTAGTAGTTTCTAAAATAGGATTTTTAAAATCGGGTTCATCATTTATGCTCACCCTGTATTAAAACAGAAAATCAATATTTAATAACATTATGGGGTACCCTGAGCTTACAAGTGACAACTATCCTAGACTTCGCTGGACATCGAGCAAAACTTTGCTTCACCTTCTCCACAGCTTCTTCCGAAAGGCTTGGGCGGTTACTTCCTTTTTTTTTACACAAACAAATTCTTTTCTTAAACCGGTGATACCATCGCACAATGTTCTTGTTGGTTGTCGCTTCTTTTCCGAAGTGATTTTAAGCTCACGGTCTCCGAAATTAGTGAAAAAACCCGTGTTTACCCAAATACGCAAAAACTCGTCTTTGCCACAGTCACCATGTTAGAATTTCAATCACAGCGATCTTGAATGTTCTGTATATCATTGATGGAATCAAACTGGTTATATTTATCTTTACATCGCCGCATCATTTTATGATATATATGCAGTAGTTTCGAAATATATATATTTTTTAAAATCGGGTACATCATGTGTGCTTAACCTGTATTGTTATTTCAAGCAGTTTGGAAAACTCTGCAAACGATATTAATGTTTGCAGATAATTTAGCTAGGAGTGATTATAGAAATTCTTAACTAACAGATTTAATCCATATGGTTGCATGGGGAAACTCGAATATTTTAATAGTACTTCACAAATTATTTTTTTCTCTTATTTTTTTCTCTCATCAATTGTATAAATATTTTCTGGTTTTGTTTATGTATTACATAACTTAGGCAAAAATTTGGCGTGCTCATTGTGTGCTTTTTAAAATATATTTTGTATTTTGGAAATGTTTTTTGGGATGTGTTTAAGATTTACCCTTATAAATCGTCAATTAATAGAACTGTTTTAGTAGATGAATTTATATATTCACTTTTTTCTTCGAACCCTTTTTAGAGAAAGGAAATGTGTATGTTGCTTAGGGAATAGATGGCGCTTTTTTAACAACGATGTCGTGTAATTGTATTTCTAAGAGTGCGGGGAAGTTAACTGAGTGAGAGGAGAGAGAAAAGAATTTGTGAGGTTCTTATAAAGTGTGAGGCAGCTGCAAAATAAAGCTGTTATTTGGTATTAGAGAAAGGTAGTTAACTTCAGATAGTAATAGGATCCTCTCAGAAGTTAGCGATATTTGGCATGAATTTTCTTAAACACATTCCTTTAAGAATTATTCAAGTTGTTTGGAGAAAACAGAATTAATTCCGGTATTTATGTATTATATCAATCATATTGATGACATTATATGAAAGGTTTCACATAGGAGCCTATTCAATTCTTACGACACACACGAAATCACCGTCGCCATTTTGGCGAGTTATCTTGAACATTGACATTTCTGCCATAGTACGTTAGTACTTTATTTTCTAATCCTCTTTATATCTGCTGCCTAATAGGTCATAAAACTGGTAAAAGTGCATAACCACTGTATCCTAAAACAAGTTCTTTAGAATTTTTTTTAAAATTTTAAAATTGATTTAATTTATAATTTGGAAATAACCTTTTTTTATAGTTTTGAGGATATAATAACTCGCGACCAATTTGCCGAACACTTTTCTGAAAATAAAGTTAGTCCCTAAAGCGTTTTTTGCTCTCTTAAATGTCAATATATTCGTAAGTTAATGTTTCAGAAATATCTCATCACATATTCATATTTAAATTGTTTGAATTTGTGCTCCTACTAAACTTTTGAGAATGATTCTACAACACACATATACAAACAAATAAATTTTTTATCATAACCAATTTCAAGGTATTTAAAAGGTAAATATACAATATTAGCTAAATTGACTATCAAACCCTATCTAAATAATAAATGTTCACAACTTTAAGAAACAGATTTGATGTACATCTAACACCAGAAAGAATCCATTCATCCTCTGAAGACAATCTACAGGGTATCCCAGTATTATTGGGGAAAAATTTAAAGGGAAATAGGAGACACCTCAAGGTTTCAGATTTGCATAGCAAATTATGGTCAGAAACGTTTTCATTCGGCGCTATTTGACGTTGTTTACAAAATCATTGGAGTAAACAGTCCTGCATTAAGATATCTGTTTGGGTTCGGAGACAATTTTCTAAAATATAACTTAAATAATCATTTAGTAGTAATTTTTAATTAAGTATGCTGCAAAACTATGAAAATACAACAAGAAGAATTTTTGAAAGCTTATTTTTCAAAATATTGAGAAATTTCTACTAAAATATTACAAAAAATTTGCTCTTTCGCAAACAACTCTAATATATATATATATATATATATATATATATATATATATATATATATATATATATATATATATATATATATATATATATATATATATATATATATATATATATATATATATATATATGTATATCTATATATATATCTATATATGTATATATAGATAGATAGATAGATAGATAGATAGATAGATAGATACCACAAAAATAAATAAAATGTTTGCAGGAATATACAATTATTCAACGTTTAACTATGCTTTATACTAAAAAAGCTCAAATTCTACAGTAAAATTATGAAATAAGGGGGTGTTCGAGATGAAAAACCCCAGAATTTTCATAAAACTTTTTTTTATATAAAATAACATAAAAAATACCTTAGTTGAAAAATTACCCTTAGCTTTTAGCAGATAGCATTCAGTATAATACAAAGAACAAATTCAAAAGTTTCATAAGAATATTTCATTTACTTAAAGAAATATCACTCTTGCTGTTAACCATTATGTTCAAAAACAATATTCTTCACAAAATGCAAACTAAGGTTTAACCTTTTAATGATTTAGGAAGGTTTAAACACTCTCCAGATTTGTGTATGTTGTACCTTCTTGAGCCTCATAATCCAAACTTTTATAGTTTTGAAGGGCCTTTTTTTTACTAGACAGTTTCTTATCTGGCTTAGAATGCCTCGTAGAATCAACAATTCTCGTTTTCTCGAGGTACGAAAAACATCCTTTCATTTCAGAACATAATTTCATTTCTAACTTTTGAAGTAGATGTAATAGACCAGCAAACCCAGAATTAAAATTTATTATTGCGATATAATTCTTTAAACGGAGTGTTTGTTGCTCGGCAAAGTTGTCTTTCGGGATTAAACTCCACACGACATTGTTAAGACTTTCATTGCAGTTTTGAGCTTTGCCGTGAAGACATTTTCTTAGGAGATTTTGATTGCAAAGTTTCTTACAAGTCTTTTTAAAAGAATTAATGACTTAATTTGGAAGATCCGTTGATATTTCTATCGACGTTTCTCCAACAAATACTGCTATCTGGAAATCTCTTCTTTTTTGGTTTCATTGATATTGTTTTTGGCATGACAACTTTAATTTAATTAAAAATAACTATAAATCTATATAAAAGTTCTAATAAAAAAGTTATAAATAGAACTAGTTTTGAACACAAGTGATAAAAAGATAGCAACTCGTTAAAATCAAAACCAACATTGCAATCAGTTAACTGTTGCTTATTTTAAAGAAAAATATATCTATTAAAACATGTATAAAGTGAAATCAAGTTTACTTAACATAAAAAAGAATGTTCAAATATTTTAAATGAGTAAAATTCTCATTTTGCCTGTAAAATTCAACCTAAAACTCACACTTCCTGTTTCTATTTGGGTTTACTACCTCAAACAAAAACATCTTTTAACTTTTTTTCCATCTGATTCAGAATTAAAAGTACGATAGTTTTAGAAAGCAAATTAAACAGGCTACAAAAATAGACTATAAAATAAATTTAGATTTTTTTTAAACCAATCGGGGTTACAAAATCCCATTTTATATGTCATCCCCGCATAGGAGTGTGGTGCTGTTTTAACTGGTGGATTTGCATCCGATTTACTGATTTGCAGAAAGAAATACACGAGCAGCAGAAAGCTTGTATCGCGAAAAGTACTCACAGTGAAACGAACCTGACCAACATATGTTTACTAATTAAAATAAATGTGTAAATATGGATTATTACGAGGTAATAGGCTTAGTGAGGGTGGGCCAAGAGTGACTCGAGCACAGAAAAAAAATGCGTTGAATGTCATTTAAAGGTATCCGAGTACCACTGTATGAGCCATCGCTGCTGCTTTAGATGATCTCGGAGTAGTGTTCATCGTGTTTTGTAACATGAAGCCAAACCATTACACTCATACCATCTTCAAGGAGTACAGTCACAAATTGTAATGCAAATTATAGTAAACATTCAGGGCTCTGGTGCGTGTCTCTGTGGGTAACTTTGGCGATACATTCTTTCTGCTGCTATTGAATTTCCTTTACCGATCCGTAAATTAAGTGCATATCTACCAGGTAGGTAATCGTTAAACCGTTGCATACTTCTCTGCGAGTGATGACAACTCGAACATCTGTAGAAATGCACAGGTTGACTTCTCCCAATGACTGTGAAAAAAGCCACATGGCGCCTAACGAAGCCGTTTATAACCATGGATTGTCATGAAAATCTAAAACCTTGTAATGTCCCCTGTCTTCCTTGAAGGTTGTCCCAATAACCCTGGGATATTATGTATATTGAAATTCACAAAATTTTAACTCACATATATTTATCCGCAATACTTTAATTCACTGTTTCTCCCAAGAGTCAAAATCCCCACTTTCCCCAAAGCCTTACTCCAGATCTCTTTATATAGTGAAGCTAATTAACATATCAGAGTTCCTTCAAAAGAAAGGCTCTCAAATCGATCAACAAATCAATGGAAAACCCAAGAAGCTAATCGAAAGGATAGGAACAATTGAGTACTCACTATAAGGTATTCTGAAACGTTATTTTGAAAAAGCACGTGAATGATTAATATTTTTGATATTAAGTGTCAGTAAAATTAGAATATACATACAAAACTTATTTCAACTTATTTTTTTTTTTTTTTTTTGTAAAAAAATTTAAAAAAACATTTATGTATATGTTTCCAAAACATTCTCCTTTTTATGAAAAATGTTTCTTTAAATAATAACATTTTGCCTATGTATAACTAAAACTTCTATGCAAGAGTTGAACTAGGATATTCGAAAAAAATTCTTCATATTAGTTTCAGACTTACAGCCCTTTGAAATAAACACCAGTGTTTTTTGTGAAAATTTTTCAATTTCTTTGGTTTATCAGATTGTGAAAAAACCCATTTTTAAATTATATATAAAAATCATAGTTCTGAATGTGTTCACAGAAGACTTAGCTATATATTGGCCAAATATTAATATTGTTATAGAATAATATTTTATAAACGGAGACAGTTTTGAAAATAAGCTATTTTTAACTAATTTTTTGAAATAAGATTAAAATTAAACAATTGTTTCTTGCAAAGACACTCTCAAAACAACAATTTTATATGCAGTTCAACTGACACTGGATATCAAAAATAGTATACATTCATGCGCTTTTTTTAAAATTACGGTTCTGAATGTAGTCGGTCATTTTAAGAGTAAAAAAAATACATTTAGCTTTCCCAATACACAATAGCTATAAAACGGTAGACCCAGACACAATATTCAAAATAAAGCATTTTCCCAATAACTTAACACCGAGAAATCCTACATTTCTGTGGACAAGGCATAAAGCATTTTGAAAAATATCTTTCCTATCGAATAAGAAAAAAAAGACAAATTTTAGGCTGTGAAAGGGGAGCCTAGGACGTAATGTACTTGGTGAGATATGTTTCGATGGAATTCTGTGAAAAATGAAAGGATCGAAACTTCTGCGTTCGAGAGTAAAATAAAAGCAGACGATGATTGACGGATTTTTTAAATAACAAAGAGCTTTTGTGTTGTAGAATACTTTTTTCAATGGAAATATATATATTTTTATCTGCTGTATGTGTAGTGTAGCATTGCATTTATTAGAGGTATTTTAAATGGTTATTAAAAAGATACTTGTAGATAATGGATTAGCACATTATAGATATTCTTTCTTAGGAAAATAAACGATTTAATTGTAAAATGTTATATGATTTGTAATTGCTTTATTCAGTTATAATCTAAGCTCAAATGGTGTCTTTTTGTTTATTATGATTCCAATATAGCTATGTTTTGAAAATATGAATAGACCTATATATATATATTTAGAATGTAAAAGTATAAATAATTATTTGTAAATAAATATATGCTAAGTCTCTTAGATTAAGACTCTTTTCAATAATGATAAATTAAATCTAAAGAATTAATTTTTTGGTATATAGGAATCGATTGCTTTTTCTCCTAAGTATTGTTTATAATATTATCATTTACAAGATGTAAAATATTTGCTATAGAAACTATTAAAATTTATAATATTAAAATTAGAAAACTTAATAAGATAAATTTCAGCTTTATTTATAGAAACTTCTGAATGTTATACCACATTTCTGTGTCGCATTTTTAATCAATACACTGGAAAAAAATAACTGTACTAATATACAAAATATTTATTGTCATAATTAATAAAATGAGATATCAATAAAAATACAATGAATATCAAACACTGGAAAAGAAAATGGAAATAATACCAAAATGCGTACTTACAAAGGGAATTTAGCAAAAAATATTTCTTGAGCGAAAACTTTTACACATCACTGAAGATCCCGTTATGTTTAGGTCTAAAAATGTGTTAAATTTCTAACTAAAATAGTGAATAGTCATTACTGTGATGCTTAACCCATTACATATACTAATTTTAAGCCATATATCTGCGTAGTGCAGGGTCAGAAACCAAACACAAACGCTAATTTCGAATTGCGATGTATTTGACTATATATTTATAATAGGGATAGAACACACAAATATTGGCAAAACCTAAGACTTCTCCGTGTTACAAATATAAAAAAAGCCAAAAAATGTGTTACATTTCTAACTTAAACCATGAAGACTCATTACCAGGATGTTTAACTCATTACATAATTTTTCATCCTAATTTTCAGCTAATTATCTGCGTAACGTGGGGTCAGAAATCAAACACAAACGCTAATTACGAATTGCTATTTGTTTAACCATATTTTAATAATAATAATATAAAACACAAATATTGAGAAATTCTAACACTTTCTACATGTTACAAATATTATATATATATTTTATATATATATATATATATATATAATATATTTTCCTCCCAAAAATATTAAAAAAATAAATAAATGTCTTGCCTTTTTATTTTTTTAAAAATATATTTTTAAATATATTACATGAAATGTGTGTATTACATAAATTACGCACACACACACACATACTTATAAACGTATCAAAACCATCACAACTTATTCCATAAATTTCAGTTTAAACATTGTTAGCATCTACAATATATACATACACTGATAGAACAAACAAATAAAATATAGATTATATATATATATATATATATATATATATATATATAATCCAATATAAAAAAATTTCAATACATAATTATATACATATACATACATATGTATATAAATTTATACATATATATACATATACATACACATATATATAAATTTATACATATATATACATATACATACACATATATATAAATTTATACATATATATACATATACACAAATATATAAACAAAAATATAAAAATAAACATATAGTTATATACCTAAGATAACTAAAATTAGGAAGAAGGCACATAGTATAATGACAAACTCCTTGCCTTAGGAGCCAGGATTGCAGGTTTAAACAAGATTTGCGGCCAGCCAACCTTCACCTGTAATTTGTCATACTATGTACCAAGTGGAAAGGAAAGAATCATATATGTAGAATTTAAATATTGAAAAATCATTAAATTAAATAACATAGGAAACAAAAACATAACCTACTAATTCGGAGTGTAAACGATGGCCAAGAGTGCAGTAACGTGTTCCCGCCAAATACGAGGGGTGAGAGCAGAACCGCATAAAATTAATTGCGATACGATAATAAGAAATATATATATATATATATATATATATAAATATATATATATATATATATATATATATATATATAAATATACTTTTAAAAAATCACAAAAATAATAATCATATAAAAATTAGTGTAAAATGTAAAAGAAACTCAAAAAATATATATATTAAAAAAATTTAATAAGCATGTGGCGCCATCTATTTAATAATTGTAGAATAAATTAGATATTGTCTAAATTTAAAAAAATCTTTACAAAACATAATAACAGTAAATAATTACAGTAATACAAATTATACCATAAGAAACCATTATAAATATAATTACAAAGAAAGTTAGCAGGATATCCATGTTCAATACAGTGATTAAAAAATTTTTTAAGATTTAAAAAAATATTAGCTTTATCGCTAACTAATACATCATTGCGATAAATATAGTTAAAAATATATTGATAAATTAGAATTCCAGTAAGGCTCTTTGATGATATTAAAATTAAAGACATCTCTTTTATCATAAATATTACAATGTAGTTTCAAATCCTTAATATACAGTGATACATCTAGGTAATTTGTTTTCATTGGTTTTGAAAATTAGATATATATATATATATATATATATGACAGGCCCCAGGCCTGCTGGTAAAATGAGGAGGGCATCATCTTCACAATATTCCTTTATTACGTTTTCATCATATATAATCTAACATGGCGGACCTTTTGCCGCGCAACCGGGTGTTACCAAATACAACATCGCAGCGAGGAGACACCAGCCAAGTCCTTTCTAGTATGCGTTCGCCTTCGTCAGCGCTCGTTGCTCCTTTTAACAGGCTTGTTTACTCATAAATCCTTACGCGATGGTAAAGAGTTCGATCTATTTTCATTTATTACTTCCTTAATTTTGAACCTAAACTTTTCAAACCTGACATATATATATATATATATATATATATATATATAATTTTTCTTTGATAATTTAACGCATAAAACGCGTGACATTTTTCAAATAAAATAATTATTTTAATATTATATTTACTGCTTTTTGATTATTTTGTATTGACTATAATAGAACTATTTATTCAATTCGAAATGTATTTTAAACCACAATGCATAGTTAACATGGATTTGATAACGGTTAGTAATTTACTTTTAAGTTAAACAATCTACATATTTTATTAGCCTCTTAATTAAATATTTAATTAAATCAAAAATTTTGAATCTGCTAATTTTGAGGATTACGTGCATTCATTATACATATACGTAAAATTTTTGTTAATAATTTCGATTATAAGTAACACATTTTACCGTGCTTAGTTTTAATTAAAGGCAAGGGAAAAAAATGCGTTTTTCTTAAAAACTCAAGTTATATTGACGATTTCAATATAAAAATAATAATACTTAGCATTTATTGTAGGATACAAGGAAAGGATATAAATTTATTTCCCTCTAAAAATAATTAGAGTTAGTTTATAAAATATGTGCTGAAATTATAGCAAATAAACCTGAAAAATAAAATTTGTAAATGTATTAATTTCATGGTACGTTTCTGGATCCGTATGATTTAAAGAAATCTTGATTTTTTATTTAATGCAAATAAAATGTACAAGTTAGTTGCTATTCTTTTTATTCTAAGCATAAAATGGTTTTAGTAAATTAGAAAACATTTCCCTGAAATACTTTCAGTAGAATTTTTAATACGTGAACAAGATGCTATTTAATTCATCTAAAAATATAAATTGGTTACTTATAAATTTTTATTGTTGATAAGACATTCCACGCAAACTTTAAGATTAAAATTCTCCGAAAAACACACACAAAAGCAAAATCATTAACAATCTAATGGAGGATTCTTATTTTAAAACTATTTCATTTAAATATTTTCACAAAAGAACTACGAGTTCCCTCAAAATTGCATTTGAACTAAATAATTTCCACTTTTACTTAATCTAAAAAGTAAGTAAAGAAAAGAAAAAGTTGTGTGAATATTCGAGATATTTTGGGAAATGAACTTAAATGAGTCACAGATTCTAGAATAATTATTACAGCTGAAACAATCGCAAAGAGAAAAGTATTGCAGTTTAAAGAATTCTTTAAGATTCCGCAAACGATATTAACGCTGCAGCTGGAAATGATTAGGGGAATTCTGGGATGTAGCATATTTAGTCCATGTCGCTATGAGAGAAAACTTTCATACATTTTAAAGGAATCTCCGAATTCGCGTTTAGGTTTTTTTTTAAATGAGATTAAATTTGAACTTTGCTTCGTAAAATATAGGGAAATGTTCTGAGTTTTCTGGTAAGTTTAAATATTTGCAAAGTTTGGAATTGTTCGTTTCTGTTTATTAAAATATACCAAGAAATGTGTATTTAAGACATTCGTATTAAACAGTTAAAAATAACTTGTTTGAGTGAATTTATTTTTTTTTAAATTATAATAAAATAAAAAATATAGGCTTGTAAATTATTAAGTGAAATGATGTAAGTTAACAGAACAAGAATAGATTTAGATTGAATGTCATATATTATTTATTTATTATATTAATTATGTCTATTTATAAAATGTTTACCTGTGTTGGGGATTAAGCTGCATAATTGTTTTTATTGTAAATTAAAGGTAACACGAATATAGATGACGCTGCAGGTCATCTGAGAGTTATACTTTTTTAGATTGTAGAATTAGTTATGTAATGTTCTTTGTGCTGTATGCATGTCTTCTGTGTGGTCTAATAAACCAATATGTCTAAAAGGATGGACTGAATCATTGGAATAACATAAAAATATCATGGGTATAATCGTCTAACTGACCAATGGAATTAAGGACCTAGGAGTTATAACAGTTTGATGATACTCCGTTTAACCAAAATCAAGTACGATAAGCATAATATTTTCATAAGTAAATAAATAAATTTAAAAAACACATGCAACTATTTTCAATCAACTCTGAAGACAAACAGGAAAATATTTTTATTACTACAGATATTTTATCTATAGCGTGTATTCCTTTGTTATTTAAATTGTTTAGTATAATAGGGTCTTTAAATATTACTGAGAGAAAATCTTGGATGTGGTTGATTAAAATGATTACAAAAATTAATATTCCGTGCTATAAACAATTTTTATAAAAGATGATAAAAACATTTTTTAGAAATTCTCCCCTCCGTGGCAAATTAATTTATCAATCAATCTTTATATTTATATTCTTTAAAATTATATTTAAATTTTAATCTTTCATACATATTTTTCGATATAGTAAACTATATATTTTTTCTTTTAAATATAGTCTACTAACACAGGTTTCTTATCCTTAACAAAACGGAAGTTTCTTTATTTTAAGATAGACAAAGAATTTTTCTTGTTCAATCTAAGAATCAATTTAAAATTTTCATCCTGATTTTTCATACAAACTGCTCTGATTTAGTGAAGTTCATTTTCTAATCTGTGGTTTAAAAAATGTATGTATCTCAAAAATAGGAAAACAGATGCGATATGTGATCTCCTCCTTTAAATTAGAAGTAAAAAAAGTTAAATTTAAAATTTGATTATTAAAAATAATGGTTTAAAATCTTGTATTAAGGCTGTCTGTGAAAATTAAATACTTTCAAATGTGAATCTAATAATTGGTTTATCTTGAAATATATTTAATAATGTAATGTGAAATTCGTAGTATTTAACTCTTACTCGACTAAAGGAAACATTTTCCCTTATTTAAAAGTGGGGAACGTCGCATTTAATTATAATCGTGTCAACATTTGTATACAAAATGTCAAAACAGAACGTATATGCTGAACGAATTACGTAAACGGAACGTTTAAAAAACTGTCAAATCAATTGACGTCAATGGCAAAACATTCGTTTGGCTGTATTCTGTTATTATTTTAATTTGTTTTGTCACATAATAATATATAACTGTGTTTCCTCTTATGTTTTATGCTATTCAGTCAGTGAAGATTTTGCAATAATAACACATCTTTGAACAAATGAAATCAAATGCCTATATAACTTGTCGCAACCCGGGGTCTGTAGCTGTAAGAAGATGCAGACATGATTTTTAAAAATAATTCCTTTTATTTTGAATCTAATATTTTATGAGCATTTTACAACTTATTAATTATTTTTTGAAGCAATCCTACTGTGTGTGTGTGAGAGAGAGAGAGAGAACTTTTAATATAACTTATAAGATTATTCAGAATAATTTATCTGATGAGCTGCTTGTATTTCACTTGACAACTCCTCCTTGAACTGTAACAGATGTGTACAAAACTACTTCTAGATTCCTTACACAGCTCAGAGTGGATGATAAAAGGAATATTTACTTCGCCACACACCACTTCGTAGTAACAATTTTTTTTCTATTATTGGCTTTTCCCTATTCCACGATAAACCTAATACACCCGTTGTTAAGGTTTAAATATCATTTACCTTAGCATAAAATTACGTTATTTCTACGTAAAGCGGCTTTTTGAACTAAAATCAGACTTGAGGAATAATTTTCCCTAAGATAGTGGAATAACTGCGTGTATAACTCATTACAAACTACACATCTATACAAAATATATGCACATTCTCACATGTTTTATGACTAAAATAGAACACACAATTACATATTAATATTCATACTCATTCATCAATACTTACTGCAACATTTCCGTCAGCGTCTTGTTAGGGTTAAAATGTAGATAATGAGGATAATTTTATTTAGCGACAGTTCTTCGTTAATTTTCTTCAGACTAAAAAAAATTGATTTTCCGAATAATTGTTATAACTCGTACACAATTTTCTTAAATGCATATTCTACAGAAAACGTTATGTTTATATAATCATAGCTTGAAGCCATTAAAATACAATCTAAAACAAGCTTATATATAAGCAAGCATTAAACAAGTCCTGATTTTGTTCCCGGATGCATTTTTCTTCTAGCACATAATTACATAGAATCCTGGCATTGAAAAGAGTGTGATTAAGTCCTCTTTCTTTAAGACACTTAACATTGATTGCATTGTCCGAGCACTACCACAAACAACGGCTCAACGACTGAGCAATAAATCCAATAACGCTGACTGTCGACATCAATTAAGTGAATATATTGACATCTCCGGTCAAATTACGCTTGCTACATTTAGCGCTGGGTTTGCACAATTCTACCTTTCGATCAGCCAAATGTCGCCGTTAAGTTTATATTTGTTCAGAAGTTGCTTTGATCTTAAGATAAGGACAAAACCTGGGCTTAAGAATATATTCTTAAGAAACTCTTGGTAAATATTATTATATTTTTGTTATAAGAAATAAATTAATTGAGAGCTGCAACTAAGTTTTAAGGGGAAAAATGTTAAATGTTATGTTTGACGAATATGTTATTAATGTACAATATATGAGTATAACAAAGGTACCAACTTAATTAACATATTAATTTAATAATTTAGAAAGTGTAGCCAAAAATGTTTTCAAAGCTTCAATGGTATAAATATAGTTTGCAATGAATATGAGAGAAATACTCGTAATTTATAAATTTGTTTTATATTGGATCTATTGTATCTTGTGATAAGGCGTCTGAGTTCAAAAGCGTGATTTAAAAAAAACCGTATAAAATAATTTGTTTTTTGATATTTCGTGTCACTTGAATTAGAATATATGTATGAAGTTGTGTTAATGTATCCGAACATGAACGGAGTACTTTAAAGAATCATACTAAATCATTACAAATGTCTTTTTAATTAATACGTATTAATAAATACTGATATTTAACTTATATTATTTTTTAAAAATATTACCTGAATTTTACAAAAATCACATTTATATGTGGTATTTTAGCAATATTTTTAAAAAAATTCAAAGTAATTAGAGAAAAAGCAATAAACATATCAGTAAAAATATTACTTCGCGAATTACATGTATTTGTCTAGAAAATATGCTAAACTTTTAATGTTTTTTTTTAATTTAAGACTTTTAGAGTGATTCATTCAAGTAAATATTATAAGAAATGTGACATTCTCGTTATGAAACCTTTATTTATAAATAAAAGTCCATAATTCAAAAATTATTCATACTATATCAGAAATATTTTTCCTACATTCTCTAAACAATAATACAAATATCAGGTTTGGAAAGTTTATATAAGTACTTTTATAGCATTTTGAGTTATCGGTCTCGCCATGATAGATTTGAACAATTTAAATGCCCACTTCTGGTAAATTAAAGAACCACTTCCGGTTTTTTCTAATTTTATAAAATTGATCTGAAATTGGACTTTAGGTAGTGTAGAAGCAAAACAAAGTATGTTAGTAAAACCAAATTATATTCAGAATTCAATAAAGTAAAAAACAAAAAAATATGTACTTTAACCGAATTTGTACATTTTAACGTGTTCGGATTCTTTAAGAATATTCTTTCAAGAAACTGTTTCTTTAAAAGCAATTTGGGGAAAATAACGAGAGAAAAATTATATGGTTTTAAAACATTTTCCTTCTAAGAAAATAGCTTCTATAATAATAACAGTTTGCTTATATATCTAACACTTGTGTAGACCATGAAATAGAAGTTCTGAAATATATTGTTTAGAAGTGTGGAAATATTTATATTTTAGAGAAATATTAACAAAAAAAAAAATCGAATACTATTTTATTTGATATTAATTCTGAAAATAATGTGTGAATGTTTTAAAATTCAAAAAATGGATATATATCACCATACTGTATTCAGTATCGAAGTGTTTTCCATAAAAATATACTTCGGAAATTTGTCTTTTCTTTCATTTTTTGCCAAAATAAAAACTGCATTTAAGTAGATTTTTTAATCATATTTTAAAATCAATTTTATTTGTATATTTCGATTTAACTGACACAATAAATACCAAAAATATTGTTAATTTATGAGCTTCTGTAAAATCACGGTTTTAAATGTGGCCAATCACTTTAACATATTAGTTTGGGAAAAAGAAGTCCATAATTTTTCAGTAGATGGCTGTAGTGTCGATATCTCGTGAAGTTTCGATCAAACAATTTCAAGTTAATGCTCGTTGTCAAGATGACATTTCACACTAAAAAAAAAATATTATGCTACTTTTTTTTGTTTGGTCCATCCAGTTGTGAGTTACAGGGTGTTAAAAATGGAAGTCAACAAAGAGAAAATTCGGTTCTTTTTACAGTTTTTCTTTGATAATGGCGAAAACGCAAGCCAGGTGGCTGAAATTGCAAATTGTGTTATTTGGTTTCGTCGATTCCGTTCAGGTATTTCTGATGTTAAAGATGCACCTGGAAATAGCAGGCCCGTCGTCCAAAATGTCGATAAAATTGCAGAAATAATCCAAGTTGATCAGCATGTTAGTAGTCGTAGCATCACCCAGGAGCTAAAGATTGACCATAAAACAGTTTTAAGCCATTTACGCAAAGTTGGATTCTAAAAAAAGTTCCATGTTTGAGTTCCGCACCAATTAACTACAAAACACAAGGTGGATCGAATTTCCATCTGCAAAACCTTGTCCAAACGGAATGAAATCAACCCATTTCTTAAACGGATAGTGACTGGGGATGAGAAATGGATCCCATAGTACATCTTTGTGCGAAAACGATCGTCGTCAAAGTGCGGTGAAGCAGCTCAAATGGTGGCCAAAACAGGACTATCGCCCAACAAGGTTCTACTGTGTATTTGGTGGGACTGGAAAAGAATAATTTATTAGGAGTTGATTCCACATGGCCAAACACTAAGTTCAGATTTCTACTGTCAATCACTGGACCATTTGAAGCTAGCGATTGACGAGAAATGGCCAGAAGGGGCCAACAGAAGAGGTGTTGTGTTCCATCAGGACATCGCCAGGCCACACATTTCTGTAGTGACTCACCAGAACTTCTGGGAGCTTCATTGGAAAGTTTTAGTGCATTCACCATATAGTCCAGACCTGACACCAAGCAATTACCTACTTTTTCTCGCATTGCAAAACATCCTGAGTGATAAGAAATTGGGATCAAGAGAAGATTTCGAAAACCGATTACTAGATGTTTTAGCCAATAAGGACCAAGACTTCTATGAGAGAGGCATTATGAAGCTACCTTTAAAAAGACAACAAATTATACAACAAAACGGTGCATATTTGACCAAAATCTGACAATCGGAAGCATGTTAAATGCAAAAACAATGGATTTTCCCCCCAACCTAATATATGATTTAAAAATTGTTTATCGAATATAGAAGAATAGGCTATGATAACAGAAGTATGTCTTTAAAATATGATGATGTGGCTAGGAAAGAAAATTAAAAACTTGGAATAAAAAAAAGCTATGTAATAAGTATAAATAAACTGAAAATGTTTTCATTAAATATATTATTTATTTCCCTTTAAATCATGATCGTTTTTATTTGAAAGGTTTATTTAGAAAAATTTATTACTTAATTTTTGGGGCATAACTACACTGCTGGACAATTGCTAAGGACGGATAACACTATCATCCATAGCAACCACAAAATGAAAGGAAGCAATATGTGGAAAATTAGAATAAGTGCGGGATATTAGAAAGATGAAGTATGAGTATGCAAACTTTTTTCCCACGTCTGTTCATCACGTGATAGCGTTCATAAGAGCTTTAAAGGTTTTGACGCATGTGGATAGTTAATGTTTCAAGTAAAAGTTTTACAGGAAAGATTTAATAGATGAATTTAAAATTTTTGGCATGTCTTCCCAACATCACATAGATGATTTTATGCGTGGCCGAATTATTGGAAAGATCGAAAAAGGGCGAAAAATAACAGAATTTGCCAGGGTGTTCGTCATCGCTCAGAGCGTTGTTTCACTGCTGTGGAAGTCATTTAAAACTACTGGAATGTGTAGTAGACGGCACGGGAGAGGTCGTGTTAGAAGTACGACGCCTGCAGAAGACAGATATATCGTCCTATCAGCAAAAAGAAACAGGCTCACCACAGTTCAGCAGGTGGTAAATCAGTTTCTTGCTGCCTCAGGAAAGCAGATCTCCCGAAAAACTGTTGCCAGACGATTGAGGGGAGGAGGACTATACGCACGCAGACCTGTTGTGTGTGTCCCATTGACCAGACAGCACCGTACTGCCCGTTTGCAATGGTGTCGTCAGCATCACAATTGGACTGAACAGGACTGGGCATGCGTACTATTCTCAGATGAGAGTAGGTTCAGTCTGTCATCGGATTGTAGACGCCAACTGATCTGACACGAGAGTGGTACTGCTTATCGTCCAGAAAATGTCCAGGAAAAGGACCGATATCAGACATGCAGTATCATGGTGTGGGCCGGCATCATGATCAATGGCCGCACGCGCCTACATGTGGTTGCGAATGGGACTATGACGAACCAACGATACATTGACGAAGTTCTACTTCCTCCTGTTCGTCTTTTCCGTGGTGCTGTCGGTGATAAATTTGTTTTTATGGATGATAACTCAACATGCCATCGAACACTCGCTGTTCAGGATTGTCTAGACAGCGAGGGTATTCAACGTCTCGTATGGCCAGTGCGTTCTCCAGATCTAAACCCCATTGAAAATGTGTGGGATGCTTTGGGGATGCAAGTTGCTGGTCGAAACTATCCTCCGACAAACAAGAACACCCTCATCCGTGCACTCACAGAGGAATGGGATAAATTGCCTCAACAGCTGCTGGATAATGTTGTGTAAAGTATGGTACGACGTGTGGAATGTTGCATCACACTCCACGGTGGCCATATCCCGTACTGATACCTTTCTTTAAGTTGCCTGCTGACTTTTAGATGCATTGTTCCATTTTTCCATACGCAGATCAAATGAACATTTTTTTTTTTCTTTCAGATGTTTCACAGCTTTTGTACTTTCCAGAACAATAAATATTCTTTATTCTAATGTCTGAACAGTGTGGCAACTATATTTTATCCTACTAGGCCTCATGTCTCGCTTAATGTTATGCTACATAGCAATTTGTGATCCGTCCTTAGCAATTGTCGATCAGTGTAGTAATATAAACACAGACTAAACATTTTCCCCTTAAGCAAATGCAATATTTAATTCATACCAAATTTGCTTATACTATGTGGAATAATTTCCATCTTCTTCATGGCATTATATGAGGGTTGAACACTTTCAATTTTACAATGGATATCGTATATATAAGGTATATCATTCTCTTGCCGTAAAATAATTTCGAATTTAATTGAAGGCTCGCATATCATTACATTCAAATTTTTCATCAGAACAGTTCGTATACTTTTAAAAATACACCTTGATGTTTTAGAGGTAAGCTGAAGTCATTATAAAGTCAGTTAACTGAACATCATGAAGTGAAGTAAGCTAAAAATCAACAGTAATCTAATGAAACTTTTACTCGTATATCCACTCATGAAAATATTTTCATCAAATAAAAATTTTAAAGACTAAAAATCTCTTTACTGAATTAAAATATATAATAAATATTATAAGTATTTTTGAAATATCATTAAAATAAATAATTATAATAATGTAATTTCCTCTTTTATGTCGTTAAAATGGAAGTTTTAATGATATACAACATTGTTTTTGTCTGAAAATTCTTAGAAGCTATGTAAATATGTTAACTGAAACAAAACTCAGTGTCGTAATATCCCATGAGGGCCATGACCTACTGTGCTCATCCCAGTATACTAGACCATTAGGCACTGAGGTATATGAGCAGACCTACCCATCAGGTGGTCAGTCTGAAGCAAGACTCCTAGTGTTTAAATTCCCAAGCAAGCTTGGTACTCATTTATCGACTTACTGCAGGGGGATGAAATTCTGAGTTGACCTTGCCAAGCCCGAGGATAGAGCCTCAAACCTGTGGAGTGGAAGCACGATTCTACCACTCGGCCTTCAAATATGTTTACTAGGGATTCTAATAAAAAAATTAAAAAAAAATAGTTAATTTTTTTTGTATAATCAATATTTTGACAAAATACTTTCTAAAAATAATAAAGTAGATTATAATAAATTTTATACATAAAAAACTAGGATAGAGAGAGACTTAATAAAGTCTGCAGCTGTCAGGCAAAAGAATAAATTATGGAAAATTCACATTCATCATAAGCTATTTACATGATCTAATGAACATTCTAAAAACCACATTCCTTTATAATCCTTTATTTTATTATTTCAATATAATTAGTCAAACTTTTTTAATACAATTATGTTTGTCATCAAGTAGTTGCTTCACACTTCATTCTCTTGAAAATTTTAAAATTAACGGACATAATATCACACAAAATTTTGAATATCACTATCTCTTTTTCCCTTTCAAAATTGATGTCATTTTTCTTTGGAAATTTTTAAATTCTAGGATACAACTATTTCCGCAAAAGACACTAACATTTCATAACAATTTACACAATTTAAAATCAATCACATTAGTCTAAATTTAAAAGTTCATTATGCATTAACTATTTCATAAGAATATTTCTTAATAAAATACATATGTCAAAAATTATAAAATGTTATGCGTTCTACATTGAAGGAACAATATTAATTCAATTATTTAACTAATTTCTAACTATAGAAATTAAAGTGTTGAAATTTGAATTTTTGAAATATTAGAGAGAGCTTACAATTGAAAGTGGCAGACGATTTATACATGTTCAGACAAAATCTGTGAGCCTCTTACGGAAATTTTAAATTATTTTCGAATGTTTTCAGATTGCATAAGCAAAATTTATTTCCATTCTAATTTCAATAAGAGAAAATATTGGAATGAACGTATAAATATTGCTTTAACAAAATAATGATTGGAATTCGTAAATTAAAATTATTCACAGAAGTTTAATAAATATGTAGCTTCCATTATTTGGCTAAATTCATTTCTTACTTTTAAATTAAATCATATTTTATTAAAATTAAATACTGTACTACGTTCAATATTAAGTAATTTTGGCTTTTCACGTCATGTACAATTAAACAAAGGTTTTTCAAGTTTCATTTGCCAATCCTCAAAAGCCATATTTTCAATGAGTTTTAATTCAAGCCACATGCAAAATATTTTTTAAATTCCATAACTCTGACGCATATTATTAATTTTAACTTTCACGATTTATATCTTTGGTTTCTGATCATACATATATTAAATTCACACACATGTAAGATTAATATTAAATTTCAAACAATTTATCTATGTTTATATGCTACTTAACTAAACAGGTCAACTAAACTAAATAAATATTGAAAGATATAAAAGAAAAAAAAAACAAATTAAATAGAACAGGCAGCCCATTTATGGTTTACTTTCCAATCTTATTTTTAATATAGAATGAGTTACGTAACTTTCGGGAAGAATTTAGCTATTGAGGAGGCTTTGAATTTTTTTTTACTGAGGGTATCACTACAGATATTTGGATATTGAGTGATTGCCGAAGCACTATTGAGCATCCCTATGAATGGTGGAGGAATGATGACAGAACGACAAGGAGTATTATCCAACTTTTAAATAACTTGAGTGCCAACGTTAAGATCTTTTTTTAATGGTTATCATCACACGTGAATGTCTGTGGGGATAAGATTGAATATGTTTTGGCCCGTGGGGGGAACCATGAAGATTGTACGAATGGTGGCTGTCTTACTTTTTCGGAATTTCCTACCCTGATCAAGCAAGATACCAGTTCCTCTTGGAGGCAGTCCCCCGTACATGAGTGGCATGAAGGAAACCTTACTGGTGCTTCTTTGTTTAGGGCAGCAGTAAGCAAGATGAAACAACTTCTGCTACACTTCGCAGTGGATATACTCGAGCTCAAGACATGTGACAGGTCTTCCTTGTCCAAATTACAATGTGAATCAAGCTGCTCCTACCCACATCTTGGCTTGTATTGTTTGTCATAAGACCCAGCTGCTCTCAAATCTTGCTACAGTTCTTCAATGTTTAAAAATGCACGGATTCATGGACTTGATCTAGATGTTTCGCTCGATCAAGTGAGATAAGAAGCAACAAAATCACATTAATTAACGATTAATATTATATTTAATTTTCGTGTTTAAGCTACTTTTAATCCTACTGTCATGTCGTTTGGGCAATTTCTAGTTATACTGATATTTTTCTATTGTGATTTTGGAAATTTCACAAAATTATGTTATGTTAATTAGTACACTGCATTTTAAGTTTCAATTTTTTTCTTTTTTGAATCATCAGTGTTTCAAAGCTGTCAATGCTAAATCATAACCAGGGGTGTTTTAAGATTTTTTTAAAGGCCCTAGTTCCTTATGTCTGTGAGCTTTAAAGTTAGACAGTATATATATCATTCATTGTCAAATACTAGCACAAACAGTAATTAGAAACAAATACATGTGCACGACTCACAATCTCGCAATCCGGCTCGATCTATGACTTATTTTTGGCTAAATAAATTGAATGCTTGTATAGGATGTTAGGCCTAAACCTAGAAATGGGAAAAGGTTATCACATAACAATACGGTCTTGCAACTTTTCCCAGTTCTCATGAAGTTTGACATTTTTTTTCCAGTGAATACGTACGGAAATAATATGTGGCCTTTAAAATTTATCCTGATCATAATCTTATTAAAACTGGGTTGAGAACGAAAACCAGGCCATGTGTCCACCACCAATTTCCATATGCTTTAAGACGTCCATGGTTATAACACGCAGATACTTGCAATTTATCTTCCAGGGTTCTTTATTTTGTACACTGCATTTGCAATTTACGTTTTATCAGAAAAAAGTATTTATTTCAACACACTTTAATGTGATCCTACTCCTTAAGAATGTGGTTAACATCTTGTCACAAGTCGTACTCCTCCTTTCAAACCACTCTCATGCCCCTTGCTCTGATTTGGTCAGGGACTTTGCACTTCCTCTGTGTAAGGGTAAAGTTCATTGGAATCTTGTATTGGATTAGGAAAAGCAATTGAATAGAGAAAGGGTAAATATCTGCTTGCTGTGACTTTTTTAACACCATGTATTATATACAGAGTGTTTTTTTTCCAGGTATAGAAGTTTAAGTTGGCATTACTTTCCAAGATGGCGACCGATTTAACAGCGGTCAAGTGATTTATTCTCAGTTTGGTTTGGCAATTCATCATGAATAGACTCACGCCTGAAAAACGCTTTCAAATTGTGCAATTTTATTTCGAAAATAATGATCGATTTTCATAAGCGAATTTTGTTTAGCGATGAAGCGCACTTCTGGTTGAAAGGCTACGTTAATAAACAAAACTGCCGCATTTGGAGTGAAGCTAATCCACAAGTGTATGTCGAAACACCGTTACATCCAGAAAAACTGACTGTTTGGTGCGCTTTATGGGCTGGTGGAATCCTCCTTCAAAAACAATGAAGGCCACAACGTTACAGTCAATGGTGATCGGTATAGAGCCATGATTACTAACTTTTTCATTCCTGAATTGAACACTCATGATGTCCAGGAGCTGTGGTTCCAACAAGACGGCGCAACATATCACACAACTTGTGCCACAATCGATTTATTGAAAGACACGTTGGGTGACCGCATCATTTCACGTTTGGGACCCATGAATTGGCCTCCAAGATCTTGTGATTTAACACCGCTAGACTATTTTTGTTGGTCTATGTAAAGTCATTGGTCTATGCGGATAAGCCACAAACGTTTGACCATTTGGAAGTGTTATTGCCGATATACGGCCACAAATGTTGGAAAAAGTCATCGAAAATTGGACGTCCAGATTGGACTACATCCGAGCCAGCCGTGACAGTCCTATGCCAGAAATCATATTTAAAATGTAATGCCACAAGATTATCTTTCGAATAAAAAAATAATTCATGTCAATCGAATAATACATCGTTGTTTTATTGCAATTTAAAGTTCTATACCTCTCAAAAAACACCCTTTATAATATTTATTATTTCTATTTTTTGCAAAGTTTTTGACTAATAAAAATTTGAATATAATTGCTGATGTCTGCTTTATTTTTAGAGTGATTTTAAGTTTTTATTTATTATTTTTTGTTAATTTTAGATCCCAATTTGAGACTTTTGCTTACTCATATTAGACCCGTTACCTGTCGCCCATCCGTTATAGTGGTTAGTGACGCTGTCTGCGGTTCCGTAGGACCTGGATCCGATTCCCGGAAAGAGCATGGATGCTTGCACATGTGTCTTTGCGGCATGCGGCTACTCAAATAAGTCATTTCTCTAAGCCCTTTCGTAAAGGTGGTGGCAGGGGAAAATAAGGGGCGAGACCCTGACCACCCGGTATGGTGTTCTCCCTCAAAATTGGGATGGAAACGAGTCGAAACTTACTGTCACATGCGTGGTGCCCAAAGCTACGGCTACCGATAGGCGTGCATCTAGTCCTTTTGCCACGATGAATTTCATTAGATTTGTTCTGGTGTTTCAGTCGATCAGGTGGCGTAAGTAAGTACACCCAAGTCATGCTCAAACAAAAATAACAGTAAACTTAAGTTAACGTTATTAATTTATAAAGAGTGATAAGAATTTTAAAGGTATGAGCATCAAAGTTCTAAAACAACTTGTTTTTTGTTTTAAATACCACAATCGGTTAGGGATACAGTTATTTCATCAATTTTTGCTCCATTTCTTTTGAATATTACCTCAAGTTTTATTGGGAAAAAGATTAAATTAATATTTATATTTTATCCCATAAGAGAAACTTATTTAAACTTGCTACAGTTATTAACTTTTAAGAAACTAAATTAAACAAAACTCAATGGCACAACAGCCCATGAGAACTAAGACCTACATTGCCGATCTCAGTATGCGTGGTCATTGGGTGGTGAAGTACACGATCAGATGTCCCAATCAGGTGGTCAGTCTGAAGCGAAAAAACCAATGCAAGTCCCATTCCCCAAGCTAGCTTGGTAATTATGGACGAACTGAAGGGTAGACAGCTGAGTCGACCTTGTCCCATCCGAGGATAGAGCCCCGAAGTGCGATACGCTACCACTCGGCCACTTGAAGAATCTAATCCTGTATTATTAGAAAACGTTATCAAATTAATTTCTGTTAGAATTTTTAGAATATTTTCATTTGTGTGTGTGTACATCCGTAAACAAGATTTTCAATGAAATTCTTTTCCCCAAATCTTCTTTAAGGAATTTAATAAATGTTGCTTTGATGAATAGATGGTTAAGCAATTTACAGTAATGGTTGTATCGTAAGGAAATGCGATTCTTGTTGAAAAATTTTAAATTTGAAAATATTCCCTTTAATTTTTACGGTTCTTTTAAAGTTTTCTATGTATTTATTTTCAGTTTGAAAAAATGTTTAATTTTCTTATGGCTCTCATGAAATGTTTTTGTTAGTTAAACTGTACTTATTTCGAAAAAACAGCTAAATTTTTCCAATTTACCTATTATATTTAATTTTTATTTAATTCATATCTAACAAAAAATAATATTAATTATGTAAAATGTTTTAGTTTAACTCTTTGTTATAAAATGTTTTACTTACTCCTTAAAGAAATCCTTGTATGTTTTGAGAGATAATATTCAAAAAATGGTTTGAGGTACTCATATTAGAATTCTTGTTTCAATTATTTATTATTTATAAAAGTTCTCATGCGATTTTTCATTTTATGATTTAAGATATTTCGTAAAGATATTTTCCTCCCTGTCCTATTGACCTGATTAATTTTCCGGGCTTTATAGATATTAATTGCCATTAATACATTAAAGTGCCACTGAATTAGGGTAACCCACCTAGTAATGTGTGGGGATTCCTATAGCCTTGATTACAACTCCCACTCAACAAGTCATAGATCCAACCTGTTTCTGAAAACGTTCAACGGTTATGACTTGCCAAATTTTGCCTAAGGATTTCCTTAACTCAGTACGGTTCGTTGGTGCTGTGTGATGGCCTTTCATGCCTTGTTCCAAAATATCCCAAAAATGCTCAATATGATTTAAGCTTGGATTTCTAGGTGACGAATTTGTGACAGAAAAGTCAGAGGAATGCCCATCTCACCCGGTGGTAGCCAACCTGGGTTTGTGAGAGGTAAAGTTGTCCTGCTGGATAACCTCATTACCGTGCGGATAACGGAACCAAAAAACGGATGTAGGGGATTACCCAGTAACTCTACGTACCAAATTGTATTGAGGTAGGTTAGTACTTGCCCCAAAAATCTCAAACAGTGTCATGAAAAAACACCCCAGACCATGATTGATCCACCACGTCCTTGTACATATCCAACCTGGCATGCAGGATCCATAGCTTCAAGAGCGGATGCCACATTCTTAGCTTCCTTCGCCGTTAAGTAGTCGCAATCGAGAGTCAATCCATGCTACTCATTTTCAGTACTCTACACTCCAGGCTCTGTGCTCTCTTGCACTGGCAAGACGAGCAGCCCGATGGCGAACATTGAGCAATGGAACTCTCATACGTCGACGGCTAACGAAGCCAATATGGTGAAGAAATTGTTACACTGTCCGTTTAATGACTGTACGACTGGCACCGTCATTCAACTGATTCGTAATTTCACCTAATGTTTGGCTTTGCTGGCTACGTACAATACGCGCGCGCGCGCGCCTAAGCCGTCTCTCACCACGCACTGTCAAGGTTAATTGTTCTTTTCTGTTTCCCCAATAGCTCGTGTTTTGTCCACCATCAATGTATTCTTGGTGTACTCTAGACATTGTCGACCTTGAAAATCACAGCTGTATGATAATTTTGAAATTGAATGAAACATGCGTCTCTCAAGAAATTCTCTACAATCCTTAATCGAAGGTGTCCTAATCAGGCAGTTTATCCATACTGGCAATTCCAACACCTAATTCAAATCATCCACAATACGTGCTCGTATATGCAGTTACCACAGCACCCTCACTTGTGCATGAATGATGCGCAGCGCTACACAATTTGCATAACATTTGCTATCTCTAAATCAGTAGCACTTCAGTGTGTAATATAATTTTAATAAACAATTTATTTATAAATAAATTTATCAAAGTTATTGAAATATAATAGAGGACCAGTGATGACCAATGTTTCCCACACTCCTCACTTAACTGCAACTGAGTGCGCCAGACTTTCCACTCCTCACTTAACTGTAACTGAGTGCGCGAGATTTTCCCGCTTTCCAACCCCAACGGAAACTTTTTTTGGAACCGGTACGGGGTCTTCTGTAAACTGAAACGCAACGGACGGACGCAAGGTCTTGTTCGCATCAATCCGCAGCACCTTCAAGGGTGTAATTTTCATTTAACCTCATTATTACCTTTTAGTGTAAACTTTAACTGTAAATATTTATTTTCTTGTAATATAAATTTAAGTACTATCTCCATCTCTGGCTATTATTCGGACTCAACCAACGGCATCATTTGGAGGCACCGACGAGATTCGTCAACGATTCAGAGAAACAAGAGATAAGTACTATTTTATATTTTCATTCAACGTTTGACTTTGGTTTCTCTTACTGATTCATTCCATCCATATTTCGTTTTATCAACAATGGATGCCGAAACGGCTACAGTGCTTCGCGGCAGAGCGAAAGCTGCACTTACAAGAACTATAAATTTCATCGATAAAAATGATCAAACTTTTGACAAAAATAATATACGCAACAAGTTAGAGAAACTTGAATTAACTTATACGGAATTTGATAAAGCGGATGCTGCTTTACCTATCGAATCCTCTGAAATGGAAGAATTCGAAACAAAATATTACGAAACCAAAGCCAAGCTACAAAATATCTTAGAAAATTTATCTGTGAGAACATATGTATATAATGATAATTCTGATGTCTTTGAAAATGTCTCAAATATGAAATCTAGCAATTTTAAGTTGCCAAAAATTAATATTGAGCGTTTTTCTGGTGATTATAAAAATTGGCCTTCATTTAAGGATTTATATGTATCATTAGTGCATGATAATATGTGTTTATCGAATATACAAAAGTTTCAATATCTCAGAGGTTTATTGCTGTCAGAACCAGCAAATATAATTAAGCACATTCCCATTACTGAAACGGCTTATAACGAGGCTTGGGAAAAATTATTAGCTCGTTATGATAAAAGAAGCAAATCATTTTTTCACTCATTAAAACCTTCATGGAACAACCTTCTTTTAACGATACTAACTCTCACAACTTACGCAACATAGCAGACACTTCCGACGAAGTAATTAGAGGTCTTAAATCTATTGATACTAAAGCAGAGTCTAGAGATGTATGGTTGATTTACATTTGTTACAAAGGTTGATCCTAAAAACGCGCCAAGAATGGGCGCAATTCTCAAATAATATTGATTTTCCACATTTGAAGCATTTATAGAATTTTTAAATAACAGATGTACATGCTTAGAACTTTATAATGTTAGCGTTACTCATGAAAAACAACCTTATATTAATAAATCGAAATTTAACAATAGTTTAAAATGTTCTTGTTGAAAAATGAATCATCTTGTTTTCAAATGTTCTAAATTTAAAGAAATGTCTGTTAAAGAGCGTATACAACTTGTTAATAAACAAAAATTATGTATGAACTGTTTATCTGATAGGCACACTGAGTCACATTGTAATTCAACTTTTACTTGCCACTATTGTAAGAAAAAAGCATCATTCGCTATTACATGATAATAATTTTAAAAATTTCGCAATGTCAGCAAATAAATCTCATCGTGCTGAAGGTCAAAACCAGACAGGAAATGATACTAATCAAAACAAAGAAGTTGCAGCTTCCGTGAACTCTATACAAACATGTTTTTCTTTATTACCAACTTTAAGCGTTAACATTAAAAATATTTTTGGGGAGAACTGTCAAGTTCGAGTTATGGCGGACAGCGGAAGTGAATCAACATTCATTTCGGAAAAATGTTTAAAACTGCTAGGCCTGAAAAGAAAAACGCTAGATTTCAAATTAAAGGATTGCAAGATTCTAAAATCGCGATGACTAGAGGGTGTGTTGAAATAGATTTAGTATCGTTACATGACCCCAAGGTCAAACTACCAGTTAAAGCATATGTTTTGGAAAAACTAACTGCTCCGTTACCAACGGAAAAAATAAACGAAACACATTTCTCTCATTTAAAAAATGCCTGCTTAGCGGATCCGAAATTTTTATCTCAAACAATATCGATATGATTCTCGGATCTGACTACTTTTTTCTATTTTGCTTCCTGGGCAAATTACTTGCTCTCAAAGTAATTTAATCGCTCAAAATTCCATTTTTGGTTTCCTAATTTCAGGCAAATTAACTGAGTCTTTAAACTCAAATTCAATGCTAAATCTTCACATTAATGGTACAAATATTGACAATCAATTAAAACAATTTTGGGAATTAGAAGAAATTCCTAACGTAAAAGATAAATTATTAACTTCTGAAGAGCAATTTGTGGAAACACATTTTCAAAATACTTATGCATGTAATTCCGATGGACGCTTTGTTGTAAAACTTCCATTTTATAAATCAAATTCAGAATTGGGAGACTCAAAACCCGCAGCAATTTCTCGCTTATTAGCAATGGAGCGGAAATTTAAAAATAACCCAGATTTTGAAAAACAATACAAAGAATTCATGAACGAATACGAATCGCTAGGTCACATGAGCTTAGTAAATTCCAGATCCCATACTTCCAAAGATCAGAATTTTTTACCGCATCACGCCGTTATCAAGCCATCCAGCCTTACAACAAAGTTAAGAGTAGTTTTTGACGCATCTTGCAAAACTACAAATGGTACGTCATTAAATTCTCTGCTAGAGTAGGTCCCAAATTACAAAGGGATATTTTTGAAATATTGCTTAATTTTAGAATTCCTAGAATTGTATTTACAGCGGACATTGAAAAAATGTACCGTCAAATTTTAGTAGCTGATGAAGATCAGAAATACCAACAAATTCTTTGGAGAAATAACTCTAGTGAAAACATTCGCACATACAAGCTAAAAACTGTCACCTACGGTTTAGCCTCAGCTTCCTTTTTGGCCACTAGGTGTATTAAGCAAATCGCTCTCGATGATAAAGATAATCCCAACCTCTCCCGAGTTTTACAGGAAGATATTTATATGGATGATTTACTATCAGGAGCAGATACGCCAAATAACGCAATCTCCATTTGCAAGGACATTGCTCATGTTTTGAGTACTCGCGGATTTCATTTAAGAAAATGGAATTCTAATTCCACTGAATTTCTCGCTCAATTTTCAGAACATAGTTCTCATGATGCACGAGTTGAATTTTCCAAAGATTCTAATAAAAGTTCTAAAGTATTAGGCTTATTTTGGAATTCATCCAATGACACTTTTGGTTTCCAACCATCGCTTGAACTTACACCACCACTCACAAAGAGACGTATTTTATCTGAATCTTCCAAAATTTTCGATCCTTTAGGACTTCTTTCACCTTGTACAGTATTCATGAAGATTTTTTTATCAAAAACTTTGGCTTACAAAAACAGATTGGGATTCTCCCATTCCACAACAATTAACAGAGGAATGGCTTAGGTTTCAAAGGCCTTTAATGCCATCAACTACCTCACTGTTCCCAGATGGGTCATCCTTACAGCAGACAACATAGTAGAATTGCATGGTTTTGCAGATGCTTCTTCATTAGCTTATGCTGCTGCAATCTACTGTCGGCAGAAACACAACGGCAAAATAAAGGTTCAACTACTTGTATCAAAAACTAAAGTAGCCCCTGTCAAACAAGTTTCCATTCCTCGATTGGAGTTGTGCGGTGCACATTTACTATCCAAGCTATTTAAATCGGTCTTACGGACATTAGAATATTATACCTTTGATGTATTCGCTTGGACGGATTCTAAAATAGTTCTCTCCTGGCTGTCTGGTCATCCTCGCCAATGGAAAACTTTCGTAGCAAATAGAACATCTGAAATTATAGAAGTTCTACCTACAAAGCATTGGAGACATGTTCCTTCTAAGGAAAATCCCGCAGATATTGCATCCCGAGGTATTGATCCTAAACGCTTACCTAATTGCAAGTTATGGTGGCAAGGACCACCCTGGCTAAGGCTAGAAACTTCTAGTTGGCCCAAGGCTGAATCCAGTTGCGATGAGGCTTCGGATGAGGTAAAAGCGGAACAAAAATCAGTCTCCATCTTCAATCTGTTTACTCACACATCAAATGATGTAATTCATGGTTTATTCGAACATTACTCTTCACTCACCAAAGTAATTCACATTTTTGCTTATTGCCAAAGATTTATTAAAAACTGTAAAAAGATAGCATCTCAAGGATCATCGATCAGTTCATCCCATATTAATACTACTTCACTTACCTTTTCGGAAACCAAAACCGCAGAAGAAACCATCATTCGTTGGGTTCAAGGTTTTTACTTTCAGGAAGAAATACGAAGCATTAAAAACAGATTTTCTCTGCCACCCAAAAGTCCATTACGTTCCCTCCATCCATTCATAGATGAACATGGTTTAGTACGGGTGGGAGGGAGATTGCAAAATTCCCAGCTTCCATTCAATTCCAAGCATCCTATCATACTTCCTTCTCAGCACAGTATTAGTGAACTCCTTATCAAGGAACAACACATTGCTCATTTACATGCTGGGCCGACTTTGTTAGCTCACGTTCTTCGACAGTCCCATTGGATCGTAGGAAGTAGAAAATTAATTAACAAATGTATTAGAAAATGCTTAAAGTGTAACAAATTCAAAACATCCACCACAACACCACAACTGATGGGCAATTTACCAAAACACCGTGCCACGCTGGAGAGACCTTTCTTCAGTTGCGGTATTGATTATGCTGGTCCTGTACTGATTAAATGCAACAAAGGTCGAGGGACTAAATCTACAAAGGGTTACATTGCTTTATTTGTATGCTTAGCAACTAAAGCTGTTCATATTGAAGCAGTCGGAGACTTAACAACTGATTCCTTCATAGCTGCACTTCGTCGTTTTAGTGCTCGTCGTGGTGCTCCCCGCCACATTTATAGTGACAATGGAACCAATTTTGTTGGAGCTCGTCGAAAACTTGACGAAATACGGAAGTTATGGCTTTCTTTACCAACTAATGAAGCCATCTCTTACTACTTATCCAAATCTTCAATAGATTGGCACTTTATTCCACCCTCATCACCACATTTTGGAGGTATTTGGGAATCAGGAATTCGATCCGTCAAATTTCATCTGAAGAGAGTATTGGGAGAAACCATATTAACTTTTGAAGAGTTAACAACCTTGCTCACGCAAATCGAAGGATTACTAAATTCCAGGCCTCTCTCCTACGTTAATGACTCTGACATAGAATGCATATCTACACTCACACCTTCACATTTTCTTACAGGTGATGTTCTTCTTTCAGTTCCAGAGGAGCTTCCTTCAAGCTCCAACCACAGAGATCGTTGGGAGTTGCTACAGAACATCAAACGGGGCTTTTGGAAGAAGTGGAGTTCCGAATTTATCTCCTCCTTACAACCTCGCAAGAAATGGCAGGACGCACAACCAAACTTGAAGGAAGATGACATCGTATTGATCAAAGAGGAGGGTCCTCCTGGTACATGGCCAATGGCTCGAGTTCTTCAAGTGCATCCAGGCAACGACGGACTGGTTCGTGTTGCAACTGTGAAAACCCAAGACTCAGTGTTTAAACGACCTGTCCATAAACTTATCAAACTTCCCATATATCCGAACTAGTTCGGATATAGGGTGGGAGTATGTTTCCCACACTCCTCACTTAACTGCAACTGAGTGCGCCAGACTTTCCACTCCTCACTTAACTGTAACTGAGTGCGCGAGATTTTCCCGCTTTCCAACCCCAACGGAAACTTTTTTTTGGAACCGGTACGGGGTCTTCTGTAAACTGAAACGCAACGGACGGACGCAAGGTCTTGTTCGCATCAATCCGCAGCACCTTCAAGGGTGTAATTTTCATTTAACCTCATTATTACCTTTTAGTGTAAACTTTAACTGTAAATATTTATTTTCTTGTAATATAAATTTAAGTACTATCTCCATCTCTGGCTATTATTCGGACTCAACCAACGGCATCAACCAAAAAAAAATAACATAATCAACAAATAGATGGAAATTTTTAAGTAAAAAGAAACTCATGAGTTTTTTTTTAAATTTCTTTGTCTGTATAAATATTTCATTCAAAAAGAGGTTAGTAACCTTCCAAAGTCTTTCACTTTTCCAAATAATAAAACAAGTCTCAACTTCTCAACATTATAACTTGGACAAAAATAAATCAGAAAACAGCACGACAGTTCGTGCCTATAAACCCACGCAGGAAAGTAATCAAAAATACCATGAAAAATTAAATGTTCAAATGGAACATCGGGTATACCAATGCTTCAAACTTTACAGAAGAGAAATGCTAAATTTAGCTATTTTCGAGATGTCTAAACACGATAGCAAAAGCATATGGGGATTTTCTCCAAGTGATTTCAAGAACCCGGATGCGTGATGCAATTTTCCTTTGCGCATTAGTATGCATCCAGGTGAAACTGGAAGGAATTTGATGCTTCTCACGTGCAGTATGGACAATATTTCGAAAATTGTTATTACGTGCTAGACTTAAGTTTTCGGCTCAAGCTGAAGTCAATAAGCCAAATTCTTTAATGTTCCCATTTGCACTAGTTGTTTTACATGGTAAAAAAATAAATGTGAGAAACTGGATCTCATTTTTCTCATTATGTGCTGAATTATGTTTTAGAGTTATTTTGCATATTTAAGTAAATTATTTGATTAAAAGAACTAGATAAGTTATTAGAAGACTAAAATATTTAGCTAAAAAAAATATTTTTTCACTTTCATTTCTTACCCCTACTCCCTCTTTTCACAAAAATTGCAAACTTTTTTTCCAAACTTATAAAAATAATTCATAATTTTGCAATTCAAATGTTAGCTTCATACAGCATATTTGTTAAGTAAACAATGCTTAAGGAATCCGACTACGCTTGGAACCGTGATTTTGCAAAACCATATAAAGGGAATTTATTTATGATATTTAGTGTCACTTAGATTAGAAAACGTATATAAAATTATTTTAAGAATAGTATTACAATATAAAATTACTAAAAAACAATGTTTTGACAAAAAACGAACGTAGAATGACCCATTTTCAAAATATTCTCCTTTTGAGAAAAATGCTTCTATTATAATAATATTTTGCATGAATATAACTCAGAACTCTGTACAGAAGTTCAACTAGAATGTTTGAAATATATAACATATAAGTAGGTTTATCCATGTTTTACAACCACAGAGGGGAGAATTTTAAGAAAAAACAACGATAATTATTTCAATTAGTAGTAACTCTTAAAATAATGTGAATTGTTACCAAAATCATAGTTGAGCCTTTGTATAGAGGTCGAAGCTATATACAGGCAAAATATTATTGTAATAGAAGCATTTTTCCTGATACGAAAACATTTTGAAAAAAGGTTATTCTACGTTAATCTTTGCCGAAATATTGTATTTAAGGAGACTTGGTACCCTTTGAGCAAACTTCTTCATTTACGTACTTAAAAATTATATTTTAGCATTTTGTACAATGTTTCTATTCAAGAAAATGTTACCAGATGAAAATTTTCATATATTATTCACACAATTTTAAAAATTTAAATTTTTTGAAGAAAATTGGGAAAATTTAAAATCTTACTCCTTGTGTAAAAATTAATTTTTTGACCTGAAATTTTTTTATAATATTCTTATGGATGTTCTAAACAACTTTAGGGATCGACTTTAGAATAACTTCATTCAGTTTCGAGAAAAAAAATAAAATGTAGATATACAGGCTAAAAATCAACGAAAAAGCCAACATGTCTTACATTTTATTTTTTTTAAAAAAAAGTATCCAGTTTATAGCAAAACGGATCCCTAATTTTATTACATGCTTTATTTTTAACACGCAGGTAAAAAAATGGAAGTGATAGGTAAATAATTGTCGAAGGAGTAGCACTTTGAATGCACTAAGGTTTCGAAAAACACAAGCTGAGAAAAACCAGTTTAAAATTTATAATTCTGAAAAAAATAATTATTATAAGCTCAATTAAACTTAAAATACCACTTTAAGATATTAGATATACATTTTTCTTAATAATAATTGCATTTTCATATTTTTTCAACCCACACATTTTTATAAATGATCAACTTTTAGAGAGTACTAATTGCTCAAGAAAATTCAAGAAAAATGTTAAAAAAATTTTTTTTTTTGTCACGACAGAAATTTTAGCGGTTTTTCTTCTTATAATATTAAAGTATTACATTTGTATGAAAAATATATCATTAATAAGAACAGAAATTATAAAATTAATTTTATAAAATGCCTTAATTTAAAAATTTTACATGCACACATTTCACAAGGAAGAAAAATTACATTATTGTATTACCTCGGAAATATTCTGCTTTTAATACTACACATTCTTTTTTATAGTTATTATTTCTATTTATAAAATAGATTTTTTTTATCATGATGCATTTTTTAGCTTTTTTTTTCTAAAAAGAGGGTGTGGCTGAATTGCCTAATTTGTTTTCAAATGGAGTTTTATTCAACTTCTAACTTTCCGACATGCACAAGTGATATATCAATCAAAAGATAATAATGCAAAGAATAAGATTAAATGAAAAAAAACGAAAGGTTTGTGATCTTTAGGGTACCAAACCCTTAAATAATATTTTTTGTCAAACTGTCCTTAAAACAATAATTTTATACATGTATTCTATTTTAGGTTACACTACATTTCATGAAAGTTATCCATTTATGTGCTTTTTTAAAATCTTGCTTCCGAACGGAGTTGGATACCTTAAAATAGGATAGTACTATATTCTTTATTTGTGACTAAAAATGTTTTTTTTCCCTTTAAAATATTTTGCAATTTTGTATTACAACAAGTGTTATTTCATGAATATTTGGAGTGATAATAAAAGTAAGATACTTTAATAAACAGTAATAACTAAATTAATAAATGTATAATTAATAAATGTCAGGGATACTGCATCGCTAGTTGAGATTAGTAATATCCATTAAATCTTATATCGGATTCCGCGTAAATTTTGAAATTTTAGTACTCTTAATAAAGAAAATATTCAACATCCCCTTCCAAAGCATACATTAATTTAAATATAAATTGATAAGTTGTATGCAAACGTGATGTTTGTCTAATTGAATTTTATTCATGATTATTGAATCGAAAAAATCCTACACTGTGTGCATAAGATACAGTTACCTACAGTGTTTTGTAGAGACTACTATTTGTCACATTAATACAAAATATAACAATTTAACTGAACCTTACTATTTTTTTTTAAAAAGAAGCAAGAAGACAACATGTTTTTTCCCTCTAAGATAAAAAATTATTACTTAATTTTTTTTTCAATTATCATTTTGAGAGGATGTTCAACAAACCAATTTAAAAGAAATGTATAAAAAGAAATGTAAATAATGTATAAAATATACAAATATTATGTAAAACTTATTTCTCATTTTCTTAAGTAATACTAAGCGTTGTTAACATTTTATGCTGCGGCCAATATTTTTAAAATAAATAAAACCATTACAATGACGTAATGGACTAGAAATAGTAAACTACATAATAGGCTACTTAAAATAATACATAATATAAATTATTTTTATTTCTTCTTACGATATTTAAAGTGCATATTTTAAAATTTAAAAAACAAGCATATGCATATCATTAAAAATGGGTAAAAAAAGGTTAACATTACATATTTAAAATTTGATTTACATTAGCTGTTGTTCTTTATTTCGTGTAAGACATTTAACTCACAGAACATGCTGAAAATAGAAACAGCCATTTTGTTTAGCTATATGAATGAAAGAATTTTCTAGATATAAAGTAACAGAAAGTCTTAGCTTAAATAGAATAACTAAGTAACTTAAATAGAAAACGGTAAGTTTATGCAGGGTACGATTAAAAAACTCAAAAAACTAGAAGTTTCCAATGTTTCAAGTCATTTTACTCTAAGTCATTTTAAGAGCTACATTGTTAAAACAACATTTTGTCAATAATGGCGTACAATATATCTTTAATATTTCATATATAGGAACCTTCTCTCTCTCTAACGATATATTATATTTTCAACATTATTATTTTGATTTTTATTCGCAGTTAATGTGATATGTTTTTATTTTATTCCCTTTATATTGTAGATCATTCTTCTCTGCTACTAAAATGATTAGCAATTTATAATTAAACATAATATAATTTTTAAGAATGTAAGAACAGAAAATAATTTTAGATTGTTTAAAATTAGAATTTATTACATTGGATTTCTTTAGTAACCACGATTATCCTTCTAGAAAAAATATAAGCAATTGAATTTTATCCTTTTTTTAATGAAATGTTTTTATATCATATGTTTTGTTACTTTGGTATCTCGATACAGTAGAATAATCTTATCCATAAAGTTTTAGCACTGTTTATCATATTGATAAGAATTTTGTGTAATTTAATGCTTAATTTCATCTTTAAATAGTGTGCATAATTTACATCTGGATATTTAATGCATTGATATTATTTTTGTTCTATTTGTTATGGTAAAAACTGTAATAATCGCAAGGAACGCCGTCCCTTCCTTACATTATTATGGCGTTTCAAGGGAAATGTTTCGAAATATTGGCGATACAGCAAAATTGGCATCGTGTTTTTTGTGACCAGATGTTGCGTCATACGGTTGCATCTGGAAATTACTGGAGAAATCTATAACATCACACAATCTATAAAGTAGCGGATCATTCAAGAAAGTTCTGAAGGATACCGAGTAATCTATAAAATATAGTCACTTTCGGAACATGAGATAGTATTACTTCAACTGCTGAAGTGCGCGAGTGATTGCTTGTGGATAAGCTTTAACGTATTTGTATTTTAGACACTGATAGCTGTGAAAAATAGTTGGAGACGGATGAAAACCTTTAGTGCAAATTTTTCTGCTGTATCCTGAGTTTTAAGAACTGTTTTTCTACAATTATTTCCATCGTTCTCAATCTACCTTCTCTCGCGCAGTTTATGTCATACCCATTGCCTAACTTTTTTTCATGACGCCATTTAAACCTTTTTCGGAAAATGAATAGTTTCACATTAGCTGACTTTAAGGTCATGGGCCTTAGCTGATAGGTGAACTATAATTGTATATTTTTGGATGCTGCCTTTTTGGGTAGGTCATACCCTGCGCGTGAATCACCGTTACAGTTCTGAATGCATGGACACATTTTAAAACATTCTTATACAAGGACATATTATTGCAGTTATGATGAAGTAATGTGAAGTTAAGTAATTTTTAATGAATACAGTATTTAATATATGTATGACAATAGTATTTTGGATGAAGAAATTTTCTTTGCAGGGATGATAAGGAAAAATCGAATGATGAAATTTATAATAGCAAGTATGATTCATCTATATATCATCTTCTGAATTCTATATTCATCTTCAGAAATATATCCAGATAATTTAACAGAGGGAACAATTACCATCCTCGATATAATGACCACATCATATTCAATGGCTACAAAAAGTAATCGCTAGTTTTTGACAGTATTTTTGTGTTGTTGAACTCTGCGACAATAAATACGCAAATTAAATTGTTAAGAAGTCAGAAACCACACCTACTAAACATCGAACTAGATTCTTATTTCTGAAGTGTTTTGGATTTCGATTGATAGAAAAACGTAGAAACCAGAAAAATAACTGTACGAAATTTAAAAAAATAAGTAAAATTCAGTGAAACCATCGCACTTACTCGCGACGAAGACTAAAGGAGTGTATAAACAATGCGCTGAACCCCTAATAAAAAGAACAGAAAAAACTAAACGTATGTGTGAAAAGTGTAATAAGCAAATTATATTTCCTACTTTTCTTCCTTTTTCGTGTCTGTACGCAAATTTTATGGTAGAAACAGAGTATAAATACCCTTGGGTATCAGACACCTTGCGTGAGAACTTAAGTTCATTTTTCTCGCATGAGTAATGCCGGGTTAAAGAACTATTTTGCACTAATTGCACAAAATCCACGAATCCAGATCTAGGCTACAATATTATTACATATCATAATTAATTTATTTTATTTTCCTTACACTTAAAAGTTTTCACTATGAAGAGTTACTCTCTATATTATGAGTTTTTCCCCTTATATATCAAATAGTTCAAGTTACTGAATAGATTGTTTCTTCTTTATTGATAAGAAAATTTATGTTTTAACAAACGTAAGTTATTCATTTTCTGAAGTACGTCGAATTTAAAAAAAGAAATGAATTCAAAACCTTCAATTCCTTTTCCGTTTTTACTTTGCATTTTATTTCAATAGCCAAGCACCAACAGAGTATTTGATTGAATTAAAAATCTAATGATAAATATAAAGCTCACAAAAAATTGTTCATTTTTACACAGCGATCGTTTGCAGGTATGGGATATATTCATATATACGCATTTAAAACACTTTCTAAGCAGATATACATTGAATGAAATACACTTGTGTTTGTTTAAGGTGTCCGACTAAGTTCGGAACCGTGATTTTGCAAAAATGTATAAATGGATAATATTTATTATATTTATTGTCACTTAAATCAAAAAAATGTTTGTAAAATTGTTTTAAGAATAGTATTAAAATAGAAAATTATTTAAATGCAATATTTTAACAAAAAATGAACATAGAATGACCCATTTTCTAAGTGTTCTCCTTCCGTGAAAAATGATTCTATTATAATAATAGTTTGTCTGTGTATAGCTCAGACCTCTGTACAGAGGTCAACTAGAAGTTTTGAAATATATAACTTATAAGTGAGTTTATATATCTATGTTTCACGAACACAGAGGGCAGAAATTTTAAGAACAAAAGCGCCGATAGTTATTTCAAATGGTTGTAATTCTGAAAATAATTGGAATATTTCAAACATCATAGTTGAGAGTCTGTACAGAGGTCTGAGCTATATACAATCAAAATATTATTGTAATAGAAGCATTTTTCCCAAAAGGAAGACATTTTGAAGAAAAGGTTATTCTAAGTTAATTTTTTGCCAAAATATTGTATTTAAATAATTTTCTTTGCCAAATTTCCTTAAAACAATTTTATACTTGTATTTTAATCTAAGTGACACTAAATATCATGAAAATTATCCCTTTATGCGCGTTTTTAAAATCACGGTTCCGAACGTAGTCGGATACATTGATAGAATAATTAAACAGGTTTTCATTTGGCTTTATAATATAGTGGAGCCTCAATAATCTGGACTGATTGGGCTCTAGTTGATCTGGAGTAATTAAAATCGTCCATCAAATAAGCCTGGATAAGTAGAACAAAATTCTGTATTTAAAGAAAGAAAAAAAAGATAAACATGTTTTGAACCATGCAAATCAATCTGGGGAATCCGTACACAACAGAGAATACACGCCAACACTTTACTTTTTTGATATATGTGTATTAGGTAGAAACAAAAGAAACTATTCAGAGCATGACGCGATTCAGGTTCTTCTTCAATTACCACACTTGACACATTTACTGGTTTGTAGAAATGATTGATTTCTTTCGTTGGTGTCCGTTAGTGTTAATATTAGTATTAATTTCAATTAACTGGTCTGTGTAGCCGGAACATATTGCATTCCTATTTCAGTTATATTAATTGTTACTGACCTACATCGTATGTAATTCTCGGATATTCTATGACTATATACTGTGTTTCATTTATCGGCATCTAAGCCTAAGCAGTAAGCTTTCGCTTGTATAGAAAACTTTAAAATAGCCCTGCCTATTGATGAAAAAAGGACAGGGCTCGGTTCCTAAAAAGGAAGTATAGTTATATTTTATTCCTCTACAACTTAATTTCAGCAAAACCCATTTTTAATTAACCTCTTCTTGACAAATTAAACATGATTGCCAAATATCAAGTAGGTCTGTGTAATAGGTCGAAAACGGGACATATTTATCTATACGTCTCCCTAATCGCTTTGGAAATTGATTTTGGTGAAACCCATTCTTAGCGACTCTATAAAAAAATATTAAACAACTTTCATGTCTTTAGATATATTAGTTCAAAACTGAAGTGTTGTAGTTTTGATCTATACAGCCATGCAGACCCTTAGTAAGTTTATTCCGGTAAAACCCTTTCTAAGGGGATTTCTACTAAGCGTAAGGAACAGGTTTACCAAACTTGAAATCTGTAGGTCTTAATAGATTAGGGATCTCGTTGTGAATGTATGAGTTAAGGTGAGTCACTTTTCTCCATTATAAATGTAAAATATTTAGTATTATTATTTTAAATAGCTGACTGGTTGCATTAAAATCGGTGTAAATAGATGAAAAATAACAGCAAAATTACATCAAGGGAGTATAAACTGACTAAGACAGTGTTGAACGGAAATCGGCTGTAGTGCGTACGAAGAAGACTGGGGATGGGCGTTATGTGACTTCTGATTTTAGTTTTATGGATTATTGAAGACTTAATATAGAAAAAAAATTAAGAAAAGAATGTGGCATTTTTATATTTTCGTAAAAAGAAAGGTAAAACAATGTTTAATTTCATGGGTTTTGGATGCCAACATATGGAGTGCTATCGATAATCTAGTTTTTAAATAAAAATTTAATGCTTGAATATTATTATTTTAAACTGGGTATTGTGAAGGGGATTTCATTAGAATATCAAGTTTATTCTATAGAAAACTCTTTATTTTTTAACAAAACAGGAAGTCACAGCTGACGGGTGGTAAAAATACAAACGCTAAATCCAAATATTTGCAGTACTTCATGCTACTTTTACTATTCAATAAAAGTTATTCTAAGAATTTTTTCAAAACTTGTTTTCACTACTTATCAAAATGAGCCTTCGCTCCTAAAAGGATTTACCTCACATCGCATTATTCAACGGTGCACCTGTTAGCCATCAACCTTATGGTTATCACAGAGAATATTACCTCGAAATCTGGTTAAATCCGTTAAAGAATCTGTATATATTTCTTCTTAATACTTGTGAAGGTCCCTCGAGACCTCATTTTGAGAACGAGAATAATTTTGAGTCACAAAAGAACCAGTAGCCATTTTTATAAATAACTTTCTTTATTTGGTTATCTTTCCCAAATAGAATCAAAGACTTATTAACAATAATTTTAATAATATTATGAGGTTTTAAAGATAATATCCTTTAAATTAACTCACTTAATTAATGATCTAATTAATTAATTTATTAAATAACGATCACGCAGGAATTACCCCGATAAGAGATCCCAGAATTATATTTAATAATGTTCTTATTGAACATTTAACTTTAATTTGACTCTTAAAACTTTAATGAGACTTAAAAGTCAAAATAATATTTACCACTCGGAATCTCAATTCTTCATGAGATTAAATTATCGACAACAATAAGATTTCAATTCAAATTCACTATAACTCTATGTTTCAATATCTATCTCCTACTGCTCCAACTTTACTATTTCGTTTGACTTAAATACTGAATCTAATCTACATAACAAGGAATCCTGTCCGCTTTTTGGAGTTGATTGGAAATAGGTAGGGAATTAAATTTCCCTAAAAAGGTCGGTTCAGAAGGTTAGTGATAAAGTTCCGTATAGATTCGTCACATACTGTTAAAAATGGAATTATCTGCATATAATGGCTATTCGATAAATAAATTATTTTATACGAATCCATATCCAATTTAAAATTTTGCTAGCAAAAAGCTTTGTAAAAATTAGAATATCATAAACTTATTTTTATTTCAGATATTCGTATGTTTCGTCGGTTATTAAAACAGGTTTTATACAATTCTATTATTTTTCTTATGATTTAGAAGGATAAGTTTAAAAAAAGAGGTATCATGTACTTTGCAAATCTAATTAAAACTCAAGATATGTATGTAAAAAACCGAGAAAGGCATGGATGCTTTACGGGAAACAATTTTTTTCTTCGTTCACTGATACAGTTTTCAGCCTCGTTACTGCGAGGCTTAACGTAAGGCAATTGTTTCGATTTTTAATTGGTTTGTATATGTATTTCAATAAATGCTGAATCATAATTTAGAGTTTAGATTTCGATTGTAGAGTAAAGCTTGGGAAGTATGACATAAGAAAGTAAAATTTCATCAGATGGAATTAGAATCTGATTTTAATATGAGAGTTTTCTGAATTCAATTTAATTTAATACTCGAAAATGTATGGTAGGGGAAAAATAAATTTTAGTTAGGAAACATAATTTTTTTCAGGTTAAAAATCAATTAATCTTACAAACACATATAAGTTTTAAGTAATTTAACACACATACACACACAACGAGAGAACGTTATTAACTATTATAAACATTATTAACTATTTGTCAGTGTTTTAAAAAGTAAAGGGTGTTTTTTAGAGGTACATAACTTTAAATTGCAATAAAACAACGGTGTATTATTCGATTGACACGAATTTTTTTATTCGAAAGATAATCTTGTGGCATTACATTATAAATATGATTTCTGGCATATGACTGCCACGGCTGGCTCGAATGTAGTCCAATCTGGACGTCCAATTTTCGATGACTTTTTCCAACATTTGTGGCCGTATATGGGCATTAACACGGCGAATGTTGTCTTCCAAATGGTCAAGCGTTTGTGGCTTATCCGCATAGACCAATGGCTTTACATAGCCCCACAGAAAATAGTCTAGCGGTGCTAAATCACAATATCTTGGAGGCCAATTCACAGGTCCAAAACGTGAAATTAGGTGGTCACCAAACGTGTCTTTCAATAAATCGATTGTGGCACGAGCTGTGTGACATGTTGCGCCGTCTTGTTGGAACCACAGCTCCTGGACATCATGATTGTTCAATTCAGGAATGAAAAAGTTAGTAATCATGGCTCTATACCGATCACCATTGACTGTAACGTTGTGGTATTCATCGTTTTTGAAGAAGTAGGGGCCAATGATTCCACCAGCCCATAAAGCGCACCAAACAGTCAGTTTTTCTGGATGTAACGGTGTTTCGACATACACTTTTGGATTAGCTTCAATCCAAATGCGGCAGTTTTGTTTGTTGACGTAGCCATTGAACCAGAAGTGCGCTTCATCGCTAAACAAACTTCTCTTATGAAAATCAACCATTATTTTCGAAATAAAATTCCACAATTTGAAAGCGTTGTTCAGGCGTGAGTCTATTCATGATGAATTCCAAACCAAACTGAGAATAAATCCCTTGACAACTGTTAAATCGGCCGCCAACTTGGAAAGTAATGCCAACTTAAACTTCCATACCTGGAAAAAAAACACTCTGTACATTTTTTTCAAATTCAAATGAGTTTTTTGTACAAGGATTCTGCAAATACTCTAGGCTAGCATACTTTTAAAAAATACCGCATATGTTTTATTTAAACGCTTAACTTTAAAAACAGATAAACATATTTTTCCTTTTCTTGTATTTCGATAGACAACATATATAAAACAAAAAGAATATATACAATGCTAAAAAATAAAATATATGAAGAGTAAGTTAACTCCAAAGTCTCTACATTTCTGTTGACAAGTGTTAAAATTTGGTGAAAAATGTCTTACATTTTGAGTGGCATAAGAAAAGGTTTTAGGCAGTGGACAGAATATAGAAAAAAACATTCTTGTGTGAATATATATGATCAGAATTTTGTGAAGAATAAAATGATGAAGACCTTTGGGTTTGACAGTAGAGTTTAGCAGGCGATGACTGACGGCCTGTTTTTGATAACATGCTTCGGAGTCTTTGCTTACGTAATACGCAATAGAATTCTTTTAACTGTCGATGTTTTCACAATTTACTATCAAAAGATATAAAATTCATTGGATGCATTCTGAGCTTTAGAAAAAAGATTTGTCTTGGGATAACATATTTATTCAATGCTGTACGTCATATAAAATATTAGACGATTGTTCAATCATTTTATACAATTATGCTTAGTTTTTTTCAGACATTGAAATGCCTTTATATACCAAACAATTTCTATGTTTGATTAAAATGAAAACGCATTCATAGCATAAAAATCAAATCTAGATTGTACTTGGAAGGGAACATATGCATATATGATGAAATAAAATATAAATAAGAATAAACAAAAATAGTAAATCCTACAAAGTGAAGAATGGATGAAAATCGATTTGATAAACATAAAAAAACGCCAAAATATAAGTAGACGTACAACAAGTCAATGGACCAAAATGGGAAACTATTGTGCTTTCTAAAGATATCACTGATTTAGGGCTGTAATATAGGGTTAAGCTTGTTTACAGGATCCAACCTTCCCCTATATCAGAAATATTCGACATAATAGTGCAATAATGACACCGGCGCAGGGTTCAAATCTCGGGCTGGGAAAGGTCGACTCAGCATTTGATCCCTTCAGCGGGTCGACAAATGAGTACCAAGCTTGCTCGGGAACTGAACACTGGGAATTTCTTGTCAGACTGACCACTTGAACGAAACATCTGCACATGCAGCCCAGCGCCTAAGGTCGCTTAAACTGAGATATGCACAGTAGACTTTGACCCTCATGAGCTATTGCACCACTGAATCCAATTCAGTGCAATAAAAAATGAAGAAAAAAACTAAGAAAGCAGAATGAAGTTAGCCTAAGAAAGCCCGTATAAACTATAGTACTTTTGAAAACAAATGAACTGAAATGAATTACTGTTAAAAATTGTACATTGTCACGTATTGAAACCAACAATAAACCGACGTTAAGATCATAACTTACCAGAATTCTTAGAGAACTCAAATAATAAAGAATATGAGAACGCCTGTCAACTACATGAATTGCAACTGTATAGAAATTTTACTATATATTAAGTGTGTGCCTATATAAATCTCAACTGAGTATGGCGTCATCTACTTCACTCAATAGTGATAAATAGTAAAATCCTATTGTGTAGGTCAATAGATTGAATTAATTGAATATAAATTGATTACAAAACCGTAATAAAAAACTATTTGTTTTAATTTTTATAAATATATTAGAATATATATATATATATGAGAAAAGCAATTTCCTCATCACGATATCTCCTGAACTATTAGAACAATAATCTTGAATTTTAACGGGCATATTTTATTTGTTGAATAGATTTCAACACTTTTTTGTTTTTCGCAATTGGTGCTCAAAGCTACGGCTAATGACAGGCGTACATCTAGGCCTTTGCTGCAATGAATTTCGGTGGCTTCCATCCAACACCGTCAGACAGGTGTCATTAGAAACTACAACAACAGGTATCTGAAAATGTGTTTTACGGGAATTGACGTCCAAGGGAAACTAGAGATTTATAGACAAAAATTTTCGTTACTGAGCCTTTTGACCTACATTCATTTATTGTTACGAGTAGGTTTTCGCAAATCAACTTCTAAGGTGTAGTTTGTGTGGGAGGGAGGTTATAGACAATATTCCCGTTCATGTGCAATAGATCTTCTGACTTGAAATTTGGCAGGGATCATTTTTTGTTGAGTCGAGATTGCCTATGAATAGGCATTCCAGAAATCGGCTCTCTCAAGAGAGAGGAATAGATTAGGGGAGTAGAAGATAAAAATGTTCTTCCGTTTTGGAAATTCCAGTCTTGTTATTTTTAAATCAAGAGTTAGAGCAGTGGGTGTAACAGCTATTCAATATTAATTAACATTTCTTATGTGTGTATTTTGTGTTGTCATCCATAGCGGCAATTTTGCCTGATTCGAGCCGATGAAATGGAAAAGTACCCAATTGGCTTATTTAAGTATCAAATTAATATAGATAATAATAAACCCACTTTTTAATAATTAATTAAGTTTTGTTCGTATTGATCATTAGATTTTCATGTTAATAGATATTATGTATTCCAAACATCCAGTAGTTTGTTAATAGGAATCAAATCTAAATAACTAAAAAATGAAAAGAAAACATTACCTTTTTTTCTAAATATGAAATAATTGAAATAAATTTCATATTAATTTTTAAATTGTTCAAATATCATTCAATTTTGTATATAAATAAGGTCATTTACTTTTAATCAAAATGGAAATAGTTCATAAATTATACACATGAGTAAAAAATTTTATGCTTAGATTTAGTTCACAAGTACAAAAAAAACAAAGAAAAAAGAATATCAATTTAAATACTCTACTTAAAATTATTTCACTAAAATACTTCCCCTAGAGCAATGATTCAATGTGGCTTGAAAACTATACTTCACCACATCAGTTCCCATGGTTATTCAGCTTTTAAAAAAAGAAGACACGTCTAACGAACTCAAATGTTTATTCAAGGTATTTTCTAAAACGAAATTAAATTGGTTGTACACATTCCTAAAGAATGATAATGGCTGCAGCAATCGAAAAGAGCTAATGTAATTTCAGAATTTCATGAAAAATCTGCAAATGATATTAATGCTGCAGCTGGTAGTGATTAGAAGAATTGGAGATCGCAAATTTAATCCATGTCGTTATCTGAGAAAACTTTAAGATACTTTGAAAAGTATTTCGCAAACGCACAGTGATTTTTTTAGATGAGATTTCATTCGGAACTTTCTCATTTCGCTTACTAGAGTAAAAAACGTTTCGAATTACCATTGCTCATTTAAATATTTAGGAAATTTGGAATATTCGTTTGTATTTGTGCCCAAATGCTTTGTACATTCTAGAATGCTTCACATAGCATTAAATGAAATTACTTAATATTCGAATTGTTCCTTTCTTCGTAAATTTTGTTCTTTCTTTTAATATTGATATTCTGTTTCTCTTTCCATGTCCCTAAACAGAATTAAATACTTCCAAACTGGAAATAACTCGTTTCAAATGCTAATTTGGTTTTGATTTTTTTTTAAATCAAAATTTTGGTTTGAAAACAAAAATTAAGAAATGTAAAATTATTTTTTTTGCATCAGCAATTAAAGCATTTTTTATCAATGATTATACACACAAACGTTACGTTTGAGAAATCATCAAATATTACACTTGTCAAGAAATTGTGAATTGTAGTATGGTAATGAAGTAAGTCTCTCTCTGTGTGTTTATTCAAATCAAAAATAATTTAAGTGAAGAACAATACTTTAATAATTTAAATTGAATCGTATTACATATTTTTAAAAACAAATAAACATTTATTTATGCAAAAAAGTTTTAAAATATTGATAACGATGTTTGTGTATGTAATATAAGCTACACGGGTTTCGTATTTTCTTTTCTTAAAAAAAACGATCTTGGACATTTACCCTTATATATTTCATGCACTACTCATGCATTATATGATTCATACATTCCATCCTAAATTTTACCACGGAATTATAGCATATGTCTGATTATTGAAAGTTAATTTTTTATAATTCTGTATGTACTAGGTAAAAAATTATTTTTTTACATTTTTTCGTTTAATTATTTGATCTTACGTGTAAATTTTCTAAGGGTATGGTACTATAATTTTTTCTAATATGATATTTATACTTCAATGATGTATGGAACTTACAAAGTTAGATATTCTACCTATGATGAATTCTGAAATTCAATTGAGTGTTAAATATAAGTCTGTCAATCTATAAAGTTATTATAAAGATACATAATTAAAAATAAATATTTTAAGGCTTTATATGATCTCTGAAATCTGCATGGGATCAAAACTATAACTGTATTTAAGCTTATTATGACTATAAGTATGGTCCATTTTTATAATATCAGGGAACAAAATATGGATAATATATTCTTCTGAAAAATAAATTACAGCTGTGATCTAAGCTTGTATCAAATCAGAAAGTTTGAACGTTTGCTACATTTTGAAATTGAAAGTGTACCTACTCAAATTCGGTCAAATGTGTATAAAAAAAAATATAACAATATATATATATATATATATATATATATATATATATATATATATATAATATTTTTAAATTTTTGCTTAAAAGTATTTAGTTGTAGAAATTTGTTAAGTACGTACTCGGATTAAATTTTATTATATATATATTATATATATATATATATTATATATTATATATATACTAGTAGGCTACAATTTTATCGTGATATTTTAATAGTAAAGTGATTTTATTTTTAATACTTAAATTTTTCCTAATATTATTCTTTCCTTTTTCCCTTGGCACATTGTATACACAAATTACAGGTGAAGGTTGGCTAGCCCTAAAACTTGTTTAAACCTGCAATCTTGGTCCCTACGGCCAGGAGTTTGTTATTGTACTACTGTGCCTAATATTTCCTATCTTAAATAGTTATACTTAGATTATATAGCTATCTGTGAATATATATATTTGTGATTATATATATATATATATATATATATATATATATATATATATATATATATATATATATATATATATATATATATATATATATATATATATATATATATATATATATATATATAAATATATATATATATATAAGAAAAAATCAGTGAATTGGTAGAACACACTGGAACACCAAGAGCCCTAGAGCAAAATAAACAGAGTTTACTTTGAGCATAAATTACTCCTTTTATTTGAATACCGCTTTTGGTTTAATAAACAATTTAGATTCATATTATGCGATTTCCAATAAGTGTGCAAACGATTTGGTGAAGTTGTAATTTGTTTATAGTTAAATTCCAGTTTTTTGATATATTTAGTTAAGAACGTTTGAGTATTACTTTGACGAAACATTATGATTCATAGGAATGTTATATAGACGTTCAGACAAAAATAATCCAGAATTATGAAACATGTGAAACTCATAAATTATATGTAAACAATAATTATTGATATTGGAATATCCTAAGAATCCGGATTTTACCGTTTGAATCATTACAAGATGTAATATATATATATATATATATATATATTAGCATATTTAGCACTGTATGTTCTAGTACTTATTCACTTTTTTATTTTATTATAATATATATATATATATATATATATATATATATATATATATATATATATATATATATATATATATGTAGTAAAAAATAACAAAGTACTTCTTTTAACTACATTATACAACAAAGATAAAATAAGCTCCAATCGAAATACAATTTGTTATAGAGTAATACATTTATTAATCGCAAAGGAATAATATTTTTCGAAACTTTTATTATTATGTAAGGATATATTCAGAATAATTTATTTATTTATCGGTATGAATAATAATATCGAGCCTACTAGTGTCGTGCAATGTAAATTCTGCTTCAAAATGAAAAAATAATTTTTTGGACATAACTAAGAAAAGAAAAGAGAACTAAAAAAGAAAGTCTTCATAGAAATGTATCATATATGTGAGACATATAGAAAGAAAAATAACTTTTTTATATATTTAAAAAAACCGTTCTATGGTCTCTTTTTACGTAATAAGCATCTTATCTCTTACTGGAAATGTGCCATGTGGTTAGATTCAGAAAACGTGGAAAGTAGTTATTTTTGAAATATATAGAAGGTTGATTGTATGGTTGATAGAAAGGGAAATATAGTTAACTATTACGCAACCTTCTTATTGTTGCAACAAATTGAATGCCAAAGTAGTATTCAATATATTATTGAATTGTCAACTAAGAATGCAACGTAAAATTTTCTTTTCATAAATGCATTTAACACTTAATAAGATAAAAATAGTCTTGAACTATTTTTAAATAATTCATTGATTCTTGGCATATTTTTCTTATTTGGACATGTGTATTTAATTTAAGTTACCACTTAAATTTCAGAGATAAATTTTAACATTGCTATTTCTTACTAGAAAACAAGTGATTTTTGTTTCAATATGGAGATCTCAGGGATGTTAATTTGGGTTGAATGCAGATAATATAAAATATATTCAACTAGTTATAATTCTTTGTTATTAAATTTTAATAATTTGATTCTCTTACAATTTTTTTTGTAGAAACGAGGGATCCAAAATTGTAAAATGTTTAAAATATAATTATAGTTTTTAAAACTATAAACACATGAAGAAAATAAACATTTTGGTCAGAAGTAATAAGCAAGTTTTTAATTGTTTATAATACTTTCTAAAATAGTACCCTTTTGATTTATAAAACTATATAGAATAATAAAATATATCATGGTATTTAAACCCTACCAAATATTAGTATTATTATATTTTTTATTAAAAAAATTTAAAAAAAATATTGAAAATTTTAAAAATGTTTTTTTTTAAATTTTTTTAAAGTTTTATTTATTATTCTAACTATATAGAAATGCAGTGAACTAATAATACATTGAACCTTATAAATAAACTTATTGCTAGTAATTAGAGCCAATTTTGGAAATATCATGCACAAATTAAACTGAATATTTTTTACAGAAATATTCTTTTTTCCATGCACTTACAAGTTTTAAAATTCTGATTATATTTTAAACACTTTACAATTTTTTTAAACATCATTCATTTGTAAAGATGAATAAAATAATTGAATTATTTAGTTTTAACTCCAAAGAGAGCAATACCTAGTTTAAAGTTGTTTATACTTTCAGTTCTCGATACAGAATTAGCACAACTCAGCGCCCTCAATTTTCCTATTATTTTTCTTAAAAATTGCTCATTCTTTACAAGATATACTCGTAATTTCATTTTCAAACTTTTGTAAGAAAATATATAAGTAAATTAGTAATTAAAATTTTGTAAGTAAATATTTAAAAGTAAATGTAAGGAATTGGAATTGCAAATAAAGCTTTATTTTTTAACCTAAAACGTACTTGAATAATAATTTAAATTTAGTGTAATATTATTGAAAATATAATTAAAAAAGGGCAAGATTATCGAAAGTTTTTATTATGTCCTCTTTAAATATGACAGTTTATTCCTTTTACTTGTATTTAAATAGTTTACGATTAGAATTAAAGACATAATTTATAAAAATAATATACTCTTTAAACTAAGCTATTCAATATTCTAAAATATTGTTAAAATCTATTGAGTTTATCTTATCTCTGTAAACCAGTGCAACTCACACTTTTTAAACTTGCGATCCAATTTAAAATCTTAATTTTCATCGCCCCTACTCCACCAAACAATAACAATGTATTGAATTCAATAATGATATACACTCAGGAACATTGAAAATAGCGACACAAGAAGAAAGCATCGGATTGAAATGAAATTAAACACACATAATGACACAGATAAGAGATTCACTTGATCTCAAAAACAAGACAATTAAACGAATACAGGGTGTGCAAAACATTGTTGCGTTTTCGGGGGTTCGAAATGATTGAAGCCGAAGAGCGGAATCCAAAACAATTTTATTCTTGGCCAAAACAGTCCTCCACAAATTGTAGAACAGTTCGAGAAAGTCACGTACAATCGATGAAAATACTGATAACACAGATGTAATACACTAACAAAAGCAATAGTAAACACTCAGCACAAAAATAATAACTCAATAAAAGCAATAACACACGCACTATGCAATCGTCTCTCTCTCTCTCAAGCAGAGAGGTATCACTTGCATGAAAGCTGAGATCTGACTAACTGACTAGCCGTCCCGGGCCTTTTTATACCTTTCGGTCAGAAACCTCTTGCACTTGCCAGAATAATCGAGAAATAGAAAGGTCTAGCAAAATCCGGAAGGTATGAGAAAAGCTCAATACATAGTGTTACAATACCGCGATAGGGTTGCCAGACAGGGTTATTAGGAGCAGGGTTGCCATGGTCGCCAAGCTTATCGCCCACATTTGGCGATATATCGCCAAATTTGGCGCCAAAAATTAAGTCGCCAAATCCGTCGCCAACTTGGCGCTAGCTGCAATATTTGGCGAGTTTACTATTTAAACCACTGTTAAAGCATGGGGGCCGTGCAATGCAGTGGAAATGATATTACAGGTAAACAGGGTTGAAATCACATTAGATACGACAAATTAAACTGTAAAAATGAACACAAATGAGTAGAAACAATTAGAATAAGACTAAATTCGTAACATTGCTCCCTCTCAAGAACTGCACGTCCCGGGCAGTACAACCCTTCATCAGACGTTAACATAATAATAAAGCAATTGATTAAAAACAACTAAATGAATATGCAATAATAAACATGTAATACATAGTACAAAATAAACACCTAATGCATAGTACAAAATAAACACTTACAAAACAATAAACAAAATTATTTACAAGATTATTTACACACTAACTTATTTATACAAGACCATGGTCAAAATAAATTACACGATAATTGACACACTAAGAATTATGTCCATAATATGGAGCAAGCCTGTCGTAATGAACGACTCTAGGCTTCGAATTCGTTGACTTACGGATCCGGATTACGACGTCGTTTATTATCTTTAAAATTGTATAAGGACCGTCCCAATGCGATTGTAGCTTAGGAGAAAGTCCTTTGCGTCGAGTCGGGTTGTAGAACCACACCTTGTCACCTTCCTTGAATTGATGTCCTGTGGCTTTTGTGTCGTACCGAGTCTTCATTTTCTCCGTCCTCAGGTTGATTCGTTCTCGAGCCAAATTGTGTACATCTTCAAAACGTGCCTGGAGATTCTGCACGTACTCCTCAGGCGATGAAGGTGTATCCGGAGGGAGACGAAGATCCCGGCCAAAAAGCATCTGGGATGGTGAATATCCGGTAGTCTCGTGAACGGCGCTGCGGTACGCTAGCAGAAAGAGAGGAACTTTCTGGTCCCAGTCTTGTTGGTTCTTGGAGACCATCAGTGAGAGGTTATTCAGGATGGTACGATTAAACCTCTCCACCATGCCATCTGACTGTGGGTGCAAAGGTGTGGTCTTGGTCTTGTCAATTCCGAGTAGTTCACAGACCCCCTTCAATACCGCAGAGACGAAATTTCTTCCCTGATCGGAATGAAGTTGAAGAGGTACCCCATATCTCGATATCCAGTGCTGCACTACAGCCTCCGCTACGGTGGGGGCTTCCTGATCCGGAATGGGGTACACTTCGGGCCATTTCGTGAAGTAGTCAATGACAACAAGTAGGTGCTTATTACCAGACGCAGTCCTTGGCAGAGGTCCCAGGATATCGAAAGCGATACGTTCGAAGGGTGCTCCAACATTGTAGCGATGCAGCTTCCCTCGGCTACGTATCTTTGGCCCCTTCCGAGCTGAACAGGCATCACAGGACTTGCACCACTGTTCCACGTCAGCTCTCACTTTACCCCAGAAGAATCGCTCTCGAACTCGGTGCAAAGTTTTCATGACACCGAAATGACCTCCTGTTGGGCTGCCATGCAATTCTTTGAGTACCTCTGGGATACGAGATCGAGGAAGTACTAATTGCCACCTGAATGTCTTTCCATCCTCTGATTCGAATTTTCGGTATAGAACACCATTCCTGAGATGTAGAGAATTCCAGAGGGCCCAATACTGCTTAGTTGTAGGACTATAAGCCGAGATGTCCTGCCAACTTGGTTTATTGCTGGAAGACTCCATAAACTCTATAAGGGGTTTAATATCAGGATCCGCCATCTGGTCTTTTCGAACTTTCTCGTCACTCCAGGGATCGGGTGGCGTCGCTGTTGAAGTTGTTATCTGGCGTATAGCATAGTCATATTTGGTCTCTACTCTGGAACAATGACGACAATTTTCTGGGCATGGTCTTCTTGAAAGGGCATCAGCATTTCCATGCGAGGAGCCTTTACGATGTCTGATGTCAAAGTAATACTCGTTGAGCCGTTGTATCCATCTGGCTACCTGGCCTTCAGTATTTCTAAAATTCATTAGCCAAGTTAAAGAGGCATGATCGGTACGTAGAAGAAATTTTTGGCCATAGAGATAGTGATGGAAATGCTCGATGGCCTTCACAATAGCCAGTAGCTCTTTTCGAGTGACACAATAATTTCTTTCCGGTTTCGATAAACACTTACTCCAATAAGCTACGACTCGTTCCTGGCCATCTATTTCCTGAGATAATACTGCTCCGACACTCTCATTACTGGCATCAGTGTCCAAGATAAATGGCTTGTCCGGTTGTGGATATATTAAGATCGGTGAAGACGTCAAAGCTTCTTTAAGCTGGAGGAAGGAATCTTCACATTCTTTTGTCCACTGAAACTTTTGTTTACTTTCTGTTAGCTTGTGAAAGGGTCTTGCGATGTTAGAGAACCCTTTCACAAGTTTTCGGTAATAAGTACATAGTCCCAGGAAGCTTCGCAGCTCACGGAGGTTTTCAGGGCGTTTCCAATTCTTTACGGCGGACACTTTTTCGGGGTCCGTACGAACACCTTCTGCAGAGATGATGTGTCCCATATAATTGACTTCTTTCTGGAAGAGCTTGCATTTCGAAGGGTTTAGCTTCAAGTTAGCGTCGCTTAATTTTGATAACACCTTCCGGATATTTTGAAGAGGTTCTTCAAACGTACGCCCTCCTATTATGACGTCATCCAGGTAAATAAGGCAAGCTTCAAAAGTCAGACCCTTTAGCACGGTCTCCATCAGGCGCTCGAAAGTAGCTGGCGCATTGAAGAGCCCGAACGGCATGACTTTGAACTGCCATAGTCCTTGCCCGGAAGTGAATGCTCTTTTTTCTCTATCTTCGGGATGGATCTCCACTTGCCAGTATCCGCTCTTTAAATCTAAAGTCGAGAACCATTTATGACCGGAAAGGTTATCCAGGGTGTCATCTATCCTTGGAAGAGGGTAGCTGTCCTTCTTGGTGACGTCGTTAAGTTTTCGATAGTCCACGCAAAATCTTGTGGAGCCATCTTTCTTACGAACCAAGACGATTGGAGATGCCCACGGACTCGAAGACGGTTCTATGATGTCATTTTCCTGCATCTCTCGTAGTAGTGTTCCGACCTCTTCCTGTTTAGCAAACGGCAAGCGTCTTGGGTGCTGTTTAATCGGCGGATGGTCTGCTGTATCAATTCTGTGTTGTGTCACTGTAGTATGGCCAATATCGCTACTGTTTCTAGAAAACACGTCTTCAAATTCTTGGAACAGTCTTTCTGCGGAGCCTTTCTGTTCGGGGGACAATTCAGCATTTTCTAGAAGGTCGGGAGTCAACTGTTGAGGCGAGTTGGATAGGAGCAAGCTCGAACTTTTGCAGACACACGTTACTGGACTGCAGGTTGCCAACACTTCACCTTTCTGGAACACTCTAGGTTTTCAGTTACGTTGCAAATTCTTACCGGGATAGTTTTTCTGGAAAGGTCCACTAGCGTCGAAGCTATTAGCAATCCATTCGCTTTATTTTCCGCAGATCCAATTAGGCCAGAGTTGAAACTCACATCGTTACCGATGTATCCAGGTACTATGATTTCAGTCCTTGGGGAATGGTAATATTCTCGTTAGCGGTTACCTGTCGAATAGATTCTGTCCCGTGTTCAATTTTGAATATAGTGACTTCTTCGTGTATGGAACGTAATTCGTTCTTGTTGAAGTCTAGAGTGAAACCATGCTCCTTTAGAAAGTCCAGTCCACGAATGAAAGGGTCTGCAATATCTGCGACATACACAGCATGTTGGTAGGTAGTGTCTCCAAACTTGATATTGACTTTTAATTTTCCGTGAATATCAATCTTTTCCCCGTCACGGTCTGTAGCACCACGCGGGGCGGGGTCCAGATAAGTTTCTCTTTTAACTTTTGAGCCAGATCGTTCGAATGATAGACACATTGGCTCCTGTATCGATGATCATGTTGCAGGGAAGCTCGTTAACATGTCCCATTATAAAAATTCCATTCTCACCGTTACTCTTTGTCGAAATTTGACACACTTGAAAGTGGGGCTTTCCAAAATCTGGCAACCTCCGCCCCACGAGATGGCCATTAATTAGTTTTTCCGACACCTCCTTCCGGGAGGCGCTATTAGTTTCAGCGCCTTGGCGTGCCCGGCAGCTTCTCTGCAGATGCCCTTCTCGACCGCAGGTCCAGCATTTAAGGGTCTTCTTCCCGTCTGCTTTCTGGGACATCAAAGACTCAACTCTATTCATGAAGCTTCTCATCTGTCGCTCTAACCGCTCCACACTTGAGTTCGACGTGTCCGATTCGTTGACGGCTCGTATGGGGTGTCTGTCCTTTCGTGTTGCTTGCTGGGCTGCCTCGAATTTCATAGCAAACACTAGGGCCCCCTTTAAGTCCTTGAGATCCGCCATTCGGAGAGCTTTCTGGATTTCCGGATCACGCACCCCGTCGATGAAGTGTTGCAGCGCCAGGACTTCTCTTACTTCAGTCGGACAGTCAGAAAACGCCAAGTGAGAAAGCCTCTCGACGTCCGTCGCCAGTTCTTGGAGCGTTTCGGACACTTTCTGCTGCCGTGACTTCAGCTGGAGTCTGCTGTAATCCTTCACACATTTCTCTCCGAAGCGTAACTCCAGAGCATTAACGAGAGCGTCGAAATCCAGCCGCTGTGTTTCCGGCAAAGTTTGCAAAATGTCAGCAGCGTCGGCTCGAAGAGAAGCAGCTAACTGGCAGGCCTTGGTCTGGGAGTCCCACTGGTTTGCATCCGCCACTATGGAGAATTGGGTCTTATACACCAACCAAGAGAACTTTCCGTCATATGTAGAAAGCTTGATGGAAGGCTTGGAATAAGGAGCTTGAAACTTAAATTCATCCCCTTGACCAGTCATGACTTTCTGCTTCAATTTCTCCAGGTCACTCCTGAACGAGATGGAAACATCTTCTACCTTCTCGAAAATTTTCGCCTCTAGTTTGCACTCCATATCTTCGAATTTATTTTCAAATTTGTTCTCTATATCCACAAATTTGTTTTCGAATTTATTTTCCACCGACTCGATTCTTCCTTCCATTTCTTCAAATTTCTTGTCCATAGTCGTCAATTTGTCGCCAATGCCCTTCAGATCACTTTTCAACTCTTCCTTGTTGGCGCTGATCTGCTCGTTTACGTTAAGTATTCAACTCGCCCATATTGGCATTCATGGCGGTCAAATTTCATTCGCCCATATTGGCATTCATGCTGGCGGTCAACTCCGATTTCATTTCGCCCATATTGGCATTCATTTCAGTCAATTTTTCTAGAAGAGTCTGGAACTGGGCCTCCATCGCTCTTGTTGTTGGCATTCAATCCCACCGCTGCCACCAATTGTTGCGTTTTCGGGGGTTCGAAATGATTGAAGCCGAAGAGCGGAATCCAAAACAATTTTATTCTTGGCCAAAACAGTCCTCCACAAATTGTAGAACAGTTCGAGAAAGTCACGTACAATCGATGAAAATACTGATAACACAGATGTAATACACTAACAAAAGCAATAGTAAACACTCAGCACAAAAATAATAACTCAATAAAAGCAATAACACACGCACTATGCAATCGTCTCTCTCTCTCTCAAGCAGAGAGGTATCACTTGCATGAAAGCTGAGATCTGACTAACTGACTAGCCGTCCCGGGCCTTTTTATACCTTTCGGTCAGAAACCTCTTGCACTTGCCAGAATAATCGAGAAATAGAAAGGTCTAGCAAAATCCGGAAGGTATGAGAAAAGCTCAATACATAGTGTTACAATACCGCGATAGGGTTGCCAGACAGGGTTATTAGGAGCAGGGTTGCCATGTTCGCCAAGCTTATCGCCCACATTTGGCGATATATATATTTGGCGCCAAAAATTTGGCGCCAAAAATTAAGTCGCCAAATCCGTCGCCAACTTGGCGCTAGCTGCAATAGTTGGCGAGTTTACTATTTAAACCAATGTTAAAGCATGGGGGCCGTGCAATGCAGTGGAAATGATATTACAGGTAAACAGGGTTGAAATCACATTAGATACGACAAATTAAACTGTAAAAAATGAACACAAATGAGTAGAAACAATTAGAATAAGACTAAATTCGTAACAATATACTGTGCAACTTCAATAACGCGTTGGACCAGCTCCAGCTGCAATACATGCCGCCACACGGTCCGACATTGAGTTGATTAGACACCTTATGTTGTCCTGAGGCAGATGGGCCCCCAAATCTTGAACAGCCAACTCTAACTCATCTACAGAGTGACACGATGTCCTCCGCCGTTTTAGCTGATCCCACATGTTCTCTGCAGGGGACAAATCGGGGGAGCGGGCTGGCCATGAAAGAGTCTGAAAATGACGTAGGATGTCTTGAGTAACTCTTGCTGTATGCGAACGGGCATTATCTTGCTGGAAAATTTCTCCGGAGAGACCATTTAGGAAAGGTCCTACATGGGGTCCAGGAATATCACCAACGTAACGTTGACCCGTTAAGGTTCCACGCATCACAATTAAAGTGGACCGGCTATCATAAGCTATGCCCCCCAGACCATTACACCAGCTGTGCGGGCAGTGTGACGTAGAACAGTGTGGAGGGAATTGCACCGCTCACCAGGGCGTCTCCACACCCGTACACGGTTATCATCTGTCCCCAAAACAAACCGGGATTCCTCAATAAACACAACATTTTGCCTTTCTGCCGATGTTCCGGTGTTAAAGGGAGTGCACGGAAATGGCGCTTGGATTTAAGATTTGCTTCTGCAAGGTGTCTGGAAATTGTTTGTGGGACAATTGCTACGTCTACGCCTACTCGTATCGTTGAACGAGTCACTGTGGGGTCCAAAAGTGCTTGCCGCACGATCCTTCGATCCTCTCTCCTCGTGGTCTTCCTGGTCACTCCAGACCCGGTTTTCCGCGTGTGATTATCTTCTCGCGTCCACTGCCCACAACAATTTGTAACGGCACACTCCGAACGATCCACCTGGCCAGCAACACGGCACGTTGACCAGCGTGCAGTTTTCATCCCGATGATGAGGTCTCTCTCAAGCTCGCTTAAGGGGAGTTGGAAACCTCTCTCTCTCTCTCTCTATACTGACATTGTTAAATTGTCTGATTTCGATGTACCCTTTCTCAAAATCTGTCTTATGTACATGCTTGAAATTTTTCATAATATTAAAGTACATCTCTCTTATTATACTAAAATGATCTTTTAGCTAATTTTGAATTTTTTAAGAAATTAGGAAATATTTTATCAACCATTGCGAAATTGGACCCATTTTTTAGTTAAAAAATTTGTAAAATTAAATTTTTAAGTGTTTTAAAAAAAGCTCATTTTAGAATATATTAGACATCATTATAAATAATTCATAAAAAATTTACATACCTGTGAACAGTAGTTTCTCAGAAAAGGTATATCGCACATTAAAATTTACATTTTGAGATAAATTGATTTTAGTGTAAACAGTGAGACTTCTAATCGGCTGGGAAATAAAAAAATAAAAAGCTCAATTTAAAATAAAAGATACATGTTGTAGTTTATATCAATCGTTACACTTTTAATCTAAAACAAAGTAATTTGTTTACAATTTTCGCCATTTAAACGGGCGTGGCCCAAATTCAACGAATATTTTAAAATACGTTTTAAGGTCTTCTAAATACGCCAGAGGTTCAAGTAAGGCATTTTTAGAAAGGTTTAAATCTATACATTTGGAAAATGTAAAAATCTCAAATTGTCAAAAAAATAAGATTTTATAGCTTTCCAACACCCCTTAACTGTGATCAATGTCTTCTAGCACGTTTACCTGGCATTTTCGTTTACCAAAGTCTTCCTACAATCGGCGGGTAATCGTCACGTTTATGAATCTTCGAATTTGCGCTGGCTTATATAGCACCCTCTTCCTGATTGTAGCGCCACCTCGGCGTGTATGAGCATGCGTATTGGCACAAAACTTGGATAATTTGCATATCACATTACGCTGTACTTATTTGCAAAGTTTCGCGATTGTACTTAGCTTCCTTCTTGGGTTGCTATTTTCAATGCTCCTGAGTGTACTTTAAAGTAAGGCAACAATACGACTTTAATTATAAGCCATACAAATTATCAAGATAAATATTAAAATTTTGTACATAATTTTATGACATGCCCATAGATTAATTGGTAATTAATAAACTTGCTCATTACTTAGTACTCTCAAATTAATTATGAAAAACATTGTGCAGTACTGATGCATTTATAAGTAGATTATATATTAGTGTATAAATGTGTATTTTTTATTGTGCCAGAATGTATTTTGTTTTGCTTCCTTTCAGTAGATTAATAATTTTTTTTAAATAATCTTTTGTTTTCGACTTTTCGATTTACTCGCGCACCCCTTGTAAGCTTTTTACGCCCCCTAAGGGAGCACCCCACAGTTTGAGAAATACTGCTGTAAATGAAACCCTTCGCTTTTGCTTAGAACTGAAACACAATTGGCGCCATATCAAATTCTAAATTTCGCGAGGCAAACGTTAGTCCTTAGAAAATATATTTAAGAGATTTAAAGACTTTTTAAAATAAACACATACACCTTATTTTAAAGACGTATATTTACAACAAAGGTCCATATTACAGTATTTGGCAATAGCTGTTACTAAAACATAATATTAATATAAGCTTGAAATGATTTTTTTTTCATGTCAGCAAATAATATTTATCATTGTCCCAATAACACATTCTTTCATATTATTTTTATGTAACAATAAATGTATCTGATTCATTATTTTTTCCTTCGTATCATTTTGTATTCGTTTATATTAATTGCAGAAAAGTACTTGTCTAAAAATACTATTTACAAAAGTAAATTAGCTCACCAAACTATATAAGAGAAAAAATATATATATATATTTTTCAAAAAAAAAAACGTTTTTACAGTTTTTTTTTACGCATGTGACAGTAAGATCAAAATACTAAGATCATGTATAAGAAATCTAACTAATTCAAAAATAAATTATCTTATTTTCTTATATATTTATTCACATATTGATTATTATATTTTCATAAATCTCAGATAACTTTATTTATCTGTATACAATTTTGTTCAAAAAAAAACTTTTAGTTTTTGAAAAATTTAATTTTTGTTGTGTGTGTGTGTAGGTGCGTGGTTAATTTTCTTGACCAAACACACACGCATGTTTGTCAAGGAGATTTTCTTCCTGTTTCTGAAAATATAATTTTTTCGAATTTATCTCTCATTCCTCCTCTAATTAATTCTGATTTTTAATTGTTTACGTACAATATATTTTAATATAAAGGTCTACAAAACAGGAGTCATTAAAAAATATAGAAAAAAAAAAACTGAAAATATCTTGCAGGGCAAATATCTAACTTCTGAAACGTGAATAACAAAAGTTTAACTTCACCAAAAACGGTCAAATGTGCAATTTCAAAACTTAGTCTTTTTATACAGTACAAAAGCCATCATACGTAATCGATATTCAAATAGGTCGTTTTAAAAACACCAAAGGAAGCTTTTTCCATAATGTGCTGCTTGGAATTTATATTTAATTCAATATACAGAATTTTTACATTAAGTATTTGTTTCAACCGTTATATAACCAATAACGAATCTGATAATATATTTTAAACAGTCCCCGCTTTGGAAAATATATAAATTTGAAACTACTTCAAATTGTTTTGAGAATAAATGAAAAACATTAATATTAAAGTTGCCGTTTGTTATTCGGAGGAAAAGTCAAACGAAGACTTTAAAAGTATTATTTTTGTGAAACCAAGTTTTACTTTTCACTTCTTACATGGATATTACGTGAAGACAGACCTATGGTCAAAATTTGTTTCATCTTTTTCTGGAGCATTACATTTAGTATCAGCCTTGATTTATTATCAATATACATGTTTTGTTAAAGCTATGCGTGATGCATAAAACGTAGTTTTTAATTTAAAGTTGCAAAGTCATAGAAGAATTGTTATGTATTTAAATTATCCAACGACTTTGAAATAACGAATAATGTTAAAAATTGACAAAAAGTATTTTTGGGTTCAGTTATGTAGGTTAATATGTGTGTGTTTGTTTTACACATGAACTGAGTTCTTTTTTCCCGTTTAACAGGAAAAAAAACATAATTATTTTAGTAGCAGTGGCTGCCTTTTACAGTATTATTCTGTTGCAGTCTCTAAAACGAGTTTTGCGCAAAATGTGCCTTCTTGGAAAATTTGAAACGGAAACAGAAGTTCCGAAAAGTTATGAAACTAACTGAAATTGTCTATGTATGTGTTGTGTTGTATTTGAAATATTTTGACCTCTTTAAAAAATCACTGTTTTCTTGGAAAATTTTATATTTTACATATCTGCGACGGGTTTTTAATCGATATTATTTTATTCACTTAGATAAAATATTGTATATTTTAGAAGACATAGTTATATGTAAAATTTACTCAGAAAGTTTTTTTTTTTTTAAAAAATTTGAAAAACTTAAAATAATCAACATTTTTCACAGTAACTTTCACTGGCAGCTGGACACCTTATTAGAGCCTGAAGAGCTGTCACTCTCTTATTTATGATAAAATGTAAATTGAATATTTATCATTATTTCTTTGCATTTATGTGCATTTTATTAAGTGTTTCTTAGATTTAATTTAAAAATTGCACACCCAGGGAGAAAAAAATAAGCTCACAACTCAATGCTTAAGCAATCATTGATCAAAAATATAAAATGGTAGGCTTAACATATAACCCAAAAATATTAATAGTGAACAAAAGAAATTCGTTTTGTAATAGTAAATTTCAGATTAACATTGGAAAAAAATGTAATTAATTTTTATATGAAACTGTTTTGTATTGATTGTTCCACACTGCTTTTATTTAAATAAACATTTCTTTGACTTTAAAAAGAGCAGGAAAGAAAAGTGATTTTACACATATTTAAAGTTATCACATAATTTAGCTTTTTCTTGCATTCCGTTCTTTTTTTTTTTGGCTATTATATAAAATATTTTAAGACAAAATAAATGTCATCTCATCATGTATTTTACTCTTATAATACGTTTTTTTATTTCTTTTAGTACGGAAGTCACAAAGATAATAAATTATGAATTCCGCTTTAACTGTTCTGCATTCTGTAAATCTGTTAAGTTAATTTAATTAAAAACCACAAAAATAAGATGCGAGATATATATGACATGTTTTTGAAGTCAGAATCAGATTTAATTTTTAAAAGGAACGTTGTTCAATCATTTCTCTTCATTTCTTCTGACGCTGTGATCAGGGAGGAAAAAAGCACGCCAAGGTATTTGTTAAGAGGATTCACTTAAAACACAGATGTGGTAAGTATCGCGGATTTTATGATTGTACTTGAAAGTTAATATTGACATATAGGGGCTGTTAAATCTAACCTTCTGGACTTAGATATGTTTATTGAGTAGGCCATATGTTCGGGAGAAATAAATGGGTGATTTGTTTGATACTTGAAGATGAGATGAAAAGTATGAGTTAAGTGCTAGATAGGGGATTTAATTTTTAATCTAATTTAATTACCCTTATACATATATTGTTAGACATTTAAAAAGTCGGATCCAAATTTTTATGATCTCCTTGTGTTGTTTTTCCAATCCCGTTCCATGATCTCAATGAAAGTAAGCACACCGATTCGAACCCGATCTTTTTGAGTTTCGTGATTTGTGGTTGGCAGCAACTGCAATGCAAATCGAGCGAGTATTTAAACTCGGCTCATGTTAGTTTTTCTAAGACGGAAGGAGAAACAGAAATATAAGAAGTGTGTGAGTTGTTTAACTCTTAGAGGGAGAGAACGGCTGTGGTTGGCAATGCAACTGTAGGTTGCATCACCATTTTCAGATTAGAAATTCATTTTACAATATTAGAAGACGGTTCGAATCGGATGTCTCTGGTAATGTTGATTTTTGAACTTATTGTTTTTTTATCGCTCCAGTAACGAGCACAGTGACTTTATGATTGATTATTAAAGGCCAATTTTAAGAAACTCTTTTTCGTCTTCATGCCTCCTCGACACATAAATTTCACTTCTAGCTTTGCAAAATTTAAATTAGTTTACCAATAAGTGTAACAAATTTGTATATAAGTTTTTTTTAAATTTAAGGTACATGTAGCTCAAAAGAATATTGTTGGTTGTTTGCTTCATTTTATTGCACTGAAACAAATACATTTGTCTAGACTTAAAAATTAAAGCAAAACACCCAAAATTTTTAACAACATGTTCAAAAATTTAAAAAGGTGTTAATCGGAAGACCTAAAACTTTATTACTTTTTTAAATATTCATCTGATGAATAATATATTTAAAAATAATATTAAGGAATTTAACATTATTTATGTGTAATGATAGCTAATATAACAGTTTATGAATTATAGTTAGTAGTGTAGATTGATAAAAAAAATCTGAAACACAAATGAATGGCATAATTGGAATTACTACAGTTTATGGAATGTAACTAATATTTTAAACTAAATTTATTCGAAGCTTTTACCATAGCCAAAATTAAGCATGATTCGAGTCTTTTAAATTTGATTATTTTGTTTTATTTAAAATAATACCAATATTTTTAAACTTCGATTTCTCCAGAAAGCAAAAGGCATATTTATTAATTTATATTTTTTCCTAAAAATGTCAGATAATAACATATTTATTTGTATTTTTGTATTATATCTGAAGTAATTAAAATAGTATTTATTTCTTATGATTCTCAGAAAAATGAAATGTCAAATCACATTTATTGTACATTATTATTTTTTTCTCTTTTCACTATACATTTAAGAATAAGAAAAATTTTCAATAATAAAATTTTACCAGTGTTCCGAAAATAAAATTGAATTGAACTGCGCAATTAATTACTTTACTATATATTTTTTTAAAATTATTTTGTAAAATTAATGGAAATACCACCACTTTTGTATGCGCTTTACTGCATCAAAAAACAAGAGCATAATGTTGGTATGGTTTAAAAAGTTTGTTGAATATATTTCAGGATATGTGTGTGTGTGTGTGAATTTTCATGAACTCATAAAAAACATATTTATTAAAATTAACATGACTATATTTATTATAAAGAATTATGAACTACAAGGTGTGGCTTGTTTAATAACGGGATTAATGCTATAAAATATTTTTTGTGATGTCAATTATATTTACTTATTATGACCTTCAGTACACACCTCTTTAGTATGCATCCTACTCTCTCTGCGAGTATCGCATTGTTTGAAACTGTGCTGTATGCCTTCTCGTATCAGCTCGTACAGCGAATGTGCGTCTTTCTCTTTCACAGCTTCAACCGACAAATATAGTTCATTTTAAGGAAGATTTCACCTTAGGATACAGATAAAAGTCGCATGACCTATGATCCGGCTAATAAAACGGAGGCTTTAACATTATAATCTTGTACTTGGCAAAACAACTCTTGGCAGACAATGCAGAATGAGTTGGCGCATTATCTTGTTGGATAACCCATAACTTGTGCATCAACAATTCGAGTTGCTTTTTTTTTCAATTCCTACTATTAGCTCACATCTCTATATATTTATTCATTTGTTTGTTTATTTATTTATCTTGGTGGAATTTTCAATCGTTAATAAGATACATTTTAAATCGATGAATTGAGCTAAAATTTTATGTACATGATTATTTTAGATGACAATATAGTAATTTATTTATAATTGATACAAATTAGTTGATTAAAACTAATTATTTAAATAATTATAAATACAGCTAAGTTGGCATAATTTTCGGCGAATTGTAGCAAAACTTGAAAATGTTTTTTTTCTAACGTTTCAAAGCATTCAGTTGAACTGAAATTTTATATACACGATTGTTTTGGATGACAATACGATACTTTAATGATAATTAATAAAAATTAATTACCGCTTAAAATTGTGATTCTGTTATATGCATATACATATTTATATTAATTGCAACTATTTAATAAAAAGTAGCTAAAATGAAACTTTTCTTTGTTAATCTAAGTAGGGATTGACTTAATTTTCTTATATTACTTGTTTTTCCTTATTCTTTTAGGGGAGTTAGCAGGAACGGGAAGGTAATAGTGCTATTGATTAATAATTTGATGTTCAATAACCTAATGAAGGTACACAATTCCATGAATATCAGTAAAAAATATTATCTTTGCTTTGAATTGTGATTTGCTTATTCGAGCATTTTTGGTCCTAGAGGAAAAATTCGCTCTTTCAGTGCAGGGATTGTCGATTTGTTTCAAGTTCATAAGTAAAACGCTATGATCCTTTACTGATTTTCCTTTTCAATACTTTTGGATAATTTTCAATGACTTGGAGAGTGACAAAGCATACATTTTTGCAGGTTTATTATTGTTCAAAAGTGAAAATTGTTGGCATCATTTTTGTGCGTACTTTTTGCGTGCCGAAATTATTATGCAAATTTATGTATGCGGATTTTTTTTGTCAATTCCTATAGTCTCAATATTCGCACGAATACTTAAACAATTGTCAGATTGAATTATATTACCGTTTTTTTTGTCAATTCTGTCAGGCGTGTTTGACGTGGAAGGGTTATCTCAGGCCATGAATCAGCTTCAACGTTTTCTCAGCTATTTTGAAAATGCTTATATAAATCAGTGCTTCTAAAAGATTCAATATTCGCGACCAAATATTCAATCATAATTTCATCGACCCCTCATGCAATAGCAATGTATTGAATTCATTAGTACTATAGTTTGATACTTAAACTACGATGCGACTTTAACCTCTTAAGTGCCACTGACGTATATAAACGTCTCACTCAAGTGCACTATTTTACCGGACGTGTATATACGTCTTTTTTAAGTTCTTTCTTTTCTGTGCACTGTTATCCATAAAATTATTCCGAAAGCTTCGGAAATAAATTAAAGGACCTTGACAGTGTTTGCGTTGAATTTACTCATTTCAGAGGCTCTTTTTTATTGCTATTATTTATTCCTTTTCTCCCCGTAACTTTAAATCGGTAGTTAAGGGATTTATTATAAACGTACGAATTATCTAGATAAGTGTTAATATTTGTATGTAATTTTGTATATAAATTTGCACATGACAATCCCATGGGTCACAAGAAATTATTAAACTTGTTTTTAACTCAGTATTGGTAAATTAATTATAAAAAAAAACATTGTGCAGTACTGATATATTTATAAATGCAAAACTCAGTGTAAATGTGTATTTTATTTTTTATTTCAAACTGTATTTTGTTTCTTTACTTTCAGTAAATTAATAAGTTTTTAAAAAGAATCTTTTGTTTTTTGACTTTTCAATATGATTGCGCTCCCTCGTAGAATTGTCGCAAACACCAAGGTTAACCCCACAGTTTGAGAAACTGGCTTAAACCACATAAAAACACGTGCTTTCAATATAAAGAGTGTTTTTTCCAGGTATAGAAGTTTAAGTTGGCATTACTTTCCAAGATAAAGACCGATTTAACAGCTGTCAAGTGATTTGTTCTCAGTTTGGTTTGGCAATTCATCAAAACGATCATCAAGCAAGGCGTAGATTCGTCGAATGGGCACAAAACGAGATTGCCGTTGTTCTCGATTTTCATAAGCGAATTTTATTTACCGATGAAGAGCACTTCTGGTTGAATGGCTACGTCAACAAACAAAACTGCCGCATTTGGAGTGAAGCTAATCCACAAGTGTATGTCGAAACACCGTTACATCCAGAAAAACTGACTGTTTGGTGCGCTTTATGGGATGGTGGAATTATTGGTCCGTACTTCTTCAAAAACGATGAAAGCCACAACGTTACAGTCAATGGTGATTGGTATAGAGCCATGATTACTAACTTTTTCATTCCTGAATTGAACAATCATGATGTCCAGGAGCTGTGGTTCCAACAAGAAGGCGCAACATGTCACAAAGCTCGTGCCAGAATCGATTTATTGAAAGACACGTTTGGTGATCGCCTAATTTCTCGTTTTGGATCTGTGAATTGGCCTCCAAGATCTTGTGATTTAACACCGCTAGACTATTTTCTGTGGGGCTATGTAAAGTCATTGGTCTATGCGTATAAGCCACAAATGCTTGGCCATTTGGAAGACAACATTCGCCGTGTTATTGCCGATATACGGCCACAAATATTGGAAAAAGTCATCGAAAATTGGACGTCCAGATTGGACTACATCTGAGCCAGCCGTGGCAGTCATATGCCAGAAATCATATTTAAAATGTAATGCCACAAGATTATCTTTCGAATAAAAAAAATCCATGTCAATCGAATAATGCCCGTGTGATACTTTGTGGTGCACGGGGATTTTATAATTGTTTTCAATAAAAAAATAATAATAATCGAATAATACATCGTTGTTTTATTGTAATTTAAAGTTCTATACCTCTGAAAAACACCCTTTACCTTCATTACCATATACTTATTTCAATTAATTATAGGTTTCAGTATTGACGTTTAAAATTTCCATATGAAATTTCGCAACAGTTCGTTGCTATATTGTTACACTCATAAGTCTCCCGGCAAATAAAAAAAACTCTAACGTTAACGAAGACTATGACTATAAGGATTTATTAACAGAAACAAGAGGTGCTGTATTCGAAATATTTGTTAGCCATTGGCGCTTATCGTATGCTTACTTTTTGTCTGTTAGCGACAGTCTTGCTATTTAGAAGTCACACCTTGTATATATTTAAAATATTTTTCTATGAATTTTATTTCAAAATTGTCTGAATTACTTTTCAAAAATAACTTAGCTCAAGAAATACTCAATATAAATGTAACTTTCTGTGTACTATATTCCTACCAAATAATTTTCAATAACTGAAGTTCATAATTAACTTGATATTAAACTGTACTTATAAATAATGCAAAACTTATAATGCATAATGTTAGTAGCGATATTAGATGATTAATTATTTAAATTTAAGATGTTTTTTGATTCATCGAAACATTTATTTAAAACTCTTGCGTATATAAGAATTTATGCATTGATTCTCAACCACTGTGCTGCGTTATTTTTGTGTTCAACCTAATTCTTGAAATATGCAGCCATTTGTGACGGGCTCATCGCGTTTTCTACTAAAATCTCCTCTTGGGTTCTTTGGGGCCAAAAAAGCCAAATTCTCTCCAACTAAATCCAGAAGCGAAATGTGAACATGCAAATTAGAAACCTTTTTAATAGCAGAAGTTTAACGTAAGCGGATGACCTATTGGTGAGTGATTATGCTAGTCTGGTTTAAGCGCATGAACTGAAGGAAGAGAAGAAAGCCGTCGTTGATTGTGAAGCTATCCGTGACAGAACGACCAAGTCAAGATGGATCCAATTCCAAGCGAGTTAATTTATAGATATTTAGGACCCAAAAGGATTGCGATTAAACAAGAAATTAAGGTAGGATATTTCTAGTATCCATTAGTAATTGTGATATAAACAGAGACTAGGAATAGAAGGGAAAGTGAAATATAGTGGTTAAGATCGCACTTATTTGGTAATACGTATTGTGTGTTTTCTCACCTCAGATCCACTAAGTTATAACATAAATATTATCATTGTTAGTGTTTAAGTTAAGATCTTAATAAAGACATTTTAAGATCATGACAACGCCTGTTTCTTCATTCAATCCCACCCCTCTAGATCACGAAGTTAACTCAGGAGTGAGGTATCACCCACGGGGGAATACTTCACACTATTTGTTTTTAATTTTTAGTTATACTTTTAGAAAAAAAATCTGGAACTGAATTTTTATTCCGTTTTATAATAGTAAAATATTCATAAAATTGTTATTGATCATTTTACAACAACATTAACTAGAGTTACTCAATACTTCCCAAATTTAGATATAAAAAAAATATTGGGTCAGTAATCCCTTTGTGATAAAGAATGCATCTATATATGAATTAAATTTGAATAAGAGGAATGACTATTTCTCTCTGTAATAATCGGGATATAATTTCAAAACATTTAGAAGAGCTATTTTGGATTAAAATTAGTTGCGATTATCTTATAACAGCCAAAAAAAAAAAGATTTAAATACATTGTTAGAAATTTCTACATCTTATTTATGTTAATTCGGATTTGCAGCTGTAACAAATATAAAAATGAAAAAAAAAAATCAAAACTTTCAAATGTAAAATACGGAATGAATATTGCATTATAATTTTCACAACCAAATATAAACGAAATTATCAAAAATCAACAAGTTTAAATTTTGCTTTAAATGCATTCTAATAATTAATTTGTAATTAATTAATCAATAAATGTTTTATTATCTTTGTCGTACATTTTATTTTATTTAACATTGATAACTGTTATCATAACTGTATTCTACAAAGTGTATTATCAAGAAATAAAATTTTTTAAACTTATTGTATTGCTAGGGTGGCGCCAAATTATAAAAGTTGTAAAATGTATCGCAATAAAAAGAAAAAATAAAAGAATCAAAGAATGAATCAGCACTTCTGATTTTTGGAGAAAAAAATAAATACTATGTTTTATACAATTATTAATTGATGCCATTTTTCATTAACACATACTTGGTTTCTCTCTTAATATATTTAGGAATAATACAACTATTTCAAAATATAAACATTGCTGGGATTCTATGCATATAAAGAAAAATTCTTGTAAATTGTTACTAGGAAATAATTATTTACTCTAACGATTTTCTTAGCTTGTCACTCGGAAATAACATTACGAAATAGTGGTGTCATTTTTTTTTTCTCTTGATAGGTAATGACTGCCTCATGTAGTAATGCTAATGGTTGCATTGTTGTTACAATGAGTCGAACTCTTCTGCTTTTAATTTGTTAGTAACAGAAGTAACATTAACACAATGCCTGTGAAAAATTTCTAAGGCAAAGTACAATCTTATAGTAATACACAAAGTTTTATGAAATCTTATAATGACATTTTATCAAATAATTTTTAATAATCTTTGAGACGATATTAATTCCCTTTTATCCTTGTAATTTTTCCTCACTAAATTCAAGTTTTCAAGAAAGATAGAATAATGTTTGCTTCAAAAATATTTCTTAACATTAAACCAGAGTTTTTCAAACTGTGGGGTGCACCCCTCTAGGTGGGTGTGATAACCTTGTGTGGGGGAATGAGTATATCAATAAATCCAGAATAAAGATTTAAAATAATTATTAATTTACTGCAATGAAAGAAAAAAACATTCTGACATAATAAAAAATAAAATACATATTTACACTGTTATAAGGTACTAAAAAATGTATCAGTACGGCCAAAAATATTTGATAATTATTTTCTCAAAACTATATTAAGTAAATGTTTAGTAATTATAAATTACCTCTATGTGCTAACCATATCGAAAATTATTTACAAAACATAATACTTATCTTGATAATTTATGCAGTTTATAATTAAAGTCGCATTGAAGCTTTAGCGTCGAAGTACTCATTTATTACATTCATTATATAATTGTTGTACAAGCGGAGCGCGATAAAAATTATGACTGAACATTGTGTCTCAGTTATTGGAAGTCTTAGAAGCTCTGCGTTGAATAATTTATATTGAATGTAACAACAAAAAACAGCTTGACGTCGATAATTTCTTAAATATTAAATTACATACTTTTATAGTATAAATGATTTTAGAAATTTATTCTTACATTTTAATTACATGTATTGTTCTTTTTTTTAAAAAAATACATTAAAAACTTAAATATTTAGTGTGTCATTTTTGAATTTGTCACACGCAAAAAATGATGACTTAAATTTAAATGTTTTGATTTGATAAAATATATTTGATTCAAAATAAATATTTTGATTTAAATTTAAAAAGACAAACCAGAATTCAATAATTCGTTGAAAGCAAGATAAATTGCTTTATCAATGCTTTAAATAGAAAATTTTCAGATTCAGGTATATCATGGGAAAAGTTTGCCATAGTCTCAAAGAGGTTGGACTTTTGCCTATTGGTCCGTGTAAGGAATTTTATTATTATTGATTTGTAACTCTCTAAATTAACAATTTAATTTTTAAATAACATATATGATTTTTTTTAAAAAAATGTCTCTATTCTTGGAAAAAAACTTAATAGAGATATTATCCTTAATTTGTACCATACCTGCTATATAATCCAAACTTGGATTGTGTCCAAACAACTCAAAAGCCTTCGAGTCAGAAAAAAAAGTTTAAAAAATTGACAAACGCTTCTTTGGAAATATTTTTTCTTACTTTTTCGCTTTATAGCTCTTCATATCGCTCTCCAACAAAACGTATTTGTTGCTTTTCATTTCATAAAAGAAGCTATTTTTCATTATTGATTGCTCTTTTATTTTTTTTCAGTGGGCAAACGTTTAAATGGTAAAAGAAAAAGCTTTTCTTAATTTTCTTGCATTGTGTCCCCGTCTTTTCGCCATATCTTGACAATTCTTTTGAAGTCTTGTCTTATTTTTGAAAACTCTATTCATATTGTTTCTCAATATTCACAATCCCTCATGTCTTGCAAATAAAGTATTAATTGAGTCTTTTATGTATGTATTATTTATAAAGCACTCAAAATTGCGATTGAATAAGAATGAATCATTTCTTCTTTCTTTTTTCAATTCCTTTCATAATCAACAATATTTCAATAAATATTTATTTTCTGTTATGATGTCTTACTTCAATAAAGTAACCATTCATTATTCAATCGAAATAAATGTTCATATCTCGCTGTTAAGTTTTTCTTAAGGTTTTATTTGCAAACATAGCTAGAAAGCTGTCAAGTTTTATAAACTACTTTAAACTACAAACAAAATTAATTTTTTTCCGAAAACATTTTCAGATTTATTGTTTGCATTTCTCATACATTTCAATATACATCCTTTAACCTCTTAAGTGCCTCCGGCGTATATATACGTCTCGCTCAGGCAGCGCGATGATTGTCCAGGACGTGTACATACGTCTTTTGAAGTGTTATCTTTGCGCTGTTCCGATGGCTTTGGAATTCAATATAATGATCTTGGCAGTGTTTGTGGCGGATTTATTTATTTCAGAGAAGGGATTGCTTACTTATTACTTTTCTCTCTCCCCCACCCCAATATCTATGTGAAAAACAGTAAAACAGATAATTGAATCATAGTAATTTTTAATCGAGAGTTTAGGAGTTAAATTTACTATGCAACCTCGAATACTCGAATATCTGGAAGTAGCCTATGTTATACCCTATTGTACAAGATAGATGTCAGCATAAAAGACATTTTTTTCCCTTTGGGCTAAGCCAGTGCTTCTCAAGCTTTCAACATTTGCGACCCAATTTTCAACCACAATTTTCATTGTTCCCCCTCCATACAACAACAATGCCTAAACTGCATTGATAATATACTTTGACGCTAAAGTTACTATACGACTTTAATTATAAGCCCAGTAAATTATCAAGATAACTTTTGAATTTTGTATATGACAAGCACATGGGATTCACTAAAATTTTTAAGCTTGTTCTTAATTTAGTACGGACAATTTAATTATCAAATACATTGGACACTACACTGATATATTTATAAGTACCTCAAACTCCTGCGTATAACTTGCACCTATACTTTCAAGCAGCAATTTTTAGTTTTTGAGTACATTCGCCATATAACGCACACCCGTTTTTTGTACGAATAAATTTTTAATGTGCGTGCGCAATAATCTTATCCTTTGAAGCCATTTATTCGAGGTATTATTCCAAGCTCTTGAAAAAAAAGTTATTTATATCTAGAACTACACTCTTTTAAGTTCGTAAGGAATGTAATTTCTTTTAAATATGAAGTATTTCGATGTATGCAGAATTCTAATTTTCTTTTTCGATTTATATCTCTTTATTTTTATATTATTAAAGCTTTCATTTTTATACCCAACGTATAACACGTACTAGTAAATTTCTAACTAATTTTTTGTGTAAAAAGTGCGTGTTACACCCCGGATTTTACGGTATATTATATCATTGTAAATATGTATCTTGTGTTTTATTATGTTAGCATGTATTTTGTTTTGCTTCCCTTCAGTAAATGAAGAATTTTGAATAAGCTTTATTTTTCGATTTTTTAATATGCTCGCGTCCCTCACAAGGTATCACCGCCCCCCAGATAGGCGCACTCTACAGCTTGAGAAACGCTAAGCTAAGCCATGTGATATTTTCTATAATACATTATAAGGTAATAAAATTAGCGAATTATAATAAATGTATCTTGCTTTTAAGTATTTTTTTCATGTTTTATTTGGACATATGGTAGAAAACATGGTACATTTAGTAAATTGTCTCGTACCGTATACAAATTTAATCTATATTTCCTAAGATTTTTCTACGATGCATTGTTTGAATTTGTCGCAATGATTTCAATATATATTCTTTAAAAATCCTAATGTACCTTGAAGAATAGGAATGTAACCTATTTTAGGGCCTTTAGTATAAGATAGATGGTTGTGTGAAACGCATTTTATACGCTGTTTTTTAAACCAATTACTTATTTTTATAACCTATGCATATAGCGACTCTGTCATTCATCACGAAATATCTGGAAATATTAGACCTACAGACAAGAAATTTGACAGGCACGTTTCTTTTGTGGAGTAAATCTCCTCTAAGAATGGGTTTTAAAAAAATCGATACTCAAGGGGGTAACGATTTTTACTAAAAATTGATTTCACGGAAACGAGGTTACGAGAGTACAAAATACATAAATATGCTTTCAGTTTAAAAATTCAAGTCCTGTACTTTTTAAATCACGAAAAGAGAGCTATAAAAATGTTTTTGATTACAATTGAAAGCTTAATGCTAGGACATAGAATTTACAGAACAGTACAAAACAGTATTTACAATATTATGAAATACTCAGCGAATTATTTGGATAATGGCTAGTACATTATAAAGGAGTAAAAATTGTAAAAAAAATATATTAGGCATTCACGTTCTGTGTTTTGTAAATTATCGTTTGTTCATAAAATAGGTTCTTTTGGCATACATTTTTGCAATACATTCTCTGTTATACTTTTTTATAAGTTTTGAATCTATCATTCATTCATTGTATGTTTATAAACATTTAGCTTAAGATCAGATAAAAGACCGTTATTCCCTATGTACAAGCAGAAAATTGAGGAAAATAATACTGCTGTTTATTACTGCACATTGTATTATAACATTTTATGTACATCATATTAGTTCACTAGGAATTTGATTTGTAGAATAAAAATAACGCATTAGACTTACTTTTACTAATTTATTTTTGGAATTTTTCTTGGCTCGTTTAGAACGTGTCAGAGACAGTAGCATCGAGAACAAAAACATATTTCTTTACTTCATTAAATATGTGTATTGTATTTAATGAATTAAAAGAAATGTTTACATTAAGACTTGTTTTCTTAAGATATTTTTTTTTCATATGGAGCAGTAACATTAAATCAAGGAAAATCATTCTAATAAGGATAACTTTTCACGAAAAAAAAAGAAAAAAAATCACCAAAAAATTAGTAAAAGAATTATTTTTATAGGTACAAATAAAAAACAAATTAAAAAATAATAAAACTTGAATTGTTAACTGCTTTTCAGGCAATTAAAAAACTCAATAACTTGGACATACTTCGTCCCTTAGTTTTAGTTTGAACTTGAAATTCCTGAAAGAGATTTATGGTGATTTCTAAAAAAGAGGAATTTTTATTTATATAAAAGTAGTTACATAGGATTAACAAAAGAAAGCTTAAATAATAATAATAATAATAATAATAATAATAATAATATATATATATATATATATATATACATATACATATATATATACATATACATATATATATATATATATATATATATATATATATATATATATATATATATATATATATATATATATATATATATATATATATATATATTGCATCTATTTTCCGAACCTGTTAAATGGAAATGGTTAAGGAAAGATATAAAATCAGATAGTATATATAGTATTAAGCCACAGAAAAAAATGAGCGTTACATTTTAGTAAGGTATTTTGGATGTAATTTTTGCTTTGAAAAACATGTTTCCAAAATTTCATATTATAAAGTACGAGTAAAAACCGCGTTTCTAACGAATGTTTTGAAAATATGTCATTCTTTTAGATTTTTTGAAAAAAATGAGCGTTTAAATATTTGTTTCCTGTTATAATATTATTAAAACAATTATACAGTCGAACCTCTATATAACGAAGTTACTAAATCCCGGAAAAAAGTTCTTTATGTGGAAAATTCGTTATATAGAGGTTCATCATTTAATACACTTTTTAAACCACATAAGACAAATTTTAAATTCATAAGCATTTTTATATTAAAAAGTAATTATTCACACCTTTTTTAAATATATTATATGTTTTTTATGTATCTTACCAATCAAAAAAGAAAGAAAAAAGAAAAACTGCAATGAACACAAGAAAAATAACGTCGGAGATCTCACAGTATTTCCAATATTAAGAAAACAATTTTTTTCTAAATTTAATGAATTTTAAGGACATGTTACAATTTAGAGCATACACGGGACAACTCCACTGAGGGTGAAAGAGGATATCAAAGATGTTTCTAGTTAACTGGACAATGGAGGTTAAAGGCTGCTCTTCTTGGATGAAACGTCCAGAACTCTTTTGCTCTCGTCGAATTAGGATCTAGTAAAACCAGTACAAGATTTATGACCACAATAAAATGTGTTAAAGAGAGAATAACTTGAAATATATTCTTACATACTTTAAATAAAGGGAGAACAAAAATTGAATCCCAAAACAAAAAATTCGTTATATAGAAAATGCACTTCGCTATAGAGAGGTTATTTTACGATGAAAATCGTGAAATGTTCAAGGTTCCAGGAAAAAGTTCGCTATATATAGGTTCGTAATACAGAGGTTTGACTATATATCTATAATTCTAGTAACATTAAATGCCAAAATAATTATCCATTTATACACTTTTTCAAATTCATGATTCCTAACGTAGTTATTTTCAATATTTAACCCCTTCTTTGCCGGCGTCACAAGTCATGCGTTCAGCATTTTTGTGCCCGTTTTGTCGTGGCATGCGACGAAAAGAAAATTATATCCTTGAAACTGGATTCATTGCAACTTACGACTTTTTGATTTCCGTAATATCTTTGTATTTTTCAACATTTCTTCGAGGTAGCGCAAATAATATTATTTTTTTCACAATTTTTTGATTGAGATTTTCAGCATATCATCTAATAAAATTTCATATTAAGAAACCATTGAAGGTATTTTGGATATTTATTATGTTTTTTTCTCAAAAATGTAAGCAAAACGTAATATATAATACATGATTTCGGTTTATTGACGAATGTGATTTTTACGCTATGACTGTTTCAACGGTAAGGTACTATTTGGCAAAATAATTTTTTTAATTAATTATTCCAAATATTTTTAAACAAATACTTTTATTACTCTTTATAGATATTTATTTTAAATACCACAGAACACAGTTTAATTAATATATTTATTATCATAGCAAACTTTTTCAAAATTTGAAACAAAGGTGCATTGTAGTGAAAACTGGAGATCAGTGAAGGGGATATCACACATTGTTTCAGCTATAAAACAATTAAAAAACTACTTACTGATAAAAATAATTTGCATTATTCACTTTAATTCATGTATTAACTTTGTGCAATAAAAACAATAATTGTTTTAAGGTCAGAAATTCGTAAAAAAAGCCCACAGAGAAAGAATTAAAACATATTTTAAAGCTATAAGATAAATGAAATTGCAGAGATGCAATTAAATCTGCATTCGTACACCACATCTTAGGTAGTAATAACTATTTTCTTCATATGTTTTGTTTTATCTATTCATCATCAAATATTCCAAAATGTCCAACAGATGGACTGAAGGGCTACCAAACTTTAAATACTTCGTTTCAAAGTACTTTATTCCATTTCGGAAAGTTCGTGGAAAAGAATTTTCAAATATTCACATCTCCTGTCCTGTGGGGTATAAATAATTCATAAATGTTCCAAATCCAGTGTGCTTCAAAGTAAACTAAAAGTGAAAGGTTGGGCGTTAACGATAACAAACGATTTCTTTTTGTTCGGACTTCTCTGAAGATGGCATCGGGATTCTTTGTGAAGTATAGCTCCCCTGAGTATCCACTCTCGTCCCAGAAGTGTCAAAATTGCTTTGTCTGCTACTGATGATTTGTGTAACTGATTGCCTTCATTTGTTCTCGAGCCTTGTTTTCTAATGTTACACCCACAATAAATGTTATGGGATATGTGGTTCTATCTATAAAACTGTCAACTGGAGCTCGTGTTTCCTTTCTTTGAGAAATCGGTCCTGTTTGTAAAATACGAGATCTGTAAAGCGCAACAAATAAATATAATTAAATTGAAATGTGAGAGTGCCTTGTGTGTGTGTGTTATTTCTGTGTGACGTTGTGCTATTTTATTTGATTTTTTTAAAGATTGAATTTTAAATAATCAGTTTGAAAAAAAAATTTAAAAAAAATTATAACATTTTTAAGGATACAGCAATATTTTAGAAATGTGTGATTATTGTGTATTTTAAGGTATCCGTCTACGTTCGGAACCGTGATTTTCAAAAGCACATAATTGGATAATTTTCATGATATTTAGTGTCACTTAGATTAGAATATATGCATAAAATTTTTTTAAGGACATTTTGGCAAAAACTTTATTTAAATACAATATTTTGGTAAAAAATTATTTTAGAATAATATATATATATATATATATATTTTCCAATTGTTCTCCTTTTGTGAAAATTATTCTATTAGAATAATATTTTGCCTGTATAAAGCACAGACCACTGTTCACAAGCTCAACTAGAAAGTTTTGAAATATATAACTTAGAAGTGGGTTTATTCATAAATTACGATAACAGAGGAGATCAATTTTAAGAAAAAAAAACGCGAATAATTATTCCAATGGGTGGTAACTCTGAAAATAATGTGAATTTTTCAAAAATTCTCGTTGAACCTCTGTAGAGAGGTCTGAGCTATATACATCAAATATTATTATAATAGAACCATTTTTCACAATAGGAGAACATTTTGAAAAAAGGTTATTCTAAGTTTCTTTTTTGCCAAAATATTATACTTAAATAATTTTTTTTTTATCAAAATGTCCTTAAAACAGTTTTATGCATGTATTCTAATCTGAGTGACACTAAATATCATGAAAATTATCCATTTATGCAGTTTTTTATAATAACAGTTTCGAACGTAGTCGGATACCTTAAAGTTATAAAAATGTTAAGCATTGAACTCAATGAATTGGAATATAATATTAAACCCCATAAAAATTAATGTATTCATCAAAGTGAAATTACAACACCAATAAATAATGCACACATCATCATGGAAATTTCTTGAACGGTAGTGGTGTGGTGGGCATGTAAATGATTTAAAAATACAGACAAATATATGATCATTATAAACCAATTTGTTCATTTACTAATGTGCCCTACTCTGGCAGATACACTGTCCTCATTCCGGCGAGGCATTTTATCAAATAGTCCATTGATGGTTGCCTAAGTTAACCTTTGCCATGCTTCATCCACTGCTGTATGCATATCATCCACGTTTTGAGCTAGTGTTCCTCAATTCCTCTCAGATCCAATGAGATCTGCCTGGTGTTCGACGGGATATAGATCTGGAGAGTTTGCAGGTCAAAAAATGGAGTCAAAACCGGTCAGGCTACTAGGATTTCACCTGGCAACATAGTCTTTTTTTAATACCTTCTTGTGTGAACCTTACAAGAGCAGAATAACATGCTCCATAACATGTGTGACGTAGTGGTCCGCTGTCAAATGGTCATCAATGTGTATCAAATACATTCTGTGATGAAACATTATGGCTCCCTAAACCATGATGCCTGTTATAGAACCGGTTTGACACTCTGTGAAATGGATTGTTTCTTAGCGGCTTGCCGCCATACTCGGGAACAGCCATTGTTCCTGCACAGACAGAAATGAAAGAAATCCTTGAGCAATAACCGATGCCAGTGAATGGGCTAGGTACGATGACCATGAACCCACATTAAGTATCTAGCCATGTGTTTAGCATTTAAAGGTAAATATGTTGGTGGATACTCGTGCACGTAAAAAAACTCGATGCAATTTGTTACGTTTGGTTTAGGTGAACTCAGATCAACCTAAATCTAGAGGCAACCGCCTTCGGATGCCACGTGCAGTGGGGAAAGTCTGGAATAGTCAACTGGTTGAATACGATATGTGTGTTCTGATTGGCTTGCACGTAGACTATCCTGAATTTATCTTGTGATACAACGTTGGACAGTATTTAAATTATTCCCAATACGAGTTCTGCTTGTGAGATCTACAAATCCAATTCACGGAGCTGGGTAATACCGTCACGTTCCCTGGACTTTAATTGCCAATAATGAGCTCACCGAAGTCTCAGAGGCATTTTCTGCGCTTTTTTGAAAGTCGCAAATGCTATACCACACCTCAGATGCAGTTTATGGAAAGAAATATTTATTGGCCTTTATATCCCAAATATGAGCACCACAACATTAGATGAGTGCGCGAATTTAATCATCTACACATCTATCTCATCACTGTTGCCCCTAAAATTTGCATGTCGCTAAATGCACTATTTCTTGGCGTTGTAGGTTTACTTTTGAGGAGTTTACATTACTTACCAAACTGTTCAAAATTACGTGACTTAAAGAGACATTTTCTCCGATTTTGAAATTAGTGATTGTAGTAATTAATTATAATCTTATCTGGTTTTTTTATGGAGGATGTGAAATAAGGACGTATACCAAGTGCAATTACGTAAACGGGGAAGTTAAGGGGAGGGGGAAGAACTGTCAAATCAATTGGCACCACTGATAAAACATTTTAATTCTTATTACTTATTTAAGCATTTGTTTCGTGAAATAATATATACTGTGTTTTCTCATGTGTTTTATTCTACTCGGTAAGTATAGTTTTGTGCAAGAATAAAATAAATTTGAGCAATTGAAAACATATACCATGTAAAGCTATACATTGATGCAAATTGAATTAACGCATTGATCCAAAAAATAACACATTGACATGTATTTTGCTTAAGATTTTTAATTATCTTATGTTGAAACAAACTAAAATAAACACAGATGCAGACTAATATTTACTATTATTAACCATATGGTTCTGTAAGGGTTAACACCTTAACTGGTTTTCCCGTACACCGAACGTGTTCCCGCAAACTGGCCACAACCGGATTCCCCGTACACCAGTGTTTCTCAAACTGTGGGGCGTGCCCCCCTAGAGGGGCATGATAACCCAACAAGGAGGGCGAGTATAATGAAAAGTAGAAAACAAAAGATTATTTAAAAAATTATTATTATACTAAAAGCAAACAAATAAAAAATGAAATATGCATTTACACTTATAAATATATCAATACTGCGCAATGAATTTTATAATCATTTTAAAGATTTTTTTGTATTTGATTTGCTCATATTTTTTTTTATTCTTATTGTGATATTATTAGTGATAGAGAGTTGTAAAGACATGCAGTGTGTCCATGGTACTGACATATTTCTCATCCAGGATTTTCTTTGTGTTAAAGGAGGAAATTTTTCATTGATGACAGGAACTTAGATACTTGAAAGTATTTGATAAAGAATAGGGATTAGTAAAGTAATGTGAGATTTGTTGCTGGAGAAGAAATGAAAATGGGAAGATAATAAAAAATGATATTATCGCCGCCCCATTGCAATGTAAGACTTACGCTCGTATTTACCGCTAACCTGACCCAGCGATGAAACCTGGAGTTAAGTAACCGGCAGTCAACCCCAGGTTAGAACTCCAATTCACAGCTCTTTTTTGACCTCCAGTTACTTGACTCTGAGTTTCTTAACTTCGATTTACTGGTCGATTCCCATTGGTTGAAATAAACCCCGTGACTTCCGACTGGAGCTACAATTTCTATTTTCGACTCGTGCCAGCTTGTTTTTAACCTCGTGCATCGCTATCTGTTTAAAACGAATGCCAACAGAATTTATTTCACGCAGTACGAAAAAAAGAGTTGGTGTTGGCTTTGATGAAGCCGCACTTACATATAATAGAATTTTCTGACTTTTCTGGTTTCCAGTTTTTCTAAAAAATCTAATTGAGTAACAGTGGAAACTTTCTGAATGGTATTCATCGTAAACTAAAAATCTATCCAAACTCAAACTACTTCAAAACTGGCACGAAAACGTAAACACTCGAAAAATGGCTTCCTGCGCATGTGCGGTTAAAACTAACCCGGCTGTGACCCTGGGTAAGGATTTTTTAACTTGAACCGGAGTTAAGTTATTAACTTGCGATGGTGAATAACGTTTTCGGTGAAACCCCGGTTTCCTTCCTCTAACCGGCGGTCAGGTTAGCGGTGAATATGGGAGTTAGTATAACAAAATGCTCCCAGAAATGTGTGTGCATATATATTAGCACACACACAAAATATCCTCAACCATATGAAAAAGATATAGAGACATGAACTTTTTTTAAAGTATGAGAGAATTTTTTTTAAGATACATGAAACATTCTTATAAAAGAAAACAATTAAATTTTGTGTGTGTGTGTTCCACAGTTAATAAATAAAAAATATAGTGTGGAAACTTATAATAAGGAATTTTCGTAGGTTCTTTTCGTTTAATTGAAGATTCCAAAAGAAAATCCAGGCACAATGAATGCTCCGAGTCTAGTGGCTCAAAATTTATTGTTGATTTATAGCCACACACACACAACACAAATACATATTAAAGAAAACTGACTATGTACATTTGATTTTAAGTTGTTAACACCATTTTGTTTAAATCATCGCCAACTTTCCCGCTCATTCTCCCATGTCCTATCGCTCCGCCATGTTGGTCCCTTCTTCGGTCTCGTTCCACTCCAAGTCTCTCTCTTCTCGATGGCCGCGCCACCTATAAATAATTTTAAATTTCCGGGCGAATCTTACACTTATAAAAATTGAAAATTAAAATTAAGTTTTTGTCTGTTTCTCATTCTGTTAAATATTATATTTAGTTAAATACAATAAACAAGCTTGACCTATTCGGAACATTTTGGTCAAATTATTGACCACTTAAAGAAATAATTATGTGGATCAAAACGACTGAAGTAGGTTACTTATCTTACAATTAAATGCAATTATTTTGATTTATTTAGAAATAACTACCTATTCACTGTTTTTATGACAGTAATCAGCCTAAAATAAATTCTAATTGATCATTAATACAAATATCTAAAAAGAAATCCACCTTATTAGTGATTCGTTTGATCTTTAGATAGAAAGTAACATATATTTCTTCGTTTGCTTTAAAACTTTTCATTTTTTCCCCTTTTTTAATAAATGTTTCAAATTTAAGCGAATTTTTGGCTCCTACGATATATAAGTCAATGCTCTAAGTGTGGCCAAAAATAAATCATAGTTGATCATTAATACAAATATTAATGAAAAAATCAACCTAATTATTTTGATCTTTAGATACAGAAGAACATAAATTTCTTCGTTTTTTATGAGTTTTCAAAGTTTAAACGAACTTTTGTATCATCGAGTATATAAGTCACTGCTCAAATTGTGGCCAAAAATAAACTGCAATTGTGATCATTATTACAAATAGTTAGACAGAAATCAATCCGATCAACCTGATAACTTAATGCAGAAAAACATGTATACACACACACACACACACACACACACACACACACACACACACACACACACACACATATATATATATATATATATATATATATATATATTTCTTTTTTAAAAATCCTTTATTTCTCCTTTTAAATGATTTTTTCAAGTTTAAACGAACTTTTGGTTCACCATGTGTATAGGATAATGTTCCAAGTGTAGCCAAACATAAATTCCAATTAATCATTAATACAAATAGTCGGATAAAAATCAACCTGGTCTTTCGATAAAGAACATTTATTTCTTCAAAAGAATAAATGAAATATACATTATATCAGCAATTCACTATGCTAGAAAATCTTACCGAAAACTCTACTCTTCATAACGGCATCATGAATCATCGACGCCACCTAACGTGAATGACCACCAAAGACCGATCTCCGGGCGAACCTTTTCGTTTTATGAGGTGTCTCGTGATTGCAATTATTCTTGTAGTGATAGATGACGAAAAAGTTTCCATTCATAAATCACGTCGACAACTGCAAATCACCAATGATTAAGGAATCACCTCAAATGTTAATTGCTTAGAAATGTTTGAACTTGAAAATCATTTAGTTTCATGGGCTGGTAAAGAAATAAAATAATTAAAGATAGTTTTAAGTAGCAGATTAAAAAAAGAATAATTTGTTGTGTCTAATAGATTAAATGTGTTTGAACTTAATGTTTCTAGCTATGATGATTACGAATGTTTGTCACGTTGAAAAGGCTTTTATGTAAATGTAATTCAATAACATCAAATACCGTGACTTGTAAATAGATTGAAGACTTTGACCTGTGTTTTGGTGATTACTCATATCTGAGTTTAAACGTTGAATAAAGATTAACTTTTCAAAGCTGTAAGTGTGCAGAGTAAGTGTATTTTATGTCATACCTTTATGATGGATGATACAGTAAAATAAAATGCAATTTTCTATGTATTATGTCCATTCTTTGAATTGTCATATCCATAATTGTAATTCAAATATCACGTAGAAACACGCTATTGTTGTCTAGGTGTAATTATTCATTTAGGATAAAAGGCTTTAATATATACAGATTTATACTTTTTATCGAGTATATAGTTAAATTTGTATGTCAAAGTAAAATACATTGTTGATATATATAAGTTTTATTTTTAATGATTTCATATAGTAAACTGTTTAAAAAGTTTTGAAATGGAAATTTTTTGAAAAATATTAAATAATTCTTCCTTATTTTAAATGTTTGAGTATTTATTTATATGAATTAATGCCTAAATATGACCAACACATCGTATCCTCATTTTAATTGAGCAATTTTTCTAATTATGTATACAAAATTTTGTATCTATAAATGAAGAGTGTTTTTTTTTCAGGTATAGAAGTTTAAATTGGCATTACTTTCCAAGATGGCGACCGATTTAACAGCTGTCAAGTTATTTATTCTCAGTTTGGTTTGGCAATTCATCAAAACGATCATCAAGTAAGGCGTAGATTCGTCGAATGGGCCCAAAACGAGATTGTCGTTGTTCCCGATTTTCATAAGTGAATTTTGTTTAGCAAGATGAAGCGCACTTCTGGTTGAATGGCTACGTAAACGAACAAAACTGCCGCATTTGGAGTGAAGCTAATCCACAAGTGTATGTCGAAACACCGTTACATCCAGAAAAACTGACTGTTTGGTGCGCTTTATGGGCTGGTGGAATCATTGGTCCGTACTTCTTCAAAAACGATGAAGGCCACAACGTTACAGTCAAAGGTGATCGGTATAGAGCCATGATTACTAACTTTTTATTCCTGAATTGAACAATCATGATGTCCAAGAGCTATGGTTCCAACAAGACGGCGCAACATGTCACACAGCTTGTGCCACAATCGATTTATTGAAAGACACGTTTAGTGAAAGCCTAATTTCACGTTTTGGACCTGTGAATTGGCGTCCAAGATCTTGTGATTTAACACCGCTAGACTATTTTCTGTGGGGCTATGTAAAGTCATTGGTCTATGCGAATAAGCCACAAACGTTTGACCTATTAGAAGGGTACATTCGCTGTGTTATTGCCGATATACGGCCACAAATGCTGGAAAAAGTCATCGAAAATTGGACGTCCAGACTGGACTACATCCGAGCCAGCCGTGGCAGTCATATGCCTAAAATCATATTTAAAATGTAATGCCACAAGAGTATCCTTCGAATAAAAAAAATTCATGTCAATTGAATAATACATCGTTGTTTTATTGCAATTTAAATTTCTGTACCGCTAAAAAAACACCCTTTTTATATATATATATATATATATATATATATATATATATCAGGTTTGAAAAGTTTAACTTCAAAATTAAGTAAGTAATACATGAAAATAGAGTGAACTTTTTACCATGGCATAAGAATTTGTGGGTAAATAAGCCTATTTAAATGTGGAGCGAGCGCTGACGAGGGAGAACACATACTTGAAAATACTTAGCTGGTGACTCCTCGCCGAAGTGTTGTTTATTGTTCTACTTGGTTGCGCGCCAAGGGGCCGTCATGTTGGATTTTATGTAATTGAAGCAAAATAAAGAATTATTTTGGAGATGATGCCCTCCTCATTTCACCTATAGACCTGGGACTCGACATATATATATATATATATTCAGTGTTATGAATTTTGTGTAAAGAATACTTTAAATAGTGGAAATATTTTATATCTGAATGTGTAATATGCTTATATTACTCCACGTTGCATTTATTTTCTGTTTAAAATTGTAATATTCTCCAGGAATGCCATCCCTTACATTATAATGCGAATTCAATGAGAACTTGGTGAAATCTTAGGGATAGAGCCAAGTTGTCATTATTTTAGGTGATCAAGTTGGCAACAGGGTGACCATTTTTTACGAATTCGCGACCCATTGGATTGTTCTGGAAATCAGTGGAGAAATTTGCAAATATCGCGATCCATCACAAAAGTAGATTTTTTTCGAAAAAAATCCTTCATGCTTATAAATAGTCAGTTGTTTTCCAAAACTAAGTTAGTTTTGTTTTAACCGTTGCACATAAGTATTTATTTGACCGTGAAGAGTGGACTGTTCGGCTGTTGAGTAGGATGAGCTAGTGCTTGTGAACAATATTTTACATACTTGTATTTTAGACACTGATAGTTCTGTCTGAGCGCTGTTGAAGTTGTGAAGACTTTCTGAAATTTATTTTGTGAATTTTGCTGTTTATCCTGCATTTCAACTATTGTTTTTTGACAATAAATTATTATCGCTGATAAAAAAATTTTCTACTGATTTGCAAAAAATCATTGAACCCCGGATCTACGTAACAATATATATATATATATATATATATATATATATATATATATATATATATATATATACTAGAGGACCCGACAGACGTGGTTCTGTGTACACACATCTTAAATTCAAAAATTCCAAATTTTTATGAATATGCTTTAACAAAATCTGGCCCGTTTTGAGTAAAATTTGTATTAAAAAGTTATTACAATGTCTAACGTCATTATATGCAGGGTTATCACAATTCAATCAATCGATAGCGTGTGAGTATGTGTATACTATAAGCGAAGTTAAATGTAAAGATTATGTGAATAAAAACTTAAACTTGTTTTAATTAAAGGTGAAAAAATTTCAGACTCAAACTATTTTATAACAGGTATATTTATTAAATTGTACATAAAATGTATAGCTTTTATGCACTTTTCAAAACTCTTCAAACACTAATTACATCTGAATGTAACAATTTAATTAACACACGATTTATTTCAACAAAATTATAACACGAAGTGACAAAATATTTTCCTGAAATGATCACAGCACCAACTGTCAGGACCAACTTGAATTATAATAAAAGTTTTTTGAATATTCGATTTTTTTCGTAGCGCTGTCTGCCGGATCCAATGTAAAACATTCCAAGATCAACAGTTTATAAATAAAAAATTAATTAAATAAACATTTGTAAACCAAATTATAAATCTAAACCATTCTCTAGTCCTCTGGAAGAGACAAAAACGTTCATCAAAATCGGTCCAGCCGTTTAGGAGGAGTTCAGTTACATACATACGCTCAGAAGAATTACATATATAAAGATTATTTGAAAATATATTAATTAAAAACGCTAAAAAGCGTGAATCGTCAGCATTTTCGTAACATAAAGACCGGGTTTGGCCAGTTTCGCTGAAAATAAATTTTCGACGCCAACTTACGTCTTTTTCAATTCCTACTATTAGCTCACGATCTCTATGCATATTTTGTTTGTTTTTTTGTTTACTTATTTATTTATCTTGGTGGAATTTTCAATCGTTAATAAAATATATTTTAAAGCGCTCAATTGAGCTGAAATGTAATGTACATGATTAATTTGGATGACAATACAATAATTTAATTATAATTACTAAAAATAATTGATTAAAGCTAATTATTTAAAAAATTACAAATACAGCCATGTTGGCGACTTAACGACACTTCTGGCGACTTATGTCAAAATTTGAAAAGGTTTTTTCTCACATGTTAAATAAAGCATTCAGTTGAAAGGAAATTTTATATACACGATTTTTTTGGATGGCAATACGATACTTTAATGATAATTAATAAAAGTTAATTACCACTTAATGTTGTGATTTTGTCATATGTATATACATATACATATATTAATTGCAACTATTTAATAAAAAGTAGCTAAAATAAATTTTTTCTTTGTTGATCTATGTAGGAATTGATTTTAAATTTTTTTTATATTACTCTCTCGTTTACAACAACAGCGTTGTTACAACAATGCAGGTGAATGTTGAGTTGTATTTTTTGGTATGTTTTTAATTAATAATTTTTAACTAATTGCGATATCGGACCGAATTGTGAATCTAAACCATTCTCGAATTTACTTAAACCCACACAAAAAGTTCCATCGAAACCGGTCCAGCGAGCAACAGCCAAGCCTCTTTAACTATAGAAAAACGTTGGGCGTCAAATTATAAGGGGTGTGACCCAATGTAATAAGGGACACGCGGGGAAGGGGTTCTTAATTAAGTCCACTAGTTAATTAAACACGTTTATTAGACAAAACAAAAACATTTACATACATAACTAGAGAACTAACAGTTATAATAGAATTGAAAGGGGTCGGAGCGCATGCTCGTACGTCCTTACAGTTCCGAAGCTTGGCCATTACTGAAGATTGTTCTAGCCGCTAGAGGGCGCGATAGTCTTTCTACTGTTCATATGAGAAGAGTTTAAACTACGGGGGGTTACATATATATATATGTGTGTGTGTGTGTGTGTGTGTGTGTGTGTGTGTGTGTGTGTGTGTGTGTGTGTGTGTGTGTGTGTGTGTGTGTGTAAAAAAAAGAACTGTATTGGGTTACATAATTTTAAGTAGTTAAATTTTTAAGATTTTGTAAAAAAAATAATTCATTGTAAAGCACAGGAAATAATTTGCCCTTAAATGATAAAGTAATTATAGTCAAAAATTTTAAGAAAACGAATTGAAAATAAAATTTTCTTCTGAATGTAAATTGAATAAAATTTGAGGCTCTTCTGTTTAAGTATTAATTAGTAGGGAAAATCATTAATTTTATTTAAAGAAGCACATACTTCAATATATAATTAGCCCAACTTAACATTTTAAAGTGCACTAAAGAATTCACTAACAATTTTTTTCTCCAATTTTGAATTATCGTTTCATATAAGATAATCAATTTGAAAAATAATGCACTACGTATTGATATGTATTTCAATTATTTCTCAAGGGCTGTTAAACGTTAACGATTTTTTCATCAGAAAAAATTAACAATGTATATTTTTTAGAAAAAAACTTCAGATATATAATTAATAATAAATATAGTCATTAAATAGAAAAAGGACATAACAATATTTTTATTATAAGTAGATTTTTGTTATACCTTATAAAATTTAAGATTAGGAAAAAGATCATTAAAACAAAAGGTTTAAGGATAAAAATGTCCTACTAGAAAGATAAAGAAATTATTAGTACGTACTTTGGTAAAAATACGTTAATTAGGAATTACTAATAAGGAATATATTTATTTTCATTATTTGAACATTTTCATTTCAAGAAATGCAAATATTATTTTAGACATTTTTGAAGAAATTTTTCAACCTTCTGTTAGGAGTTTCAAACATCTATTATAGTTATAAAAAACTATTATTTATTATTCTGATTATTTTTTATTTGATTTATTTAAAATTATAATTAAATTATCAAAAAACTACAATCTATGAATTTATCTTTCACATTTAGTTTTTATTGTTATCTAGATGTTTAGTATAGTCAAATATTTATCAAAAGAACTTACTTTAAAACAATATTGTTCTGGACAAAAAACCACTGAAAACAGTGTATTTTACGGATATTTTCAACGTATACATTTTATTTAAACATTATCTCTGTGTTTGTATGTTTAAAATAGTTTTTATCTTGTAGTATTACTTTAATTTATTTGTAAAGCCCTAATAAATGTTTTGGCGGGTTTTTCCAACCTGCATTACAAAGTAATTTTAATAATAAAGTCATAAATTTAAAATCATATTTGAAAGTTATACAATTTTAATCAATAAATTTATCTTTCCCATTTAGTCGTTATTGATAACTACACTCATGTCCATAAATTAAGGATAATTCAGAATCACACAGAAATTGAACTCTAAAATAAAAATTTCACCTGTAGAATTATCACACACATCTTGAAGAAGAATATGCAAATTACAGAAAACCACCAGATGGCACGGATAGTACGTCACAATGACGAGAGTGTCAGAGAGGAATATATAAGGAATGGTGGCAAATAAGTAAAATTGTTTGGAGCTGTTTTTCTGGATATTCAGAAGGCATTTGATCGGGTCTGGATCGGTGGACTAATTTACAAACTCATAATTAACAATTCCCCCCCCCCGCTCTAATACACGTAATCAACTCGTACCTTACTAACAGATCTTATGAAGTTCGTGTTAAGGATACTCTCTCCAATGTCTATAACGTCAACATTGGGGCCCCGCAAGGAAGTTTACTTGTGCCAATATTTTTTATATTTATATTAATGATATACCCACACATCCGCAGACAAGTCTCATTATTTACGCGGATGATACTGCCATTGCTACAACACAAAAAAATCACAAATACACAACCAAATACTTAAATAATCACTTAATGTCACTTGAAATATACTTCAACACATGGAAAATAAAACTAAACGTTGAAAAAACTGTTGCAGTACTATTCACAAGGAAAAGAAAAACTGCAATACCACCAACACTATATTCCACACCACTCCAATAGTCTCAAAACACAATTTACTTAGGACTCTTTTTTGCTTGGTAATAAACTCACATGGAAACAACGCATATTACATGCGCGAAATAAATTCCGGAATGCTCTAAGATTACCCTCTAATTTGCCGGAATTCTACAATGACTAAGGAAAATAAGGTACTTCTTTAAACTGCCGTTTAGCGGCCCATTTTGAGTTACGGTAGTCCTGTGGGGGGACATGCTGCTAAAAGCAATTTAAAAACGCTAGAAATTTGTCAAAATAAAACCATTCGCATGATTGTTAACGCGAATATGTATATGAAAAATTCCGATATTTACAAAAAAAGCACTAAAACTCCTGACATTTAAAAATTTCATTAAAAAACTTGCCACAATTTTTTTTGTTTCCTTACCTCTAACTAATAATAACCACATTCTTAATCTTGAAAGTTACACTCCCCATGACAATACCATAAGATCAAGGAGAATTCTCCTTGACTCCTATAATCCACCCTAACATTAAATAATCCCATTTGCCTGTAGGCAAATGACCTGCTAAATTTTTTATTCTTATTTTTCTAATGTTTATTTTAATTTTAATTACCTAATTTTAATATACCATTCACCCACACAGGCTACTTTCCCAATCAATTATTCTTACATTAACATCAGGGCAGCCAATTAAATGCCAGTTCACTTCTCACCATCGTCAAATCGCAAGGAACCTACTCAGCTACTTCAGGATGAACTTTTTTCAACTTCAACTTACAATAAGCCACATCTCTCTCCAACGTCTCAATGAAAGCCAGGCTGTTTCACCTCATTAAGGATTTAACTCTCCCAGGCGCCATTAACTTCTATAATATGGGATGGAGGCTCGCTCCGCGAGTCATATGCCCAGCGGCAAACAGCGACAGAAAAGTAAAATTGTTGACAAGCGCTTTAAAAGCCTTTCAGTGCAATAACCACATAATTATGGCACAAAGGAAGCATTTGGATCATTTTTTACGTAGTAGAATTATCGAACAACTACAATGTAGACGTACCCAGCTTGAAGTATCCGAGGAACTTAGAATCGCCAAGAGTGTCCTCTGAAGTCTTTGGCAACGATTCCAAGATGATTGTATTGTGAATAGATGTTACAGCACAGGTCACCCTAGAGTTACAACGCCGAATGAGGACCTGTATTTTGCAGTTACTGCCAAAAGAAATAGACGGAACACAGCATCCGACATCTCTCCTCAGCTCTGTTCAGCTACCGGTACGACAGTTTCAAGGCAGACCGTGCACAGACGCTTAGTTCACATTGGTGTATATGCTCGTAGTCCTGTCAGATGTGTTCCACTTATCGCAACTCACTGTCACCTGCGATTAACCTGAAGCAGAGAGCATGCATTGTAGACACCACAATAGTGGTCTTGTGTGATGTTTTCCGACGAGTCCAGGTTTAGTTTGCAGTCTGATTCTCGCCGGAATTTAATATATGGAGAGCGCCAGGTACCCGTTACCACAAAGAGAACACCATTGAACGACACCGTGGTGGTGGTGCAGGATGGCTCGTTTGAGAAGGAATTATTCTTGGTTCCAGAGAACTGACCTGCATGTTCAGACTGTAACGATGTCAGGGCATATCTATCGGGATGTCATTCTGGAACATCATGTACGTTTGTTTCGGGATGCCATAGATGCTGAATTTATGTTTATGGATGACAACGGCCGTCCTCACCGTACAAACATTGTAGACGAATGACTTCAATCCGAGGATATCACGCTTATAGATTGGCCAGCATGCTCACCGGACTTGAATCGAATAGAGCATGTGTGGTATATACTTGGCCGACGAATTGCTGCCAGTCAACCTCCTCCCACAAATCTACAGCACCTTCGGAGAGTATTGCTTGATGATTGGTCTAATAACCCCAAGATCGGATTGATAATTTGATACTCAGCATGCCTAGGCGTTTTAACGCCTGTATTGCATCGTTCGGGAGACATACTCCGTATTAACCCTCATACCAACCATGTTATACTGTTTTTTGTAAATAAGTTTTTTTTTTTAAATTTGCTCCAGGAGTAAAAATCGCAATTTTTATTAATTATGTCAAACATGGCATCTTTTTTTGCTCTTTACCTTTCGTTTAATAAATAGACTTAACAAATAAGTCAAATTTGTTTTACTTCTGTCTCTTTATTTGCCTGAACTTCATTATACTTAATTTATGGACATGAGTGTAAATGCTTAATATTATAGTCAATCATGTATCAACATAACTTATTTTAAAACAATTATCCTTGAATTACTTTCTTCTGGACAAAAGCCCTGAACATAGTGTATTAAATATATTTTCAACTTATAACTTTTAACTAAGCATTGTTTCTATGTTTGTATACTTAAAAATAGTTTTTTTTCTTCTTGTAGTAAAAAATTATATCGAAAATCGAAAATTATTATTATATACTATTTCACATAGTGTATTACAGATAAGTATAATTTTTCAACTTATTTTATTCTTAATAAACTGCTAAAATTTCAAATTGTTAAAAGTGTTACGCAACAAAAAAATGGTTTCGAATCACTGATATGGGTTAAAACTTTTACAGTAGCTATATTTTATATCATGCATGATCAATGCATGATATACTCGATGCTTTTAAGGGTGAGGTAGTTTGTAGAAAGTACTCGTACCTTTCAATCCTTTCAATTTGCCTCTGTGGCTTCTGTTGTTCGATTGATTGATGATGGAACCTTGCTTTGTAACAATTGTTTTCTGTATTAATATGTAAGCTTCAGTTTAGTATTATATGCTGCAATTTGATGATTTAATTCATGTTGCTGCAATTCTTAATACCAAGATAAACTTAACTACCGTGTCATTATCAAAATGTTTACGAGGGTACTTGTTACAATATAGATTGTAAATTTTATAATTTTACGCATGGATTATGCGCATATTTACTATATTTGATGCGATTCAATAATAAAAATATAACAGAAGATCATAAAATAAGACAAGCGAAGTAGTTGTGACGCATGTATATGCATAATTAACATATATGATGCCATTCATGAAAAAAAAATATAACATATCATAAAATAAGGCAAGACAAGTAGTTGTGAAAAGGTCGATAGTCTACAATGTATGAGAGCTCATACACTGCTGGACAATTGCTAAGGACGGATTACAAATTGCTATGTAGCATAACATTAAGCGAGACATGAGGCCTAGTAGGATAAAATATAGTTGCCACACTGTTCAGACATTAGAATAAAGAATATTTATTGTTCTGGAAAGTACAAAAGCTGTGAAACATCTGAAAGAAAAAAATGTCTATTTGATCTGCGTACGGAGAAATGGAACAATGCACCTAAAAGTCAGCAGGCACCTTAAAAAAAGGCATCAGTACGGGATATGTCCACCGTGGAGTGTGATGCAACATTCCACACGTTGTACCATACGTTGCACAACATTATCCAGCAGCTGTTGAGGAAATTTATCCCATTCCTCTGTGAGTGCACGGATGAGGGTGTTCTTGTTTGTCGGAGGATAGTTTCGACCAACAACTTGCCTCCCCAAAGCATCCCACACATTTTCAATGAGGTTTAGATCTGAAGAACGCGCTGGCCATACGAGACGTTCAATACCCTCGCTGTCTAGACAATCCTGAACAGCGAGTGTTCGATGACATGTTGCGTTGTCGTCCATAAAAACAAATTTATCACCGACAGCACCACAGAAAAGACGAAAATGAGGAAGTAGAACTTCATCAATGTATCGTTCGTCCGTTATAGTCCCATTTGCAACCACATGTAGGCGCGTGCGGCCATTGACCATGATGCCGGCCTACACCATGATACTGCATGTCCGATATCGGTCCTTTTCCTGGATATTTTCTGACGATAAGCAGTACCACTCTCGCGCCAGATCAGTTGGCGTCTACAATCCGATGACCGACTGAACCTACACTCATCTGAGAATAGTACGTACGCCCAGTCCTGTTCAGTCCAATTGTGATGCTCTCGACACCATTGCAAACGGGCAGTACGGTGCTGTCTGATCAATGGGACACACACAAAAGGTCTGCGTGCGTATAGTCCTCCCTCCCCTCAAACATCTGGCAACAGTTTTTCGGGAGATCTGCTTTCCTGTGGCAGCAAGAAATTGATTTGCCTCCTCCTGAGCTGTGGTGCGCCTGTTCCTTTTTGCTGATAGGACGATATATCTGTCTTCTGCAGAAGTCGTACTTCTAACACGACCTCTCCCGTGCCGTCTACTACACATCCCAGTAGTTTTAAATGTCTTCCACAGCCGTGAAACAACGCTGTGAACGATGTCGAACTCCCTGGCAACATCTGTTATTTTTCGGCCTTCTTCGATCTTTCCAATAAATCGGCCACGCATAAAATCATCTATGTGATGTCGGGAAGACATGCCAAAAATTTTAAGTTCGTCTATTAAATCTTTCCTGTAAAACTTTGACTTGAAACAACAACTGTCCACACGTGTCAAATGAACGCTATCACGTGATGAACAGACGTGGAAAAAAAATTTGCATACTCATACTTCTTACTAATATCCCGCACTTATTCTAATTTTCCACATTTTGCTTCCTTTCATTTTGTGGTTGCTATGGATGATAGTGTTATCCGTCCTTAGCAATTGTCCAGCAGTGTATATTGGTTTATACTTCGAATTCAACAACAAAGAGCAATTGTAACCGACATATGAAGAACAATAATTGGCCTGTAAAACATTATTAATACATTAGATGTGGAATTATTCGATAGAAGTTTAATTTAAAAGTTCTGAAATATCTTTAGACATGAGAAATTCGAAGTCAATTCCATATCCAGGAAATATATTAATTTCTTCACCAAAAATATTTCCATCATCGACTTATTTTACTGAAAGGCACTTAACCTCATGCTTAGTACCGATTTGGTTCCATTTTAAAAGAAATAATAATAATAAAAAACTATTTCTGAAACTGAACAAAAATGTTTTTAAATCTCATCAAAGAAAAAGAGTAGGTTTTGAAATTGGGTTAAGAAATAAATGATCTTATTAACTGAATTGAGGAAACTAATTGATTTAATTAAAAACATGACAATGATAACCACTGAAAAATGTTTAATATTAACTTTAAGTAGTATTTGAGACGTTTTAGAGTTCAATTATTACATAATGCAAATAAACACACTTTAAATGTGATACCCTGAGTGAATGTGTACCTTGTATCTCTGAATTAAATTTTATGGTCATTCTGATTGTATTTTATCTTTATTATTTAAATAATTTAAAAATAATGGTTATATCAAAATAGTTGCTACCAATGAAAAATATTTCTTTTCAAAAGCTTTAGGTTGAGATAATTTTTTTTTTCTTTTTATTTCTGAAGAGTTTATTTGTGGGATATAACATTACACAACAAAAAGTGCATTTCATGCTTAGTATTGTTCAACGATTACAATGTTTATATTCTCTCCTTTAGATATTAAACTGGTGAGACGTTATTATTGATTGTGTAAGAAATGTATTCGTACTCTAGGTAAAAATTAGAAAGTATTGATAATTCAGTCTTTGAAAAATAAGTGTAGTTATTATATATTGGAAAGGGAAATTAAGTGAAAAATGCATCTGCGAGAAATATAATCAAATTTCTAAGCATTTTAAGAATGAGAATAGAAACCATTATTTCTCTAAGAAAAAACATTCCTATAAATACACATCATGAAGAAAAAAAAATTAAGAAAATTATAAGTTGGTTTTAAAAATCTTTTACTGGTAGAAAAGAAAACAACAACCATAACGTTTGTAAAAGTTGGCAAACAAATTTAATTATTCACTCTTGAAAATAGCATTCAATTTTTTCAGCCGACATACATTAGTAAATTACAATATATAAATGTTATTATTACAGAAAATATAAAAACCACTAAAAATTAAGATAAAAATATACATTTTAGGAATGGAACCAAAATGAATCATCATACACTTTAATTTCTTTAAAAGCTTCGAAAAATGCGTTGCATTTAGTTAACAGGACATTGAATATTCTTTGAGAATATTCCAATCAATTATCTTTACAAAATACATTTTTGAAAGCTTCCAGTTCTTAATGTTTCCTAATAAATTTTCGTTTTGGGACCATTCATTTTAGAAATTGCGTTTAGATTAGAGATATGTAATGATGCATTCCGAAGCATTCGAATAACTGTAGTATAATTATTTCCCCCTTTTTTATATTATTTACGTTTTAAATTAGATTTGGCTCCTAACTTAGGAATGTTCTGTAGTAATATTAGAATTTAACGTGCATTTAAAATTGAATTTATTTCGAATATTAAATATTGAATGTTGTTGCAAACTTTCACCTGCTGATGTGTTAGATTGCACCAAAATTTGAGACATATTGTTACGAATTTTGAGTAAAGAATTTTTAAAATACTGTACATAATTTATATCTGGATGCGTAAGTTATTTATGTTAATCTATGTTGTATTTATTCTGCTAAATTTGGAATATTTGCAAGCAACGTTATTCCTTACATTATAATGACTTCAATGAAAACCTGACGAAATGCGGGTGATAAAGCCAAGTCGACATCAGTTTTGGTGACCATTTTAGCAATTTCTTGATCATGTTGGTGACATTTTTGGACAGTTGGCTACCATATGAATGTTTCTTCAAATTACTGCACAAATCTACTTATATCACGATCTATGACGCAAGCAGAGTTTTCGAGAAAATCCTTGCAGACTGTATGTAGGAAGCCACTCGCCGAAACTGAGTCAGTATTGTCTTGGCCGTTGAAGTGTCGACCAGCATTTAGTAATTACTTCAGCTATTGAGTAGAATGACCGAGTGATAGTGAACAAAATCTTTAACACACTTATATTTCTGATAGTTGTGTCTGAGCGCAGTTGCAGGCGTGGAAACCTTATGAGTTAAATTCTGCGGTTTTTGCTGTGCAACCTGTATTTCAAGGATAGTTATCATCGCTCTTAAAGAACTGTCTTTCTCTTTGCGACTGATTGCATAAAATACCCGAACCCCGATCTACGTAGCAATATTTATAATCCAACATTTTTATTATGACTATCAAATATCAAGTCACTAGATAAATTCGACCCAACTAAGGGAACTATCATACTTATTTCTAGCTTAAATAAATATAAGAATTGATCTAATACTTATCTTAAGGGGACATGGTACGATTTAAACATTTTTTTTAATTTAATGATTTTCCTAATTTCTTTATTTGCCTCCTATGTGCATGTATGATGTAAAACAGATTGCTCAAAATTTCATAAAAAGTAAGCAATTTAATTTTCAAAGGAAAAATTTGTAACTTATGAAGTGCTTTTAAAATGCTACTCTCCTCCTACAAAAATTAGCGTACATATATGAATGATTTACATGTGTACATCAAACTATGTATGACAAAAGTTGGTATGGGCTTTGCGATAGCATGGTTGTTATTTGTACTAGACATCTTTTCATGAACGCTTATTGGAAATTCCTTAAAAAATGTGAAAATTCTAAATTCTGTTATTTTTTTTAAAAAAAAATAAGTATTGCTTTGATTGAAAAATGCATACCAACTTTTGTTCCATATACTATTAGCAACAAGTGAAAAAAATTTCCAAGTATTAGGCCCAATAGAAAAAAGGCTTCAGCATATTAAGGGAAGACAAACTAGTTATTTTATCTCTTCGAAGTAAGTCAGCTCTAATTTTGATTTGCAATTGAAGCGTGAATAAAAGCAAATGTAAAAGTTATCACAACTCTGTGTTTTTTTAACTTCTAGCTTTCAATATTTGTGAGTTTGTAGATAAGTATAAAAAAATAATTTAGGCTAAACAAATTTAGATTTGAATTTTTTGACCGATTGTTGTCAATCGAATCGTATTGTGTCCCCTGAAATATTTATCCGTAGCAATAATAATCTTCCTAAGTTGACACGTCTAACGCTTTTACTCGAACCCGGCGTCTTTAATTTCTCTATCACTAGAATTTAGCCTCAGCATGACAACAATCGTCAATCTCTATCCGACTGCACTTGATTTTAAATAGCAAATTTATTAGCATAAATTACAGTTCCTCCACAGAAAGCGATTTTATAATGACACAACGAGATTGATATTATTTTTTCCCAGAGGAATAGAAAGAATTTCGAATGGAATAGTGACAATGTGTTCACTTTGCAATGGCACTTCTAATGTGCAGTAATGTTGAGGTCTCTGTTAAGGCCAGATTATTCCTGTGAAAGGCTGCAATTGGACGGGAATAGAATGTTCGTAGGTGTGAGCTATGATAGGTCAGAAATGATGACTCACTTGTTACGTTACAAGTGAGTAGAAAGTTGAGATGATCCATTGAATTCGGAAATTGATCGGAGAAAGTCAGTTGGAGTGTATTGGGGCTATGTAAGCTATCGTAACTTGTAGAAATGTCTCTCTAGTGTTTGTGAAGCGTCTTAGTGTATCGAGAGTCTCAGGGTTCCGCCTTTTGGTGTCTCTGTGAAGATCGAATACGCAATAACCTTCCAAGTCTCATGTGATGCAGAATCATTTCTGTTTGGAGGTTGCCGGGATTACTATTCGTCTATTGGTCCTAGTAACCCCTTACACGGTGAACTTTGAAGCCGGAGATGGATGTAGAATCTGCACCTTTCACTTCTCTGTCAGTTACATAAAGGAATGTCAAATGTTGATTTGCCTTGAACATAAGCGTCGTAGTGTCTGGGCTCGGATATTTTCCCACGCGAAACTGCATGACCGTTGAGACGTCAATAGTTCATTAGCAGAGAATGAGTCATTTGCTGGAGACCGCTACAGCATTTTTTGAAACAGACAATTTTAACAAGTACTAGTTTTTTATAGTATTTTTCTTAATAAATAAATATTCATTTTAGGAACATTAATTTTCGGGTCAGATGCTAATAATGGAACATTTTGATGTTTTCAAATAATTGTAATTTAATTATTTTTACATTTTTTAAGAAAATTACTTATTCGTTTTAAAATAGATTTGGTTCAAAACTTGAGATGTTTTGCTGGTGTTTTCAGCATTTAATGCACGTAAAAAAGTGAATTTCCTAGGAATCATGACTATTTTATATTTACTGGTTCTGCGCGTAATACAAGAAGTGACTATTAACTACTCGGACTGCACGTACTCTAACCGTTAGTATTGGTGTGAAGGAGTGGGAATGGGATATAGTTGACCTTAAATTTTCCGATTCTGGAGGCATGTTATTTCATTCCTCTATCTAGTTCAGTTTGTTTTCTTTCATTGTTTGAGAAAGACGCTGTTCTCTCCAAGTGCCGTGATTGTGTTAAAAGTAAGAATTGAGCTGAACATAAATTGGAAATTCCTCGTGAAATTGAAAATAAATTCCAACTGAATGTTTTATATTGTTAAAGGAGTATTGGGAGATAATTTCCAGGAAGATGATAAGTTTTTGAAAGGCACAAATGGTTTATTTAAGAACGGGAATTTGCTGAAGGTCATGAACGTTCTTGTCGATCTGTGACATCAAAAACAGGTGATGCTTATCGATTTGGTTGATATTAATGCCATCATCATGATTGATTGGGTAAATCGAGGCCAAATGTTAAAAAAACAGTACTACATTGAAGTCCTGAGAAGGTTTAGAGAAAGAGCGACGAAGAAAAGACATGTAGAGCAACAACACAGGGATTTTGCACCAAGACAACGCCTCGGTGCACATTGCGCTCTCTGTAAAACAGTTCTTAGTAGAGAACCGCATTACTGTGCACCATCCGTAGTCACCTGATCTTGCACGATACAACTTCTACCAGGTTTGTAAAGGGAAAAAAATGTATTGATGGGAACACATTTTTAGTCTGTAGCAGAGGTGAAGGTAAAATCTACACATATACTGAAGAATGTGACACCTGGGCCATGGGTAGCCTAGTGGTTAGAGCATCAGACTCCAGACCGGACGGCCTGGGTTCGATGCCCGATGCCATCAAATACCTACCGAGTACACACGGAGTACCTGCTCGTTAAATCAGTGGGTCCGAAGTCTTGTGGGCTGAGTCACGAGCGCAGGGGACTGGAGAATATTTCCCTCCCTTTCAGTTCCATTCAGAAATTGTGGAGGTGGCTATAGGTAGGGTCGCCATCTATTGTCCCTGCGGGGAATTTCGCCGAGCTAAATCGTACTGTTACTTGTATGGTGCTCAAGGCCAATGACAGGTGTACTTCTAGCCCCTTGTCACGATGAATTTCGGGGCCCTCGATCTGACGACGTCAGACAGGTGGCATTAGAAACAACAACAACATGTGGCACCTAATGAGCCACAGCACTACTTTGTACAGTGGAAAACTGGTATGGAGCTATGTATTGATAGGGGAGCATATAGAAGGAGATTTAAAGGTATTTGTACATTGTTTTGAATAAATCTAATTTTTATGAATAACCTTGTTAGTTTACTGCCACAGTAATGTTCCTACTAAATATGCAGTTAAATTATTCTTACCACTTTAGAGAGAGAGAAATAAAGTTCATAGTTAAACTTCTACCTCTTATATTTTAAGGGCAAAATTTTATTTTTTGAATTTTTATTTGCTTATAAATCATCAAATAGTTCCAAGTATTGTAATGTAAAACAGGAAAAATAATAAGTATAATAACAAGAGAAGAATTCTGAAAAGTCGGTCTTACTCCGATGAAGTTGCTTGTTACGATACAAAGACACAAAGACACAACAACCAAAGACTTCGTCATGTGTTTATAAATAGACCTACGGAACTAAAGCCACATGGCGAAAAACTTAAAATCCAAAATATGTTAACAAACGGAAAAAATTCTTCGAAACGTGCCTAACAAGTGAAAAATCTCTCGTAGATAAAGTTCAGACAAACAATTTCAAAATTTTGCTTCTCTTGGAAACGTAATGGGTTTACTATTTCATCAATATTCAAACAGATGGTTTGAAATTTTCTATAAAGGTTATTTTTAGAATCTTGTTTCTTAAGCTTCACTTGTGTTTCTTGTTACAAATAGTCTTTCTACAAATTAATAAGCGTCAGTGCTTTTCATAAAATATTATGTAAAAAAATTACAATAAAAACATAAATATTAAAAAAATACTTTAACAGAAAAGAACTACAGTGAAATACCTTTAATGTGAAAACGATTAAGATGAAATATCGCTTAACACGAAATAATAAAATGTTTTTGGCAAACCACTATGCATTTCCATTCATTTTCTTAATTCTCTTAACACGAAACGATTTCCCTTCTGGAAGAAGGAGGATATTCAAACTGAACCAGCTCTTAATGAAACGTTTGAGAAAATATTTCGGTATTATTGGACTGTCCAACCGTATCATTGGAAGAATTCGTTGCAGTAGATCAGTGCTTCTTAAACTTTTACTATTAGAGACCAAATTTTCAATCATAAGTTTTATCAGCCCCCTCCCCCCATTATACAGTAATAATGCGCTTTGGGGCGATAAAGCTACTATAAGATCTTAATTATAAACCGAACAAATTAAATTTAAATTACAAAAACAATTTTGTAACTTTTACTTTGAAATAATATTTGTTTTAAGCAAATTATTTATAAATAATAAGATAATTATTATGTTATTTTTCTTTTTTCTAAGTTTTTAATTACAATAGATTGCAAAACATATTTAATTAAAGATTTATTTCCTCCACCATCCATTTCTAAAAGTATAAATGCCATTAGAAAAATAGTCTGGTTTATGCTGCTCTCATCATACCCATTACTTCTGAAATTTAAACGAGAAGACTTCAAAATGTTTTAACCCGGAAGAGCAGGCGCGCACTCGATATTAATAGTCGCGCGAGATGACTGATCCCCCCAGAATGTTTTTTTTTTTGCAATTATTTTTTATTGTACATTATGAAAACCATAATTCCAAAGAATAATTTAACTTAGAAAAAGTATACTTACCTACTTTCAAGGACTTTTACTTAATAAAGGACACAAATGACATGCACTCATATTTCTTTCAAATTCTGGTAGTTTCGTTAACCTTTGTCTTTGTTTCCCACACAACCACTCCCGGTTTTAAAGTTTATCCAATATAAAAATATGGATGCTAGTTCTAAAAAAATACAACTGTGTAAAACGTGCTTTATATGTTTCAGAATACCCATAAAAATAAATCTCATCCAATTAAGTCTTCCTTTTCTTTCTATACAGCTGCTAAACAGTATTTCAATAATAATAACAGTGAATAATTTTTTATCCTCCTAGAAATTTACTCTAGGCCTGAGTTCCGTTTTTTCTGAAAGAGTAGTATAGTAAAAAAAAACGTTATAAAAATATCTCATCTTAGGATTACAGCTAATCAAACAAAATGTTTTTCTTATTTACTTATAGGATCAGATAACTAATGAAAGTAACCAAGTGAAAACTTTATTTTTGATGAAGTAATATCGCCAGACAATATGTATAAATTATATCAGTGTGAATGTGTATGTTTTTATATGTCAGAAAGCATTTTGTTTACTTTGTGACGGGCTTTCATCGCGATTTTCATTAATGTCCTCTTGGTGTTCTTTGGAGCCAGAATGGAAATTCTTTCCAACCAATTCGAGAAGAAGAACGTGAGAAGGCACATTTTGAATCTTATAAATAGTAGAATTTTAGCGTTTGCGGGGTGGCTATATGAAGTTGCTGTATGATGTCTTTTTTATGATTAAACGCTTAAGTTAGAGTTAGATGAAATTACAAGTTCAAGAATTAACCTACCCGTACCTGTGCTTTCAAGATAAAGGTGGATAACATTCCGACGAGGAGTAAAGCCACATCAGTTCGACCAAGAAAGTAGCTGTTACAAAGGATTTAGTGGTAAATGTCTTCAATTAAGATATAAGGAATTTACGAGTATTAAGGAGGTTAGCAATAATATGGTAAGTTAGATATAGTGATCAATTATGCGATTATTTGATAATACGAATTGGATCTTCTCTCTCCACATCTGCTAACTATAATTTTTCTTATCATTGTGTATAGAGTGATTAATTTAAGATCTTAATAAACAGATATTAAGGTAAACAATATGTCTGATTCTTCGTTCAGTCCTACAAATATAGCTCGCGTAGATAGCGTAGAAATGGGGCACCCACGGACACATGCCTCACATCTTCATTCCAGAAAATTAATTTTTTAATCATTTTATTTTCGATATGCTCAGCCCCCCTTGTAAGCACGCCCCACAGTTTGAGAAACACTGCAGTAGATGATGTTAATATGTGTGCGGTTCCAATTATGGCAGTTTTGTTCATTTGGAGTTCAAACTCCATTTTTTGGAGTTGGTTCAAAGCTCAAAATATGGCATTGATGCAGATTTCGACCATGGAAATGAAAGGAACAATGCAGCTTCTGTTCCCACGTCGTCCGAAATGAGGAACATCTTGAAAAGTATGCGTAGTTCCTTAGAGACACATTCCAATTATGAAATGAGTAAAAAAATGAATGACATCAAACAGTTTTTAGTTACTTGGTGCTAAAAAGACAAGACAAAAAAAATATCAGACTATTTTCTAATTTCTATTTTTTAAAATTTTGAAAAAGTTTGTATTAAATTTAATTCGGTTGTTCTGAATGTTTTAGTTTCATTGATTTTTTTGTTCTTTTTTAATTAACTACATGCTTATGTGCATATATGTGTAAATAAATTATAATCCAATAAAACTTTTTTTTTGAATATATGTTTATTTTGTAGTATATTTTAACGCGAAACAATATTTCATACCCCACAGATTCGTTTTAAGCGATTTCACTGCGTGTATGTATTCATTCTAATGTCAATGACAAGATTTCAAACGAATAATATATTTTTTTTCCAAAACTGAATTTATTTTTTAGAACATTTATTGCCCGTGCACCACATAGTATCACACAGGGGCTTACATCGAAGTAAGCAAGAAACACACATCACAAAGAAGAGAAGGATTACAACACAAACATCCATGTCTTATCCGGGATTCGAATACAGCCCTTACGGAACCGCACTCAGCGTCACTAACGACTATACCAGATCGGTGACATTGTGACATTGAGGACTTAAATTTAATACGCGTTACATTCGCCAAAACAATGAAAATATATGATTGAAGAAAATAAAAAAATAGTAAGGAGGTTATATATATATTCGTTTATATATTTGTGTATATGTATGTATAAATATATATATATATATATATATATATATATATATATATATATATGAATTTTTATATTATTTTTATATATTGAATTTATATATTGAATTTTATATTATTTATATATATATATATATATATATATATATATATATATATATATATATATAATTCCTCTTAAATTAGTGTAGCAGCTAGAGCGGCAACATTTACCCAACAAGTTAATATAATTTAAGAGACAGTAATAAATATATCCGCGAAATAAAATTTAAATTGATTTATTTTCTACGTATTTACGCCGCATGGTTTTGTTTGCTGCTAATTGTCTATATTTGTATTTCGTCATAGTCACATCATAATTGCCATCACGTGTTTCCAACCAAATAGTAAATATATTCAAGTGCCGTCGTAGTCACGTGATACATACCATCACATGCTCCCAGCCAACCGTTCCTTGTTCTTCCTTGTTGCCAACTTTTGCTTCTTTTTTGAAACTATTTTCTTTAAAAAATAAAAGATTTATCAATTATAATAATGTACATAGGCAAAAAAATGATCTTAATTTAGAAATACATATATAATACAAGAGTATTTGTAAAGTTATGGAAATCTTTAATACGTTAGATTTATCATGTGACAGTCTTAAATTTAGGTCAGTGGTAATTTTTTTTTAGATTCATAATTGAAATGGGCTAAATTTATGTGACGTCATAGATAATGACAAACTCGTTTTTCCAGGTAATCCATTCATGCACTTCGCTGTTACCTTTTGCGCTTTGCAGAATATTTGTTTTTAAAAGCACATATTTTTGCACATAAATCAGCAAAATATATTTAACAAAATCCTAGATAGCACACAGAAGCCCAGTTGCTAAGTGGTTAATGCATCTAGCTTCTACTACACAGGTCCAAGGTTCAAACCCAGGGTTGTGCAAGATTGACTCAGCTTTTATCCCTTCCGTGGATCCATAAATGAGTACCAAGCTTAATGAATAACTTAACGCTGGGGATTTCACTTCAGACTGATCATCTGGCCAGAGTATCTGATCATGCACCTCAGGGACCCAAGGTCGCACATACTGAGTTGGGCACAGTAGGCTTTGACTCTCATGGGTTGTTGCGTCACTAAGTTAAGTTTATATGTAATAGAAAAATACATGACGAAAATTATTTTTTTTAAACTTTAAAATCATTTTTATGAATTTGGTATATTACACTGGCCTCAAAAAGTTAAGGTACAACCGGGTTTTTGTGTCTAATTTGCAAAATGAATGAATGTAGAAACAAAAATTTGGAGGATATGTGCATTAAATAGTTTTTTATTGAATGCGTCATAGAAATTTGTATAAGTGTGTTGCAAAAACGATTTATAACAAAAAAGTAATCTCTGCGGAAAAGTCCATTGCTGGGAAAACAGCACATCACAGTGTTATGTGGTAAAATGGCATAAAAACAATACAAAAAATGGGTTCTAATAAGGAAAACTTGAATGCATTGGCGGCATCGATTTCCCATGCTGTTTATTAAGTTGTCGGACACCGGAATAGGGAAGCGAAGACCAGACACAGAGTAAGCCTTGTTTCAGCTCATGTAACGACCTTTGAGGAGGATTTAAAGCAGCAACCTCTCTGCCAAGATAATCCCAAAGATGTTCTATCGGATTCAGGTCTGAGATCGAGCTGGCCATTCCATTCGTTCCAAACTGTGATCCTCCAGATACCCCTCAACAATCCGAGCTCGGTGAGGTCGTGCATTATCATCCATCAGAATGAAGTCGTTACCAATAGCAGCAGCATATGGGCGGACATATGGATCAAGGGTCTCATCCCGATATCTAAGACCAGTTACGGTTCCTCCATGGAACACATGCAGGTCAGTGTGGCCACCGAGCGAGATCCCTGCCCAAATGATTCCACCACCTCTATAACTGTGTCTTTCAACAGTGGATTTGATGGTATCTAGTGCGCTGTTCCCTCCAGATCAGTAGACGCCCTGAATCACTCTCCATTGTAAATCTGGACTCGTCTGTGAACAGCACAGAAGCCCATTGTTGCTGCGTCCAAGAAACATGTTCTCTTGCCCAGCATAAGCGGTTCCTTCGCTGTCGTCCGTTGAGGGGAACGCACACAACTGTGTGCATACAGACCTGCATTGTGAAGACGATTTCGCACCGTAGTAGCGGAGAATCTTCTTCCTGATGCTTGAAAGTGGTCTGCAACGAGCTGCGGCACAGTAGTGGTTCTTCTCCTTCGAGCCGAAAGAGCTAGAAAACGGTCTTCTGCAGGTGTTGTAGCTCGTGGTCGGCCTGGAACAGGTCTTCTGGACACAGAATCTTCGGATTGGTATTGATCCCAAAGTCGCTGAACAACACTACGAGACACATTGAGACGTCTAGCAGCATCAGCCTGCGACAATCCCATTTCCATTCATCCAACTGCCCGCCACCTTAACGAATTGGGTAAACGACGTCTCTGAGACATTTTCTAAACTCTATTGACTATTGTCACCGAAACTGCCAACAACTGTTGAAAATAAACACAACTTACACACAAAAGTACGAAAGCTTGATATTTGCATATTTTTCTCTCACTCATAAATATACGTTCTTTTCTATAAAATAAAAGTTGTAGCAATCGTTTTTGCATTAATGTTTTTAAAGTTCGTTATTATCATTTAAAAAATTGTTCATTTTTTTGGTGATGAAAAACACATGTTGTACCTTAACTTTTTGATGTATATTTGAGCATCTTTGCTCAAATGAGAAATTTGGAATTTTAATTAAACGTTACTAATAGAACAACAAGCACAAGTTAGTTTCATGTCAGTTTAGAATCCAATCGCGGCCCCGTCATTGTCTTTATCATATGATCGTTATGAATTGAGCCTATTGAAAATGTTTGTGTCAGCAGATTTTGTTTTCACCAAATTATTCAGCTACAGCATGGAATAAACTTACAGAAAAATACAAAACATTTATAAAAAATATCCATTAAAATATATATTATTTTTTATTTGTTAAATATCAAGAAACTAAATTGAATATTCATTTCCAAGGGCTCATTTTCTTAAGGTAACTGGGACATCTGCGAGAAGGAAAGGTGAACTTTTTTACACCAAATTTTAATGGTACTCACTTACTTAAATTAAAAGCAACAGAAGTAAAATTTTTAAGTTGAATTTTCTGTACATGCATGCACCTGTTAATGTAAAAAAAATTCCATTTTAACTTACAATTAAATCTGTAGGAGAAAAAATCAGTCAACAACTATTTTTTTTTTTATTTTCGAGACATGTTCTTACCTTTTAGGTACACTTTGCATAAACCCTACTGCATATATAGCTATAAAATTTTTCAGAGTTTTTGCGAACATAACATTCTATAAAATAAATGAAAGGAAATTTAAAAAATTAAATTTATCAAAAGTTAAAACAAATTTTAATTTAGTGATTCAAATTTCTGTTATATTTTACGCAGAAATTGTGCTACATCTAAAATTTGTGAATGTTTATTTGAAAACGAATTCATTCACTTTTTTAAAATTTGTGGATCTTACAATATGCAAAATATCAGCAATATAGGTAAAGTAGATTTTTTTTGAGAAAAGTGTACCGGAATGAACAAAAAATGCATTTTGAGAAAATCGCAAATAAAGATATTTTCATCTATGATTTGTAAAATAATATTTTTAATGTAATATAAAGTCATACCATAATTAATTGGATTACTTTGCACCATTTCTCAGTTTGAAAATTCTTAGTTTAAAATTCTAGATTATTTAGAAGTCTTTTTAATTACTCTTTCTTTACTTCATCAACACGTGTTGTCAACGATTCACACCTTCTTCCGTTTAAAATACCAAACATTTATGTCTATAAGTTTTAGTATTTTTACTTCACTTTGAACATCATGATTACATGATATTACAGAATTCCTTATACATATTTTTATTGTTATATAAATACACAAAAAATGTCTTTGATTAATTTAAAAAGTTAATTTGATGTCTTATTTAAATGGAACTCTGTTTTTAAAAATTTTAACAAAATAATCTGTATTTTTACTCAAACATATGAATATATATTTTAAAGTAAAACCAATAGTGATGAACATAGTGAGTATTCAAATGTTAACAATAAGCAGTTAGCAAAAACAAAATGTCTGTTTTACAAGCTGCGCACTTAATTTAGATTAATCCTGAAGATCCACTTTGTACTAAATACAATTAACTTATAATTTTAAAACTACACTGAGTATTTATTAACGTAAAACTAAACATAATTATCATTTCAAAAACAATTTTTTTAAAAAAATTTGTAACTTTTTAAACTTTTCGTAATTTTTGAAGGAAAAATGTAGAATTTTCAATAAATATGAACATATAATACAGAAAAAATGCATTCCTTGTATAGAAAAATTAGTTTTTTACAATACATATTATATACAAAGTGGATTTTGAAGAAAGAGTACCTTAATCATACTTACATCACATTTGCTTACAATTTTAAAATTCGATTTTCTTTCGTTCTATTTATCGCATTTTCATAAATAATGCATCTATAGATGCAGAAAAGAGCCCTCTATGTTTTAAAAGTAATATTAAAAATTGTAAAAGTTAAAGCAGTTTCACGTCCCAGTTACCTTAAAAGATTTAATAAAAATCAGCAATTTATACTTTTATATTAATAAGATTCTATGTATGACTGGTAGAATCTGTGGACATTGTTCTCTGGAAAGAATAAAACTATTTTATCTGTAGTTACATTTATTATTCAGTAAGCAGGGAAAAGAACATTATGGAATAATGATCTTTGTTCCCCACGCTTCTCTTTACAGATAAGGGCTGTTTTATGTGGTAATGTTACATCTTAATCACCTGGTCTGCTCTTGACTTCTTAGCTACGTTATTGATGTGCTAAAAGAGCGGAAATTTCTTTTAGTTACGCGCGTAGCCTTATATTATATGAACACTGTAGATTGTTTGAGATTCCTTAATATATAATATTGTTTCTTTTAACTAAAATTTAATATTTAATTATTAGCCACAGAAACTGGTTTTTTTTCTACAAAATAAATTGGCCATTCAATCACTTTTCCATTTTATTGATGCTGCAATTCATTTCTGTTCTTACGAATAATGAACATAATTTAAAGCATATTGTTGTGAATTTTTGGCTGATTAGCGCATAGTTTTAAATTGAAATAGCGTGCAAAATTAAAATCTGCGTGTTTAATAAGTTAATATTACTTTTTGTTGTATTTATTTATAAAAACTGTAATATTCGCAAGCAACGCTGCTATTTGCATTATAATGACGTTTCAGTGGCTACTTGGCGAAATATTAGAGATACATTCAAGTTAGTATTATTTTTGACTACCATACGGAGGCTTCTCAAAATTACTTGAGAAGTCTATGACATCATACCCTATAACGTAAGCGGATTGTTCGAGAAAGTAGTGAAAGTGGCACAACAAAAATAGAAGTTGCTTCCTTATTCTGTATTAGTGTTACTGCAGTTGTTGGAGTTCTCACTTCGGTGAGCCTACCTACGACCAAGTTGCTGTTTGAGTTTTACTTTTATCACTAAGCACCTACATTTTTAAAAACTGTTAGCTGTGTTTGAGCGCTGCAGAATGTGTCAGAACATTTTGGAACTTATTGTCCGAATATTACTGCTGTTTTTCTTATATTTTAAGTATTGTTTTCAATTATAAATTTTTTAATACTTGAAGAACTGTTTTATTCCTTGAAACTAATAGCGTAGAATCCATGAGCCCCAAGATATACGCAAGAACATTATAATGATAAAAAATATTTATAAATATTTTATTTGATCCAATTTTTTAATAGCTTAGAGAGAGAACTTCTATGACAGGGATGATGAACTAATGGCACGTGACATAATATTTTGGAAACTACACCGTTCAAAATAACACTGTCATCTACAAAGTATTGCAAAAGAATGCGAGTGATCGGTCGCGGGAAGGTTGGGATTTGATTTCAGACACATTTAATAATTTTAAGAAGCTAGTTTATGCCATTTTAATCATATTTTCATCTACCTATGCTTGTGAGTCAATATTTACAGAAATGAATAACATTAAAGATTCACTTAGAAACCGTTTAGAAGATATCTCCAAATCAGCATGCATTCTGTGCTAAAAGAAACATCTTACAAAAACGTTTCTCAAACTGTGGAGCGCTCCCCTCTTGGGGGCCGTGATAACTCTACGAGAGGAGCGCGACCATATTGAAAAGTCGAAAACAAAATTTTATTTAATTGAATTTGTTTGTTTACCTTCGAAAAATAATAAATTCATTCTGACATATTTAAAAATGAAATACACATTTGCATTGCTATGTTACACTTATAAACGTATCAGTGTTACACATTGTATTTTACAATTTATTTAACAGTACAAAGTTAAGAACAAGTTTAATAATTAAAAGCGACCCGATGAGCTTGTCATGTATTAAATTATACACAGAATGCAATACTTATCTTGATAATATGTACTGTTTATAATTAATCTCTTAACTACCGATTAAAAGTTACGCAATTCGCTTCCAAATACCAATCGTTTTCCACGTAGGCACGCGTATGCGATGTATTGCGGGGGAAGGAGAGAATAAGGAATAAAGAAGCAAATAATCTGAAATAAGTAAATGCTTCGCAGACATGTCAATATCCTTTTTTTATATTCCAAAGCCTTCGGAATAATTTTATGGATAGCAGTGCACAGAAAAGATCGCAATTCGGAAAGCCGCATATATACGTCCGGGGAAATTAATGGCTGAGCGAGAAGTTTATATACGGCAGCGGCTGTTAAGAGATTAAAGTAGGGTTGAAGCTTTAGCGTCAAAGTATAGTATTAGTGAATTCAATGCATTATTATTGTATGAGGAGGGGGACTATTAAAAATTATGATTGAATATTGGGTCGCGAATAATGAAACTTTGAGAAGCAATGTCTTACAATCCTAATATAAGTTATTTGTCATCTAATCTGTAACACAGAAGTTCCACTAATGCTGAATTTGTTCATTACACGTTTTACTATAACATTTACTACTATACAGTGCAAAATGTATTTTTCGTAGTAAATAAAGAGTTATGAGTTTTGTTCATATTTATTTTTATTATTTTCCCAATAATCACAAGTCAACATTATTGGCACGTCTCTATACCTCATTAAAAATTTCTTTAGAAAAAAAAATGGCACGTTTATCCTTAAAGGTTTGCCATTCCTGCTCTATGAAGTCAAAACTGTTTATTTTGCAAAACATTGCCCAAAGCATTTTGTGGTTCGAAGATGTAAAAGGGGATGTCATTTTATTTGGTGAGTTTTAAGCCTGATTGTAATTATTTAGGTATTTAATTATGCAACTCACATTTTTCGAAGGAGCATTTTAAAATCCTCTAATAATTTTGATGGCGGTTCTGTTTTGTAGTTCTATGCGTTATAGTCCTTTATTTTAATTGAAAATTGTTTAATACGAATTTTTTCTACCCGAACGAATGTACATTCTTAAAGTTTTTTTTATTTACTTGGAAAAATATTTCAAGAATTTAAGATGCTTGTTTTACCTCTGTTTATAGTATTAAATGCCATCAGAAGGATATATCAATGCAGGGGGGAAAGGATTAATGATACCAACTGCCCTTTTTTCTGTAGGGAAGAATTCGAAAATATTTTTATTTAGCTGACGGGGATATTTAGTTTCCATTAATTCTTTAAGTAGATTTTTTTGTGAGCCAAAAAATGCAAAACAAGAAAACATATTTTACTGCATATAACTAAGCACACTATTTAATAGAATGCGAAAATGGAAGAATTTTATTTTAATTTTCAAATTTAAAATGCTCATGCTTTTTTTTTTAAATTTTGTAATTGTTGATCACAAAAAAAACCCTAATTGCTTTCTTTTATAAGTACACTAAGCATGTTATGAAGAAAATATTTTATATATGTTAAAACAATTTCTCTCATACATACAAAAATTTCTTGTCCGTATTTCTTTCTCAAAGATGTTAAGGTATCCGACTACTTTCGGAAACATGATTTAAAAAACACCCCGCATAATTGGTTAATTTTCATTATGTTTAGTGTCACTTTCAACTTAGAATACACGTCTTAAGTTGTTTTATAAGGACATTTTGACAAAAATATTTAAATACAATATTTTGGCAAAAAATTAACTTATAATAACCTTTTTTCAAAACTGTTCTTCTTTTGTGAAAAATGCTTCTATTATAATAACATTTTGCCTATATATAGCTCAGACCTCTGTACAGAGACTCAAATATAATTTTTGAAAACTTCACATTATTTTAAGAATTACAACCAATTGAAATAATTATTGGTGGTTTTTTTAAAGTTTCTCCCCTCTGTTATCTTAAAACATGGATAACCCACTTCTAAGTTGTACATTTCAAAAGTTCTAGTTAAGCCTCTGTACAGAGTCTCAGCTATGTACAGGCAAAATAGTATTATAAAAATAGCATTTTTCACAAAAGGAGAATATTTTGAAAACGGGTGTATAAATGGATAATATTTATGATATTTAGTGTAACTAGATTAGAAAACGTATATAAAATTGCTTTAAGAATATTCTTATAATAAAAAATTATTTAAGTACTATATTTTGACAAAAAATGAACATATAATGAAAAATTCAAAATATTCCACTTTTGTGAAAAACTGCTTCTGTTATAATAAAATTTTGCCATTATATAGCCTCAGAACTATGTACAGAGGATCAACTGGAATTTTTTAAATATATAACTTAGCAGTGGATTTATCCATATTTTACGACAAAATAGGAGATAAATTTTAAGAAAAAAACGCCGTTAATTCTTCCAATGGGTGATAACTCTGAAAATAATGTGTATTTTTTAAAAATCCTATTTCAGACTCTGGAGAAGTCATTACTTTATGTAAGCAAAATATTATTATTATAGAATCATTTCTTTATAAATGTGAGCGTTTTGAAAAAATATTATTTTTTTGTCAGTTTTGTTTTTGTTTTTTGCATTTAAATAATGTTTTTTGTCACAATGTTCTGAAAACAATTTTATACATGCATTCCAATCTAAGTGACACAAACTATCATGAAAATTATATATTTATGCGCATTTTTAAAATCACGATTCTGAACGTTACCTTCAGGCAAATACGATCAATCAGTAGTTGAAAAAAGAATGTGCTGGAGTTCATAGAACATCAGCCGTTCAGTTTTAAATTCCTTCAAATATAAATTGTTGGTGGACCAAAAACGGTATCACAATTTGAAATGTTTTAAATTCCCTTGGGGGAGGTATTTTCTGCATTATACGTATTTGGCCAAAAAGATTTTGACCAGACTTTTTTATCATTTTTAATAAAATATGCAATTAATTTAAAGATAAAATTAAAACTTTAAGAACATTTAATTTTAAATTTGATGTTTCTTATTCAAACTCCTTTATAATTGTGAAACCCAATGGCTGATTGGTTGTGTATCTCGCTTCTTCACCACAGGTTTGGTTTTGAGATCACGGGTTCGGCAAGGTTGACTCAGTTTTTCATCCCTTTAGTCAGTCAATAAATGGGTACCAAGCGTACCACATTTGCTTGGGAACTGAACATTGGTGGTTTCGCGTCACATAATTATCTTTGAAAGTTACGAAACTATTGATTGTTTCTCTACTCAAGCGCATATTAAGGAACACTTAAAACTCGAATCATATCCAATCCTGAATGAGTATTTAAGTTTTTGCAAGTTTCACTTCAACTGTAAATTCCACAAAAAGTCATAAATGTTACAAAATATATTTCTTAATGGATGTATTAATTATAAGTATCTGTATGTGATAATAAAAAAACTATAAGATTACAGTGCTATCTACTTGAAATTTGTTCTAATTAATACATTAATTATCGCAAAAAAGAGTTACTAAAATGTGTTCATAACAATGAGAATTGAAATTTTTCAGGATAGAAAAGTATTTGAAAGTTATTTGTTTTTACATAGAGAGTAACGACAAAGAAAGTTTGTAGTCTCAATAGAGAAAATAGTTTTTGTTCTTCATACTCGAAATATTTTTTCCCTTTTTTTATTATAGAATGTGAATCATAACTCTGTTAACATTTCGAAATTCAATGATTCCAGGAATAATGTGGGTAGAGAAGTAAATATAGAGACACATGCTTGAGATGACATGGGGTTTTTATTGAAACTAAAAAAGATGGCACTTTATACTTGAAAAGCAATAATTAGACTGATAATTATTTTTTAGAAATAAACGATGTTTTTTATAACAAATGTTCAACATGCCAGACATCATTCATTAACAATACCGGTAATCGAGGCAAAATGCTGAGAACAGCACTGCACAGCACATATGTAGGCATAGTGAGAAATTGACATCTTATTTATCTTATAACATCCCAAATGACGTCAGACAATCGCAATATAATTGCGAATTCAGGTAATGCCAATTTCAATAATCTCATAAAATGAGCTCTGGGAACCTGTAAAGCCAAGCATTTTTAATATCCATACTCATTTTGTACACGATTTTCATGCGGCGTCACAGTTGTTTTGCTGTCGAACGCCATCTGTTGGTCAAACTTTGCACTTTTTTGAGGATTCAATAATACTCCATGTCATTTCATGCATGTGTGCCAATGTTTACCTCTCTATATGTATTGTTCCATAAATTATTGACTCTTCAAATGATAACAGACTTTAAGTTTACTGGTATATAAATAAAGACATCTGATTTTTTTCCCATAAGTATATTGCAATTTTGTTTCTAGATGGTAATTATTTAACCCTTTATCCACAGCATTATTATTTACTGCAGTTTTTTTCAAGCAATATTTTTTTTTAATCACTACGTTGAAAATTAAAATATATACATAAATAAAATACTCAACTTTAGGAAATTTAATCCGTTAGAGCTAATTAATTAAAGATAATCAACTGTAAAATTAATTATATCTATTGTTCACTTAAAATAAATAGTCAAATCGTTTTCTAAGGTCTTCATTGACAGAAAGAAAAACAAGACACTTAGATCAAATCGGAGTTAACATCAGACAACCAGCTAAGAAAATACTTTGAAAAATGTGTGGAGACGTCAGATAATATTTTCATTTGTAATATTTACTTCTTTTAACGATAATATCTTCAATACCCCCCTTACACACACAATTTCTCTTGGGAATCAATTTCAGCAAAACTTGTTCTGGGAGAATATCCACTGTTCAAAAGAAACATGATTACCACATTTTAAGTTTCGGAGACCTCGTGGGAGGGAGTGTGTGTTTAAGAGTCGCTTTCCTCCAAAATATATATATATATATATATATATATATATATATATATATACACTGCTGGACAATTGCTAAGGACGGATAACACTATCATCCATAGCAACCACAAAATGAAAGAAAGCAAAATGTCGAAAATTAGAATAAGTGCGGGATATTAGTAAGAAGAAGTATGAGTATGCAATTTTTTTTCCACGTCTGTTCATCACGTGATAGCGTTCATAAGAGCTTTAAAGTTTTTGACACGTGTGGACAGTTGTTGTTTCAAGTCAAAGTTTTACAGGAAATATTTAATAGACGAACTTAAAATTTTTGGCATGTCTTCCCGACATCACATAGATGATTTTATGCGTGGCCGAATTATTGGAAAGATCGAAGAAGGGAGAAAAATAACAGATGTTGCCAGGGAGTTCGACATCGTTCACAGCGTTGTTTCACGGCTGTGGAAGTCTTTTAAAACTACTGGAATGCATAGTAGACGACACGGGGGAGGTCGTGTTAGAAGTACAACGCCTGCAGAAGACAGATATATCGTCCTATCAGCAAAAAGGAACAGCGCACCACAGCTCAGCAGGTGGCAAATCAGTTTCTTGCTGCCTCAGGAAAGGTGATCTCCCGAAAAACTGTTGCCAGACGTTTGAGGGGAGGAGGACTATACGCACGCAGACCTGTTGTGTGTGTCCCATTGACCAGACAGCACCGTACTGCCCGTTTGCAATGGTATCGTGAGCATCACAGTTGGACTGAACAGGACTGGGAATGCGTACTATTCTCAGATGAGAGTAGGTTCAGTCTGTCATTGGATTGTAGACGCCAACTGATCTGGCGCGAGAGTGGTACTGCTTATCGTCCAGAAAATATCCAGGAAAAGGACTAATATCCGACATGCAGTATCATGGTGTGTTCCGGCATCATGATCAATGGCCGCACGCGCCTACATGTGGTTGCGAATGGGACTATGACTGGCCAACGATACATTGATGAAGTTCTACTTCCTCATGCTCGTCTTTTCCGTGGTGCTGTCGGTGATAAATTTGTTTTTATGGACGACAACGCAACATGTCATCGAACACTCGCTGTTCAGGATTATCTAGACAGCGAGGGTATTCAACGTCTCGTATGGCCAGCGCGTTCTCCAGATCTAAACCCCATTGAAAATGTGTGGGATGCTTTGGGGAGGCAAGTTGCTGGTCGAAACTATCCTCCAACAAACAAGAACACCCTCATCCATGCACTCACAGAGGAATGGGATAAATTGCCTCAACAGCTGCTGGATAATGTTGTGCAAAGTATGGTACGACGTGTGGAATGTTACATCACACTCCACGGTGGACATATCCCGTACTGATACCTTCTTTAAGGTGCCTGCTGACTTTTAGATGCATTGTTCCATTTCTCCGTACGCAGATCAAATGAACATTTTTTTCTTTCAGATGTTTCACAGCTTTTGTACTTTCCAGAACAATAAATATTCTTTATTCTAATGTCTGAACAGTGCGACAACTATATTTTATCCTACTAGGCCTCATGTCTCGCTTAATGTTATGCTACATAGCAATATATATATATATATATATATATATATATATATATATATATATATATATATATATATATATATATATATATATATATATATATATATATACTGAATATTAATCAAACTATAATTTGTTAAGGTAATTTTAACATCAATAGAGTTACTTTGAACATGCTTCCTACTCAAGTACCAAGGAGCAGAAAGAGAGATTTATTCCTTTCTACATTAAAAAAGAAAAAAAAAAGAAAGAAAGATGTAGTAGAACAATGTAATCACATGTTCAAAAGAAAGGAAATACTAGTTATTTTTAGAAATACATAAGTGTGGTTTCATGAAATGTTGTTAGATATTTGTTGAGCAAGGATATTCTTGTTTTAAGAATTGTGAATATATCTGCAAAATCCTTTAATTCTTTTTTACGCGTTTCGAAGTATGGTATTCATAATTATGATTTAAATGAAAATAAGATTTTATCACACAGACACATACACAAGTATACGCATGAGCACACATGTTTGTGTGTGGGGGCATTTCTGGACTTAATTTAATGCATCCTGATATTGAGGTGATCCCTTTTTGTTGGTGGTGGCAATCGTTGAATTATGAGGTGGCTGAAATTTTTGAAATCCACAATATGTTTTAGTCTAACATATACCAAGTATGAAAACTTAAAGCAATTTATTAATACGCTCACACACAGTTTATATGGCGAGCACAGAATCATCTTTGTTCATTTGAGAAATCTCTTCTATTTACAGTATTGGTCGAGAGAAATCTATTGAAATGATATGATTTATAGTAAAGGTTTTTATGATAGGTCTTTTTAGGCGGGTAATGCTAAATTGCATGTATATATTATTTATGTATTCTTATACTTTGTCACGCAATATTGATGTTTTTTTGTAAATAATTAATAATTATTACTAATTTAAAATTGGTATAGTTTATTTTGTAATTTTGACATACATTTATCATTGAGATATCCAACGAAGAGAAATACAAACGAAATTAATTAGTCATTCCATCTATTATTCTAAGAATTCCTTCTTTCAGATTCATCAGATTACCGCTATGCTTCTATACTAAAATTCGCGATTTCGCAACTGCTGAGCTAACCTAATTTAAAACGCTTACTTTGAAAGTATTCTGCCCATCTCTAAAAGTTTGACGAAAAGCGCTTTCAAACGTTCCCACCGTCTTCCCCGCTGGGGTATAAATAATTCATATTTGCTGGAAAGTCACCTTACCTCGTAGTAAACTTAAAGAGATAGGCTGGGCGTTAACGATAACAAATGTTTTCTTTTTGTTCCGACTCTTCTAAAGATGACTTCGCGATTCTTTGTGAAGTATAGCTCCCCTGAGAATACACTCCTGTCCCCGATGCGACAAAATTGCTTTGTCTTCTACAGATGATTTGTGTAACTGATTGCTATCATTTGTCCTCCCTCCTTGTTTTATAATATTACACCTTCAATAAATGTTATGGAGAATGTTGTCTTGTCTATAAATCTGTTTTGTAGAGTATTATTGGTATCTATCAAAGCTTTGAAGTCGGAAACAACAGGGGAAATTGAATTTTTTCAATTCCTACTATTAGCTCACAATCTCCCTATATATATTTTGCTCAAATTGTTAGTCGTTAATGATATACGTTTTAAAGCGTTCAATTGAGCTGGAATTGAATATACACGATTATTTTGGACAACAATCCAGTAATTTATTAGTAATTAATAAAAATTAATTGATTCAAATTAATTATTCGAAGAATTACAAATGCAATCACGTTGGCATCATTTTTAGCGATTGGGGTGTCAAATTTTTAAAAGGATTTTTTTCTCACATTTTAAAGAGCTCATTTGAGCTTACATTTTCTATAAACGATTTTATTGGATGACAAAACAATAATTTAGTAATAATTAATTAAAATTAAATTACTTAAACTAATAATTCAAATAATTATAGATACAGTCACGTTGGCTTCATTTTTAGTGACTTAGGTCAAAACATTAAAAAAAAATATGTTTTAAAGCATTCAATTGAACTGAAATTTTATATACACGATTGTTTTGGATTATAATATGATACCTTAAGACAGCGTTTCTAAAACAGTGGGGCGCGCCTCCCTGGGGGGGCGATAAATTTACGAGGAGGGTGCGATGATATCGAAAAAAAATATTAAAAAAATTGATTTACTGGAATGAAGTAAACCAAAATACTTTCTGACATAATAAAAAAATACACACTTACACTGATAAATTTTATGTATAACATCTGCGATATTACGTGATCAAAAATAAAAGCTTCTACTTCAGAACCTCATTAGCTATATTTGATAATATAACCAAATAAAAGACATTTTATTTGATTTGCTGTAATCTCATGATGAGAGATTATTTTATTTCATTTTCTTTTCAAACCTAAAATACTACTCTTTCAGAGAAAAAAACAAAACCCAGACCCATAATCAAAAAAAATTAGGAAGATAAAAAATTTATCCCTGTTATAATTATTGAAATGATGTACATTAGCTGTAGGCAGCAGAATGTATTTGCTTCTAATTGACCTTCGAACTTATTTATACGGTTAGTTACATCCTTGCTCTTATGTATTTGTTTTATCATTTAGGGAAGTTGTAAATAAGCTATTTCTGCTGCGCTTTTTTCCTTGTAAAATATTTTTATGATTTTTGGAAAAGCACAGAGAGCACTTAGAAGGATTACTTGGCGAAGATTTATTTTTATGAGTATTCCCAAACATATAAAGCATAATGAAAATTGTTTTACATATTTTTAGAACATCCATATTGTTTTAAATACACTTTTAACCCGGGAGTGGTCACGCCGAGCACATATTGCACGAAATCGGTAATTCTGGCAAAACTGTTTAATTGTTACCACAATGGCCCTGACACTATCCTCCTGTTTGACAGTCTTAACGAGAGGTAAAATATATTTGTCACATATATCCCTCTATTTTGTTGGGCGTGACAAATATTTTTTTACAATCTTAAGGTACTTGTTTGACTGAGGTCCTTGTTGCAATCAGTTTTTTTCCAAAATATTTTCTGCGTTCATGCTACATTACCCACAACCAATGAATAACTTAGTGAAACTGATTGCCTTGTTGTACGACTTATTGTGTTTGGAAAATGAGCATGATGAGCAGGTAAATGTTTTGTAAATGAGCAATATATACACTACTGGACAATTGCTAAGGACGGATCACAAATTGCTATGTAGCATAATATTAAGCGAGACATGAGGCCTAGTAGGATAAAATATAGTTGCCGCACTGTTCAGACATTAGAATAAAGAATATTTATAGTTCTGGAAAGTACAAAAGCTGTGAAACATCTGAAAGAAAAAAAAATGTTCATTTGATCTGCGTACGGAGAAATGGAACAATGCATCTAAAAGTCAGCAGGCACCTTAAAGAAAGGTATCAGTACGGGATATGTCCACCGTGGAGTGTGATGTAACATTCCACACGTCGTACCATACTTTGCACAACATTATCCAGCAGCTGTTGAGGCAATTTATCCCATTCCTCTGTGAGTGCATGGATGAGGGTGTTCTTGTTTGTTGGAGGATAGTTTCGACCAGCAACTTGCCTCCCCAAAGCATCCCACACATTTTCAATGGGGTTTAGATCTGGAGAACGCGCTGGCCATACGAGACGTTGAATACCCTCGCTGTCTAGACAATCCTGAACAGCGAGTGTTCGATGACATGTTGCGTTGTCGTCCATAAAAACAAATTTATCACCGACAGCACCACGGAAAAGACGAACATGAGGAAGTAGAACTTCATCAATGTATCGTTGGCCCGTCATAGTCCCATTCGCAACCACATGTAGGCGCGTGCGGCCATTGATCATGATGCCGGAACACACCATGATACTGCATGTCGGATATTGGTCCTTTTCCTGGATATTTTCTGGACGATATTCAGTACCACTCTCGCGCCAGATCATTTGGCGTCTACAATCCGATGTCAGACTGAACCTACTCTCATCTGAGAATAGTACGCATGCCCAGTCCTGTTCAGTCCAATTGTGATGCTCACGACACCATTGCAAACGGGCAGTACGGTGCTGTCTGGTCAATGGGACACACACAAAAAGTCTGCGTGCGTATAGTCCTCCTCCCCTCAAACGTCTGGCAACAGTTTTTCGGGAGATCACCTTTCCTGAGGCAGCAAGAAACTGATTTGCAACCTGTTGAGCTGTGGTGCGCCTGTTCATTTTTGCTGATAGGACGATATATCTGTCTTCTGCAGGCGTCGTACTTCTAACCCGACCTCCCCCGTGCCGTCTACTACACATCCCAGTAGTTTTAAATGTCTTCCACAGCCGTGAAACAACGATGTGAGCGATGTCGAACTCCCTGGCAACATCTGTTATTTTTCGCCCTTCTTCGATCTTTCCAATAATTCGGCCACGCATAAAATCATCTATGTGATGTCGGGAAGACATGCGAAAAATTTTAAGTTCGTCTATGACATCTTTCCTGTAAAACTTTGACTTGAAACAACAACTGTCCACACGCGTCAAAACCTTTAAAGCGATTATGAACGCTATCACGTGATGAACAGACGTGGAAAAAAATTTGCATACTCATACTTCTTACTAATATTCCGCACTTATTCTAATTTTCCACATTTTGCTTCCTTTTATTTTGCGTTTGCTATGGATGATAGTGTTATCCGTCCTTAGCAATTGTCCAGCAGTATATATATATATATATATATATATATATATATATATATATATATATATATATATATATATATATAAGCAATGGGCATCTTTGATCTATATTGAAAGAAAAACTGACAAAAAACGGATAAATCTGCTGAAATAATGCAAGATAAAGTAAATTTGAGAAAAGTGTTGGACATGAAATGAAAGAAAAATTTTCAAATGCTACCAAAAGAACTCCATCATTTAAAATATGAAGCCATAAGTATCAGAAGACACACTTTGTTTTTTCAAAAACACACAAGCAAGCAAAAGTTCAACATACTATTTGTCGAACATAAAAGCACAATAAAATCACAATAACTTGAACAAAATATGACAGTTCTGCTTGCAAATATCATTCCTATAATGTTAGCGAAAAGTGTCTCTCATTTGTGTCTTTTTTAATGTGACGCACATTTGAAACATTTTAGTTCAGTTTTCTTGGATTTTTTCCTAAAATTATTAAATAAAAATTGGAAAGTCCTTGAAAGTAGGTAAGTATATTTTCCCTTAATTAAATTATTCACTGGAATTACGATTTTTATTGTGTAGTATAAAAATAAGTATAAGAAAGGATTGGGGTGACTTAACAATCCCGTTCGACCATTAGTTCTGAGAACGTGTCTGCTCCCGGGTTAAAACATGATGAAATATTTTTGCTTTAAGTATATTAAAAGTAATACAATTATTCTTCATCGGAATTTTATATTACTGTTCATTATTTAACATAAATTCTGAATGCTAATTCTGTGAGGATTAAAATTATAGTTTGTTTAAAGCTAATTATAATTCAAGCAATCATTTAAAAAATAATTTTACATTTCCCTAAACATTGTCGCGCACTTAGCGTTACTCTCCTTACAATTCAGCTATTATAGAAATAATGTTTTATTTTCTTATAAATGAACTCGTGCAAAGAGCGGGTACTTCAGCCGATATACTTTTAATGTATCAGTGCTGCACCGAGTATTTTACAACTAATTAATTAATACTGAATTGAGAACAAATTTAATAAGTATTAGTGACTTCCATGGTCTTGTCTTGCAGATAAAAGTTTTTCAAACGAATGCTTATGATTAGAAATTGACCCTCTGAGTTATTTGTCTATATTTAGCTGATGTCTATACTTTGTCTTCTAAGCAGCCACCGCATTTTGCAGTATTTTCTAAATTAAAATTTTGAGAAAGGAAAAAAAAAAAAACAACACATAATTACTCTATTGCATATTTTTTTTTTGCTTAAAAGTAACATTTACAAAATTTAATACTTATGCTCTCTTAGTTTGTACGGTATACAATTAGGATCGCGTATTGTAGCATTAGCGTCAAAATGCATTGTTATTGCATTCAGTAGATTATTAATGTATAAGGGGGGTGCGATAAAAATTGTGATTGAAAAGAGGGACGCCAGTATTGAAAGTTTGATAAGCACTACCTTAATGATGATTAATAAAAATTAATTGCCACTTAATATTGTGATTCTGTCATATGTATTTATATATTTTCCTTAGTTGTGTAATTATTTAATAAAAAATAACTCAAAATAAAACATTTCTTTGTTGACCTAAGTAAGAATTGACTCTAAAAAAATATTTTTTTATACTAATTTTTTTTTAATATGCTTAATTCAATGATTTGAACACTCGGGGAGCCTGTAACCCCTAGAGAGCGCGTCCCCAGGTGGCGGATAGGGGAACGCCTTCAGTGGTTTCCACTGGTGGTAGAAGGGAAATAAAATACCTTCCGCGGACCAACAGGTATAAGCCCAACCTCCTGGAGGCTCTGGCAACCCCATCTTCCATGGACAGTGTATATTGATTCTCCTAGTCTTAATGCTACCGCGTCCGGTGTAACCGTCGTGACGAAACCTGCATTCCGGGGCTCCGTTGGAAAATATGCTACGAGGACAGTGAAATTTCTACATAACCTCTGCTAACAATGTCCTACTTGAAAGCTTGCATTGCAGGGGGAAAATCTGCCTATTGCAATAGTTTCCTGCTCACGTAAACATTGAGGGAAACGAGTGTCCGGACTCCTTGGTCAAAGAGGGCAGAAATGATGACCAACTTTGTCCCACCATTACGCTTGCAGATGCAAATGCGGTCGCAAATTACAGACTTCTGCTTCATCGCTAAAAAAAACCCTCATTGTCGATTTTGATTGCTCTAGAAATCTTACATCCATAATTGACAGGCTAAGGACGGGCCATTTTAAAGGTATGGAGATGTCATCAGACAAAACTAGAACTTATATCCCCTGCAAGAACTTCACCAAGGCCCAACTAACGCCAGACCACATCCTAGAATGTCCGGCCCTTACTCCGCATATTATACGGCTCGGAATGGTGCCACTGGCTTCGGAGCTACGCGAGGTTCTTTACAGTGCTGAAGCGCCGAGACATGCGGGGGCGGTTCAGAGAGCTCACGACATTATCTGATTGTCCATGGACACGACAAAAAAATGTTTTGAAATTACTTTTGTGGAAGCAGATAGTGTATCTTTTCCTAGAAAAAATTATGTATTTTAAGATCAAAATACTGTTTTACAGTATTCATTAGATTTATAAACATTTAATAACTAAAAATGTAAAAATGACTGATTGCGATTGGAACCGTGGTTTGGGAAAAAGGGCATAAATTGAAATATTTATTTTTGATATAATTCATAACTGTAATTTTAAAATAGTACGTTAAATTCTCATATATGAACTCCTTGCCTGTTGATTAAAAATTATGCAATTCCACCAGTACCACCGCTTACACATAGGTGTGTATGCGGTGAATTAGGAGAAAAGAAAATATACATAAATAAGTAAATTTTTTTCTGAAATAAGTAAATCCTTCTCAAACACTGTTAGGGGCATTCTATTGTATTCCAAAGCCTTCGGAATAGTTTTACCGATATCAAGGTAAAGAAAATGATCGCATTTTGGAAGACATACATTTACGTCTGTAGCTTATAATGCATTGATTGAGCAAGACGTATATATACGTCCATAGCTCTTAATGCATTGGTTAAGCAAGACGTATATATATATATATATATATATATATATATATATGTATATATATATATATATATATTTATATATATATATATATTTATATATATATATATATATCTTAATATATATAAATCTCGTGTCACAATGTTTGTCCTCAATGGACTTCTAAACCACTTAACCGATTATAATAAAATTCGCACACCATGTGCAGTTCGATCTAACTTGAGAGATAGGATAGTTTAAATCTCAAATTATAGTCGCAATTTTAATTTATTGCTAATTATTGTCTGTTATTATTTGACAGTCACAATTATCTGTTAACTCCAAATGATTCTAACAGATGTCGATACCTTTCGACTGGGTTGAGTAAGTAATCAATAGATGGCGCTGTTATGGTAAATCTACGAACGTGTCATATAAGCTATATTTTAATAGCATAATTACCACGTTTTGTTGACGCTATAAAATTAATTAAATTTATTTTGTAGTGAACGAAATACCGTATAATTCAATTATTTCCACTTTTTTAAATTTTTGGTGTTAGCATAGCCGGCCACGTGTTACTTAGACTGATGTAAGTATTATCAAATAATTATAATATTTAATTAAAATGTCAATGCAAAAATGATACACAATTTCCTACACTTTTTCAATAGTTGTACAAATATTTTTTTTTATTGTTTTCATTTAACCGCTATTAAAAAAATATTTAGCACTTATTATTTCAATGTGCTATGATAAGTTTTTCAGATTTTTTTTTCTTATATTTAAACGATTAAATTAGTATTTCAATTCTTATTGAAATTATTATTTAAACTCTATAATTTAAATATGTACATGTCAGTATTATCACATAATTATAAAAGTTAATTAGAATGATTTTCAATTTTTTTTTTTTCTCATATTTAAACGATAATTTATTATTTTCAGTCAAATGCCACGGAAAAATCTAACCTCAACAACGCGAGCACCAGAGAGGCACGACGCAAACGTATTAAAAGAGCCCATCAGTTGGCAGAACAAATTGAATCAAGAAATCTAGCACAAAGAATCAGTACAGCAGAAGGTCATGCACAAGAATCTCAAGAACAGTGTAACGAACGTCTTCAAGAGAATATCATAAGAACTAGAGCAGCAGGAGAACGAGACATAGCCACAGTAGGAGCACAGGAACAATAATTTCAATTTACACATGTAAGTAATATCACATAGTTTTATAAAAGTTAATTAATATATCAATGAGAAAATGGCACAAAACTCCCCACACTTTTTCAATAATTGTACAAAAATTTTTATATTATTTTTATTTAATCTCTATTGAAAATTATTTTGCACTTATTATTTCAATGTTAAATTATTATTTTCAGTCAAATGCCACCGAAAAAAATCTAAACCTCAACAACGCGAGCAGCAAAGGGTCGCGACGCAAACGTGTTGAAAGAGCTCAGCAATTACCAGAACAAATCGAAACAAGAAATGCAGCTCAAAGAATCAGGACTGCAGAAAGTCATGCACGAGAATCTCAAGAACAGCGTGACGAACGTCTGCAACAGAATATTACGAGAACAAGAGTGGCACGAGAACGAAACATAGCTACAGTACGAGCACTAGATCGACAAAGGCAACGGATCAGCCACTCATTAACACGTGCATCATTCGTTCGGCTTGATTTTGAATATGCACCAGATATTAACTACTCAGCGCATTCAAAAATTGCTATCGGTGGAATGGATAAAGTATGTCAATATTGTCATGCATTGAAATTTCGGAATGAAGCAGCCGGCATGTGCTGCGCATCAGGAAAAGTTGTGCTGTCACCTCTACCCGCTCCGCCGGAGCCTTTATTATCCCTTCTTACTGGCAATTCAGATGATTCCAAATTATTTTTGCGTAAGATACGCAAATTTAATTCTTGCTTCCAAATGACGTCATTCGGGGGAACTAAAATTTGCGATCGTGCATCCGATGGACGTAATTTTGAAACTACATTCAAAATTCAAGGCCAGGTGTACCATAAAATCGGATCACTGATGCCAATGCCTGATAACAATCCGAAATTTCTTTAAATTTATTTTATGGGTGATTGTGAAGAGCGCGTGACGACTCGGTGCCTGTATAATTTTATTGAACAAGCAGAGGAAAGAGCAATTGTGATATTATTGGAAAATTTTTTAGAAGATCACAATCAACTAATTCAATTGATCAAAAGAGTTTCGCCACGACTGCAAAATGACAATTATCAAATCGTCATAAAAGCCGACAAAGTACCATTAGGTGAACATGCTGGTAGATTCAACGCTCCAACTGTTGATGAGGTTGCTGTTATCATGGTTGGTGATCCAGTTGACAAAAGATCTATAAAAATTACACGGCGAGACAACACTATCAGTACGATTTCGGATCTACACCGTTCATATGACGCACTACAATATCCATTGATATTTTGGCAAGGACAAGATGAATATCACCTTAATATCAAACAGTATGATCCAAATACCGGTAAATTTGACAATTATCTGTTTACTTTCTTACTATATGTATTGATTTAATTTCGTATTGCATTTTATTTTTTATTTTTTTTTTAGGTGATTACAGAAATAATAAAGTTAGCTCAATGAACTACTACGCACACCGAATAATGGTTAGACAACATCAAGACAATTATATCCTTCGATATCGTCAGCTGTTCTATCAATACATTGTTGATATGTATGCTAAGGTCGAAAGCGAACGCTTGCGATGATTCCTTCGATTTAATCAGGCAAAACTACGATCGGAAGAATATATTCACTTACGAGATGCTGTTGCTGGAAACATCGATGGAAATTTAAATCCCAATGACATCGGTAATGCTTTCATTTTACCTTCAAGCTACATCGGCAGTCCACGGAACATGCAGGAATACATGCAAGATGCTATGACTTACGTACGTCATTACGGCCGACCGGATTTATTTATTACATTCACATGTAATCCGAATTGGGAAGAGATACAAACTTTACTATTGCCAGGACAACAAGCCATTCACCGTCATGATTTAACTGCACGTGTGTTTAAACAAAAATTGAAATCCCTAATTGATTTTATTGTTAAATATTCAATTTTTGGTATCACACGTTGTTGGCTGTATACGATAGAGAGGCAAAAGCGAGGTTTGCCTCATGCCCACATTTTGGTTTGGCTTAAAGATAGAATCCGTCCTGAAGAAATCGATCAAATAATTTCAGCCGAAATTCCAGACCCCTTAATTGATCAAGAATTATTTGATATTGTCACCAAACACATGATCCATGGGCCATGCGGTGCTTTCAACATGACGTCACCGTGCATAAAAAATGGAAAATGTAAAAAAACTTCCCAAAGCCGCATACGAATGACACGATCACGGATATTGATGGTTATCCAAAGTATCGCCGCAGAAGTACTGAGAATGGTGGCCACACCATTCAATGCGACTGCCGAACTTTCCAAATCAAGTTGAGTTTGATAATGAGTGGGTGGTACCATACTCACCACTACTTTAAAAACTTACAAAGCTCATATCAATGTTGAGCTTTGCAGTTCTGTTAAATCAATTAAGTATATTTGTAATTATGTAAACAAAGGCAGTGATTTGGCCATATTTGAAGTACAAAACATTAATAAAAATGACGAAATAGCACGATACCAAATGGGCAGATACATTAGCAGCAATGAAGCTATTTGGCATATTCTCAGCTTTCCCATCCACGAAAGAGATCCTGCTGTCGAACATCTGGCAATACATCTTGAAAACGGTCAACGTGTATACTTCACTGAAGAAAATGTTCTCCAAAGAGCGTTCGAAGCTCCGAAAACGACTCTAACTGAATTTTTACATTGTGTCAAAACCTGATGTTTTTGGCCAATTCGCGAAGACATTGGTGTATGGTGATGTTCCACGTTATTTCACATGGAACAAATCCAGTAAAAAATGGGAGCCACGGAAACAAGGAAAACCACATCCTTCCATTACAGGCATATTCAAAGCTAAGACATTGGGGAGACTTTACACGGTACATCCAAAGCAACGTGAGTGCTTCTATTTACGTTTGTTATTGGTGAATGTTCCCGGACCAACGTCTTTTGAATTTTTACGAACAGTTAATGGTCGAGTATTCAATACATACCAGGATGCATGTCGTGAACTGCAATTGCTAGAAGACGATAACCATTGGGACTTAACGCTTACTGATGCTGCGTTTACATCAACGCCGAATAACATTCGTCAGTTGTTTGCAATTATTTTGACGACATGTTATCCCTCGCAAGCACAAACTTTGTGGAAAAAATATAAAAATTGTATGACAGAAGACATCTTGCACCGAATTAGACAAACAAATCAATCCCAAAACATAGATTATACACCAGAGATGTACAATGAAGCATTGGTCTTAATCGAGGATTTATGTGTTCTTATTTCAAATTTACCACTTAATCATTATGGTATGCCATCACCTAATCGTCCAGCCACCGACTTAGTCAATACCGATTTACAACGAGAAAATCAATATGACCATGGAAATTTAGCAACAATTATCATGAACAGTGAACCGTTACTGACAGCAGAACAAAAAATTATTTATGATCGGATTATGCTGGCTGTTGCTGCTGAACAAGGCGGTTTTTTTCTTGGATGCACCCGGTGGAACCGGTAAGACATTTTTAATATCGTTGATTCTTGCCAAAATACGGTCGCAACAAAAAATAGCATTAGCAGTAGCATCGTCAGGCATTGCGGCTACTTTACTGGATGGTGGGCGAACAGCACATTCGACATTCAAGCTGCCATTGGACGTTCATAATAAACCAGATGCAATGTGTAACATCAAAAAGAATAGTGGAATAGCTGCAGTGTTGCGGAAGAGTTCTATCATAATTTGGGATGAGTGCACAACGGCACACAAATATTCACTTGAAGCATTAAACAGAACTATGCAAGATTTAAACAGCAATAATAAACTTTTCGGTGGTGCTATCTTACTTTTGTCTGGTGACTTCCGGCAGACCTTACCGGTTATACCTCGCTCTACTTTCGCGGATTTAATGCATGTTTGAAACAATCAATGGCGAAGTGTTGAAACACTTCGATTGACCATAAATATGCGAGTACAATTGCAAAATGATCCATCAGCACAAATATTTTCCGAACAACTACTACATATTGGGAACGGTAAAATAGAACTGCAACTAAATGCGCAATGCATTAAACTACCAGACAATTTTTGCACTGTTGTTCAGGATAAAAATGAATTGATTCAGAGTATTTTCCCGGATATACAGAATAATTATTTGAATCATGAATGGCTTAGTCAACGGGCGATTTTGGCAGCCAAAAACGTTGATGTTGATGAAATTAACTTCCAGATACAACAGTTGTTACCAGGCGATCTGATGTCTTTTTAAATCAATCGATACTGTTGTTGATGAAAATGAAAGTGTAAATTTTCCGATTGAATTTTTAAATTCATTAGATATCCCTGGAATGCCACCACATAATCTTCGATTAAAGATTGGTTCCCCTATTATTCTCCTCCGTAATTTGAATCCACCTCAATTATGTAACGGTACGCGTTTGGTAATCAAAAAGATCACCGGAAACATTCTTGAAGCAACCATTTTGACTGGGAAGTTTAAAGGAAAAGTGGTCCTGCTGCCACGTATTCCGATGATACCATCAGATTCTACCATACCCTTCAAAAGGCTACAGTTTCCAATTCGTTTAGCTTTCGCCATGTCTATAAATAAATCTCAAGGTCAAACAATGTCCATTTGTGGTTTAGATTTGGAAAATCCATGTTTTTCTCATGGGCAACTATATGTTGCGTGTTCACGTGTTGGGAAACCGTCGAATCTATTTGTGTTAGCTAAAGACAGGTTAACCAAAAACATTGTGCACCGATTGGTGTTAAATTAAATTGAAATTGAAAGTATTTATAATTCAAAAAAATAGATATTAATGTTTAAAAGTTTAAGACTGTCTGCCTTGCATACCTCATTTATGAGTTTAAGCGTCACATGTTATTTACTGTATTATACTGTATTATACTTATATTTGTTATAAAATAAATAGAAATAATAAATGTGATAAATTTTTATTTTGTACCTATTGATTTCTGCTTAATATCAAGTGTAAGAACATTTTAATTAATTGTGTTCAACGTACTTCCCCTTCAAATCTCAATCCAGTGAATTTGTATACCAACATCAACATTTTCGTCTTTGTTCGTAAATAATTTCATTGTACTAAAGGGTTATAGTAGTAGAAAGTCAAATAAGGAGTCAAATTAGATTGTTTACTATAATGTAATATAACAAAAACTTTAGCCACAGCAACGCGTGGCCGGGTCAGCTAGTATTTATATATATATATTTATATATATATATATATATATATATTTATATATATATATATATATATATATATTATATATATATATATATATATATATATATATATATATATATATATATATATATATATATATATATATAAATATATATATATATATAAATATATATATATATAAATATATATATATATATATATCATATATATATATATATATATATATATATATATATGATAGCGGCAGTTAAGGAGTTCATATTATCATCAATTCCGAGCATTCAACAATTTGTCAAATATGAATTAGTTTTATTTAACTATATAAGAAAATAGTGAGAATTTTTATTCTAAATATAAAAATATAGCAAAATATCTATATTACTTTACAATTTTTAAAAAATTATTCACTTTTGTTTATGAATATGACTATTTTTTTAGTTAAATTGGAAATATATAAGAAAATATTTTAATTCACAATGTTCCAGTGATTGACATCGTTCGGAATTGGGATTTGGAAAAGTGTATAAATGAATATTGTTTTTGATATTCAGTGTCAGTTTAATTTGGATATTGAATATATAATAGTTTTGAGTATATAATTACTATAAATTTTATTTAAATAAATTTTTTTACCACACAATGAAGAATGCCATGAGGGGACAAAAGCGACTCATTGTTTCACTCAAATCAATCATTGATCTCAAACCATTGTCTCAATCATTCATCCCAAATCCTTCTTTCATATCATTGTCTTGCTCCCTCAAACCAAATGTTTTTACAAGCATGTAATTTATATACATTTACTTTAAAACTAATGTTATACAATAATGGAAAAGGTTTCCTTTTTGCAAAAATAAATCACGAATCCTCACCGAAATCCAACCGACCCTACATCTGTAAATAAATACACTACTAGTAATGAAATTCCCTGTCCTGATCTTTGCAACACAATTCCTTTCCAAAACATTGTGCAAGCTAGCCGAAACTAAATGGTGATTTTAGAGGCTTTTCTGCGATATTAATGCAAAGTCGCCTAAATGTAGCGAGTATAATTTGATCAGAAATATCAATACATTCGTTTAATTCATGTCAACAATCCTTGTTATTAGATTTATCACTCTGTTCCTAGTGCCACTAGGCTTCATTTGATACTTCTGATATTCTAGCTTAGACATTGCAATTAATGTTAAGTATCTGAAGGAAAGAGTGTGCTATTATTTTCATCGATTACATGATTTCTTTTTAATAGAATAAAAAAAAATGTCTAATTAAGCAAAACATAAATCATATTATTCATTAGTTAGAAAGCAATTTATAAAATTTTCATAATAATATTTGTTAAGTTGCCTCTAGAAATCAATATAGATTATGTGATTATGGTTATATTTACATTACGTTTAAGAATAAGAACCAGATTCTTTTTGTTTTCTTCGTGGATGTAAATGATTAAATGGCAATGTTATATTTTGATTTCACTTCCTCTTAGAAAAAATATGAATTTTTATAAAGATAATTTTCTTAGGAATCAATTCCTTTTACATATAAAATCTGTTCTGTAAGTTGTATTGAATATCTTAATATCAACAGTTGTTTAAATATCAAATAAGTTAGAAAGTAACGCGTTTACATAAAGGGAGATTTTAATTTTATTGTAAAATTATTAGGAATAAATACAGTTCCTTGGTTACTTAAATTTATTAAAACTCGAATGTTTTTGGCTTAAAATTTATTGTAATTTTTTTAAAACATCTCCTCATTAATGTTAGGTGAAGTCGATCTTAAAAGCAAATATCTAAGTATGCATGGATTTTGGAATAGTTTGAATTTGCACGCATATCTTTAAGCGTTTTCTTTTATTTTAAGTAGGTTATACCATGATGCTTTCAATATATGTCGCAGGATGATAACGAAATTTGAAATTTCATGAAATCCCTAAGGGATAGGATCAATTTTTGGGAGATGTTAAAATAACGTCTCTTTAAGGTCATTTCCATGATGAAAGTAAACGATTTTATCAATTTCTGAACTATTTCAGTGAAATGATTAAAGGAACTAGTCAGGATTTGCATTCACAAAATGCTATCCAGGGAGGGGGAGACACCTGGTGGGAGGTCGAGTCCTAGTACTTACTTACCACACATGTAGTACATAAAGATTGATATGTTAATGTGTAAACAATCTAGAGAAAAGATGGTACACATAAAAAAATATAAGCCTAATTTTCTAATTATTTGTTAATTAGTTTCGAATAAATAATTTGCATTTCATTGAGTGCTGTTGTATTACTTAATTCTACGTTCAATAATACATCATATTTGTTAAATAAACACTTTTAAACTCTTGACAATATTATTTCATCATTTCACTGAAACATGTCAAATATTTGTTCAAATCTCTTACTTTTATCAGGCAAATGACCTTCAAGAGACGTCATTTTTACATCTCCCTCCAATTGATCATCTCCCTTGGGAATTTGATGGAATTCCTAATTCCATCATTTTCCTGCGACATATATAGTAAAAAAGTACGAGACCTTACTAATTTTGAATGTTGTTTGTTCAACATGAATTAAGATCTATCATTTCTGAGAATTAATTGGCCAGTGTACTTAATAAAATTACTGGTTCTTAATATTATCGCAACTGTGTTGGCTACCTTGGTGACAATGACGTACGATCGCAAGTATTGTAAAACAACATTGGTAATATTGAAAAGACCACATGGATTTCTAAAAAGGGTGGAAATATGGTACATAAAAAATAATAATTAATAAAAGAGGAAAAAGAATAAGTAATTTTTGTCTGTATAATTCCTACCTTAATTTCGCACTTAAATAATAAACAATAATTTGTGCATGGTAAATATTCAATGGCATATTTTGTTTTAGAATTTGGTTAATTCCAGAAACCTATTTTGTTATTCGAACTAGCCATAACAATAAAATATTAAGTTTAAAACGTCAAAAAGCTGAACAAATATGAATCGAAGAAAATGGACGCTTGAGCAAGAAACGAAACAAATTGGGATGTCCCTGCCGATGGGGACACTCACTCTCCATTATTTACGTGACCGATGTATGTGGGAAATAACGAAGAACTACTAAATTCAGACATACTAAAATATGTTTAATAAGATCTTAGCTTAAACACAATACAACACAATATTAATCTAAGAGAATGATGATCAAGAACGAGAAAACGCGACACATATTACCAATAAATAACGCAATTAACCACTTAAGTTATCTTTATAGATTAAAACCTATCTCACTGGTAAACGTCTTGTACTTAAAGCAGTGTTTCTCAAAGTGTGGGGCGCGCCCCCTGGAGGGGGCGCGAGCGCATCGAAAATTTAAAGATTTTTTTTTAAAAAAAATAACAGGAAAGAGAAGCAAAACAAAATGCTTTCTTCCATAATAAAAAAATACACACAACAACACTGACATAATTTATGTTTATTATCTGGCTTTTTTCTGTCATCAAATAGCTATCTTTGATCCCAAAACCAAATTAAAGAAAAAAAAACATTTTGTTTTATTTGCTGTATTTCCTCAATGAGAGCTTTTTTTATTATGTTTTAACATAAAATATTACTCGTTTAAAGAAAAAACGAAACCCAGACCCTGAGAAAAATTCTAAGAAGATGAACAATTGACCACTGTAATTATTATTGAAATACTGTACATTAGTTGTAGAAAAAGAAAAGGAAGTCATGATTCCCTTTTCAGCCAGGCTGCATAAACGTTTGCTAATCATTTGATTGACCTTCAATCTTATGGTATGGTTATTATCAATATTAGTTCCCTCCCATCTTTTATGCGTTTGCTTTTCGCTTAGGGAAATTGTAAATAATTGAGTTTTGCGATATTTGTGGAAAAGAATTTGTGAAGGTCTCTAGGAACCTCACTTTGAGAACTAGAATAATTATAAGTCATAAAAGAACCAGTAGCCATTTTTATAAATAACTTTCTTTATTTGGTTATCTTTCCCAAATAGAATCAAATAAACTTATTAACAATAATTTTAATACTATGAGGTTTTAAAGATAATATCTTTTAAATTAACTCAATTAATTAATAATCTAATTAATTAATTTATTAAATAACGATCACGCAGAAATTACCACGATAAGAGATCCTAGAATTATATTTAATAATGTTCTTATTGAACATTTAACTTTAATCCAACTCTTAAAGCTTGAGTGAGACTTTAATTTCAAAATGATATTTACCACTCGGAATCTCAATTCTTCATGAAGTTAATTTATCTTCAACAACAATATTTCAATTCAAAATCACTATAACTTTATGTTTCAATATCTATCTCCTACTGCTCTAACTTTACTATTTCGTTTGACTTAAATACTGAATCTAATCTACATAACAAGGAATCCTGTCCGCTCTTTGGAGTTGATTGGAAATAGGTAGGGAATTAAATTTCCCTAAAAAGGTCGGTTTAGAAGGTTAGTGATAAAGTTCCGTATAGATTCGTCACAATCCCCTCCAAAAAGAAAACGGGATTTATTCGAAGGACTCAAATGTCCTGAAAATAAATTACGTAAACCTTATCTTTGTCTTACAGTACCGACGATATTAATTTCTAACTGTATATTACTGAAACATCTTCCGTAATGAAAAATGACAAAATTAAGAATTAGAATTAATTGCCAAACCTCATAATATTTTACAAGTTTAAATTAATCCCTGCACTCTATCCATTCGGCGAAGGAGGCGTGGTAAAAACCACCCTAGTGGTGGCAAAAAACCAGCCCCATAGAGTATGACTTATACATTATACAAAAAAGAATTACAATACAATCTTCTGTGGCACTGGAACATCGAAGACTTCAGGGTCAGCTACCCTGAAAGATTGATATCCATTTGAGAAGTAGGTAAAAGCAGACATGAAGTTATACAATTGTTACATGAATGTCATATACAATAAATATCTGGTTCCTTTGCCTTCCCATTCGAAAAACTTGATGCGCTAGTTAGTGTTAATGGTTAATCCTATCTAACTTCGCCGCGCTCCAAGGCACCAGATGTGAAACAAAACATACATAGAAACACACATAGCATATAATAATAATCATTTTGTAATAAACAAATAACACAAACAACCAAATGAATTGTCGCATCTTAGCGAAGTCATACATCGAAGTAAACAAATGCAAAATTTACAGATGTTTTCTCCAAAATACAAAAAGTAACACAAAAGTCGTTTTTTTTTTTTTTTTTTTTGGTATAAAAAAAACACACACAATGTAGTGTCCACTTTTGTCAGTCTTCTTAATTTTAGAGTCCGCCCGTGACTTGCTTTAATTGTAAAAATTCTTCATTTGTTCGCATTGTGAAGATAAAGAAACAATACAACCTGGATTTTGTCTGTTAAATCCTATGCACTGGATCTCCATTCAACGCTTCCATACTGAGGCTTCTTCTGCGAAATGTGCTGCCAGGTATGCCGTTGATTTCGATGTTGTTGAGGTCCTCATGGATTCTGTCTTTTTCTTGTATACGGCTCCGTAGATAGTATGGGCAAGGTCTCCTTGTATTGGTTTGATTCGACCGGACTGGTTTCTCCGCTTGCTCGTTGCGTCTTCTCGTTGTCGCTCTGGTCTGACGGGTCGGGTTTCACGTCCACTAACTTCCATTCGGGATCCACTTGTAGTCGTAGCAGTCCTGTGATCAGACAACTTTGATGGACCTGCAACGGACTTTACTCCTGGTGAAGAGGTATTATGTTTTTGAAATTTATAATTCCTGGACGAGATCGAGGAAGGGATCGACCTCTTGACTCCCTGTCTTTGCTCAGGAGCGTGTCTTTTCCGGTCTTGATGATCAGATCCTTGTCGGGATCTCTTCTTACATATCTTGGTCCGTTTTAAAGCTTGGTCCTTCGACGCAGTACTATTAATTTTACGTTTATTTCTGGGGATCTCCCGTGTGGTGTTACCCTGCCGTGATCTACACCCCTCACTTTCCTGACTAGAGGTTTTCCTATGCTCTTTAAACTGTCCTTGATGTGATCTATTCGACCTATGACTAACTTCTTGTTCGTCATACCGAGTTTCTACCGGACTATCCGAACTAATCGTGTCTGACTGACGAGGTCGATACACTCGAACCTGATCAATATTAACAGTTATATTTCTTCCGTTTTTCCAAATAACTAAATTATTTCCTTTTATTTCTAAAACTTTATAGGGACCTTCGAACTTAGGCATAAATTTTCCCACCTGTTTCCTACCCGCAGCACTTAAGAAATGTGTTTGAAGTAAAATCAAATCGTTCACTTTGATGTGAACATCCCTCCTTCTGAGATTGTAATGTTTTTCCCAAGACTTATGCTTTTTTTGCATATTTCGTCTTGCCTCATCGAATAATCTTTCGATGTTATTACCAACATATTTCGCATCCTCCGTAACATTTATGAGCTTGTTAAACGGAGTTATGATTTTCCTTCCCAAAAACAACTCAGCCGGAGTTTTATTTGTCGTCTCATTTACTGCCGTGCGCAATGCGAAAGCGAACTCGTGTAGAAATTGGTCCCAGTTTTCATGATTTTCTTCAACAAAAGAAGCTATCATTTGAACTAAATTTCTATTCACTCTCTCCGTGAGATTAGACTGTGGTCGGTACGTTACCGTTTTCATATGTTTGATGTCCAACCTGTGACTGAGATGTTCAAATACGTCAGAAATAAATTGTGGGTCGTTATCACTTATCAAAGAAATCGGAGCTTCGTAACGCGCTATATAGGTATTAAAAAAGGCATTAGCTATTGTCTGGGCTGAAGCTTTACGAAGAGGAATCAGCTCACACCACTTAGTGAAGTGGTCAGTTATAACTAATATGAATTTATATCTCTCGGGTCGGGATGCGGGGTAGGGGCCTAATAAGTCTAGCGTTACAATTTCATTTGGATATTTCGAAACTATAGGCATTAAACGACCAGCTGGTAGCGCGTTTTTATAATTAAACTTTTGACACCGGTCACAGGTTGAAACATATTCAAATATATATTTTCTCATAAATGGAAAATAGCACGTGTCACGAAGTTTAAGATATGTCTTCCTCTTTCCGAGATGTCCTGCCAGTGGCAGATCATGAAATTCTTTCATTATATCTTTTCGAAGAGAACCAGGAATATAAACTCTTAGTTCTCCTAGATTAGAAAAAAAAAAATACTTCGCGTAAAAGAGGAGACCATTTATTAACTTGAAGTCCTGGGACCAACTCTCGCATATCGTCGCATTAACAGAACCGTCATCAGGGTTTTCTAAGTATCGATAAATATGTCCTAATTCAGGATCTTCCCTCTGTTCCTTAATGAATTGTTCACGGGAATTTATTGCGAGGGCTCTAAGAGCTGCGCACGAAATTTGCGACCCCTACACACTGTCTACTGGATTTCTTGATAAAAGGTCTGCGACCACGTTTTGAACACCAGGTCTGTGCTCCCATTCTATGTTAAACTCTGACAATTTCAATGCCCATCGGATCATCCTACTTGATAAATTCTTACCATTGGTTAACTTCGTTAACGCTGCGTGATCTGTAATCACTTTCACAGGTAGGGGTCCAAAATAAGTTTTAAACTTATTTAGAGCCCAAATTACCGCCAAACATTCTCTTTCGGTAACCGTATAATTACGTTCTGCTTTATTAAGGGTTCGAGACGCGAAAGCAATAGGTTTTGATTTTGCTGAAGCATAGCACCAATTCCGACCCCACTAGCATCAGTGAATAAATTGAACTGTTCAGAAAAATTTGGTAATTGCAAAATCGGTGCCTCCGTTAGTGTGCGTTTGATCTGATCAAAAGAATCCTGTGCTTCTCTCGACCAGTTAAACTTCGCCCCTTTTTTTTTTTTTAATTGGTACAATGGTTCGCATATATCTGCGTATCGCGGAATAAATTTTTGGTACCAACCCGTCATCCCTAAAAATTTTGACACTTCTCTATTATTTTTGGGAGGTTTCATTTCCGTAAATGCCCGAATTTTCTTATTGTCAGTTTCGATTCCTTCTTTACTAATAATCAGGCCTAAATATTTGAGTTTGTCACGAGCGAAGTGACATTTTTCTTTATTTAACGTTAGCCCTGCGTCTCGTAATAAGGTAAAAACCCGAGTTAAATGATCAAGATGGTCTTTGAATGATGGAGATGTTATAATAACATCGTCCATGTAAACGGACACGAAACGCCCAATAACAGGTTGGAGGATTATATCGATAGCCCTTTGAAAATTAGGCGCCGCCCCAGAAAGACCAAAAGGCATGCGTAGGAATGCAAAAGTGCCATTGCGAGTGATAAACGCTTTTTTTTTATGTCCTTTGGACTAATCGCCAACTGAAAATAGCCACTTCTGAGATCTAGAGTGGACATAATGTTGGTGTGAGGGATATTGGTGAGTAAGTCATCAATAACCGGTAATGGATATCGAGGATATTTGGTAATTGCATTTAGTTTCCGATAATCGATCGCGAAACGATACGCCTCGGGAGAATCTGGAGGAAGGTCATTGTTCTTTCGAGTTAATACGACTGGAGATGCATAGGGCGAATTAATAGGACAAATTGTACCATCCCGTAACATCTTATCTATGTGATAATCAATAATGCCTTGTTTGACCCGGTCGTACTTGTATGGTCTCGACACTACCGGTCCTTTATCTTCAGTATCTATCTCATGATATACAACATGCGTTAATCCCGGTTGATCGGAAAATAACCCTTTAAAATTATTAAATAAGGCTTTTAATTGCCTCTGTTGCTCGTCATCAAGTTTCGATTCTGTGAGATCAATATCAACGAGTTTCTCCTCTTTAGGCGTTTGTTTGATCAGATGATCGGGAATGATTAAGGATTTCTGATCAAAATCTAATGTTAATCGCGACTCCTTCATAAAATCAATCCCCAAAATGCACTGATACTGCATGTTATCAAGTATATGGAATTCCCAGGGTTTCTGAAATTCCCTGATTCTAATTTGTAATTCGACTCTACCCAAATGACTGCACGGGGCTCCTTGTGCTGTCACGACTTTGTCTTTCGTCTTTTGACGAGGTCGGTATGAAAAATAATTGAGGTATACCTCCTCCGAAATAAAAGATTTCTACGCTCCCGTGTCCCATAGTGCTGTAATAAAGGTTTCATTTAATAGAATAGGGACATACGGTAATTCGACTGGGGTCATTCTTATAGAGGATACTCTGATAGGCCGATGATCCCAAACTGGAGGATTTTCCGTACCCCGCGATCGATTACCCCCATATTCACATCGATCGCTTAAAAGTTTAAATTTCTACTTCGTTCATTTTGACCTCGAAATGAACTATTTCTCGACCCACTTTGTCGACCGCCTTGACTGTGGAATGGTTGATCCGATTGTCCACCTTGGCGTCTACCCTCGAATCTGCGATTATTTGTGAAACCTTGGTTTTCGAACCGATTAAATTCCTTTTGTGGTCGGCTATTATTGGCGTATCTCTCATTATTTCTGTTTTCCCTCCAATTTTCCTGTCTATGCCGGGTATTAAAACGATTGTTTTCATGAGGGCCTGAACTTCTAAATCCCTCACTCGAACCTCTGATTTGTCTATGCATAAAACGTTCTTCGTATTTATCAACGATTTGTAGGAGATTGGCAGTATTTCGTGGATGTCTAACTTCGACATAATCCAAAATTTGAGGTTCTAATCGACTAACGACGTGATCTATTAATTTTTCCTCCGACATTTCTAGTTTAAGGACTTTATGAATTTTTAACAATTCATAAATAAAGTCCGAAGGCTGTTGATCTCGTCTTTGTGATGAGGAATAAAATCGCGTTTCTAGTTCTGACCTGTTTCTGACCACGGGAAATTGTTCCGACAATGCCTGTTTTAAGTGCGCGTAGTCTGTTGTCTTATCTTCAATAACTCTATAACCTAGAACTTCGAACCAGTCGAGTGCCCGTCCTTTAAGATGACCTTTCAAGTAAGCACATGCCAGTTGTGCAGGTATCTCATAATACGCGAGATTATGATCAATTTTCTCGAAAAAATCATCTATGTTCTCAATTCCCGAAAAATATTGTTCCGGAATGATTCTAAAACTGGATCCGACTCTATTCTCGGGATTTATACGTTGGGCGCCATTGTGAAGGTCTCTAGGAACCTCACTTTGAGAACTAGAATAATTATAAGTCATAAAAGAACCAGTAGCCATTTTTATAAATAACTTTCTTTATTTGGTTATCTTTCCCAAATAGAATCAAATAAACTTATTAACAATAATTTTAATACTATGAGGTTTTAAAGATAATATCTTTTAAATTAACTCAATTAATTAATAATCTAATTAATTAATTTATTAAATAACGATCACGCAGAAATTACCACGATAAGAGATCCTAGAATTATATTTAATAATGTTCTTATTGAACATTTAACTTTAATCCAACTCTTAAAGCTTGAGTGAGACTTTAATTTCAAAATGATATTTACCACTCGGAATCTCAATTCTTCATGAAGTTAATTTATCTTCAACAACAATATTTCAATTCAAAATCACTATAACTTTATGTTTCAATATCTATCTCCTACTGCTCTAACTTTACTATTTCGTTTGACTTAAATACTGAATCTAATCTACATAACAAGGAATCCTGTCCGCTCTTTGGAGTTGATTGGAAATAGGTAGGGAATTAAATTTCCCTAAAAAGGTCGGTTTAGAAGGTTAGTGATAAAGTTCCGTATAGATTCGTCACAAATTGATTGGTTTAAAATTTCTGTAGGATAATTGAAAAGTGTCTGATTTGCGTCCTTTACTATGGTCTTGTACTTTTGAATCATTTTAGTTCAGTTTTATTGGATTTTTTCTCAAATCATCAAAGAATTGAATAGTCCTTGAAAGAAAGTAAGTATACTTTCTATAAATTAAAATATTCACTAAAATTCTGATTTGTATCGTGTACAGTAAAAATAATTCTAAACAAATAATTGGGGTGACTGAGTCCCCCCGCACTACCATTAATGTTAGTATCGAGTACGCGCCTGCTCCCGGGTTAAAACATTTTGAAGTCTTCTCGCTTTAAATGTTAAAATGTAACACAATTATTCTTCATCGGAATTTTATATTTTTCATAATTTAACGTTAATTCTAAATGTTAATTGTGTGAGGTTTAAAATTACAGTTTTTTTAAACAGTTATTTACAATTATAGCATTTATCTAAAAAAAATCATTTTACATTTTTGTATACAATGTTGTGCACACAGTTTTACTCTCCTTACAGTTCAGCTATTATATCAAGAATAATGTTTTATTTTTTAAAAAATGAACTCGTGCTAAGAGTCGGTGTTTCAGCCAGTATACGTTTGATGTATCAGTACTGAAGAAGGTATTTTATAAATAATTTCTTATTACTGAATTTGGCCGCGGTAGCCGAGTGGTATAGGTATCGGATCGTGGCTTGCCTTGTCACGAGTTCGAGCCCAGTACCACTAAAGACCTGCCGTGTAGGGCAGCGATGCACGTTAAAACTGTTGAGAGTTGAAACGCTTTCCCGTTGGTGTGGTGTGGTAGTTAGGAGAGAGGGGTGTCAGCTCACGTGTCATCCACGTCACTTGACCATGGTTCAAAATTTCGTGGTCCGTCGTCAAAAACCCTCGTGCAGCTGAACAGTGCGACGTAAAAATTCAATCAATTAATCTTATTACTAAATTAAGAACAAGTTTAATAATTATTAGGGACTTCCACGGGCTTGTCTTGTAGAGGAAAGTTTTTAAAAGGAAGGTTTAATATCAGAAATTGACACTTAGAGTTATTTTTCTATATTTACCTGAGATCTATATTTAGTCTTCAAGGCATCCACTGCAGAAAATCCGGTTTGAAAAAGGTAGGATGTTGAAAATGGTAATAGTATACGAAGTGCTTTTGTTTTCAGTGCAGATAATTCCTCATCCACCTCTACCCCAAATTCAAAGAGCGATTTATTACAAAATTGCCTTTTAATTCTTCACTGGATGTGAAATCTTTGAAGATTTCTTCTTCGGAAGTTGAGAGCCCTTCTGGAGTATCTTGAAATAGATCCCTAATCCACTCGTAACTTGCTACCAAGCTGTCCTCATCCAGAAAATACTTTTTAAAATTCTTTGCCAACATAGGTAAATGATTTTACATGTTTTAAAAACAACTTTCACATGTTGTTCAACAGATTTGTAAGTTTTAACACATATCGAGCTGGGGCATTTTTTCCATCATATACTTCAGTAGTGGTTAATCCAAAATTTAAGTATTTTTGAGAAGATCGCCTTGATTTAATTTTCGGAACCATGCTCGTTCGTCTGTGTACTTGTTGATTCTTTATTATGGTCGAATGTTTGCTTACGACTTAAAAATGTATGTATGATATTGTTTTAATCTACTGCCGTAAATACTTTATTACCGTGAAGTACAATTAACGTGTAAATTAAAAAAATGTACATTCAAGCTAGATTCGGTAGCTATAGTAGTATCGAGTCGACCAAAACTGACTGGAATTGTAAGAGGAAAAGCATTTTTACATGTTTTGCGCAGACGTCCGATTGGTTACCCAGACTCACGCAAACGTACCCTATAATGCCAGATGTGATGGGTATGATAGAGAGCAACATTGACTACACTATTTTTCTAATGACATTTGTACTTTGAGAAATGAATGCTGAAGGAAATAAATCTTTAATTAAATGTATCATTTTGCGATCTGTTCCAATTTAAAAATTAAAGAAAAAAATAACTTAATAATAAGTAAGTAATATATATTTTAAGTATTTTTTTCTTAAAATATATATTACTTAAAAGTTCTATATACACAAAATTTAATATACTTATCGTATAAAGTTGTATGGTTTGTAATTAAGATCGTATTGTAACTTTAGCGTCTCTCTCAAAGTGTATATTTATTGCAGTAAATACATTATTGTGTTGTACTGGGGAGCGAGACAAAAATTATGATTGAAAATTGGGTCGCCAGTATTGAAAGTTTGAGAAACACTGATTTTAATGTATGAGTGGTGCACAGAGTATTTTATGACTAATTAATTAATACTAAATTAAGAACAAGTTTTATAATTATTAGCTACTTCTATGGGCTTGTCTTACAGAGCAAAATTTTTGAAAGGAGTTTTAAGATAAGAAATTGACCCTCTGAGTTCATTTGCTATATTTAGCTGATATCTATATTTTGTCTTCTATGCAGCCACCGCATTTTGTAATATGTTCCAATTTAAAAATCAGAGAAAGAAAAATAACTTAGTAATTATCCTATTACTTAACTTTTTTTTTTGCTTAAAAGTAACATATACAAAATTTAATACTTATGTCATGAATTTGTACGGTTTATAATAAATATTGTTGCTTTATCGTAAAAGTGCATTATTATTGCATTCAGTAAATTATTATGTATAAGGGGGGGCGCGATAAAAATTGTGTTTGAAAAGGGGGCGCCAGTATTGAAAGTTTGAGAAGCACTGACTTAAAGTTTAATTACTCAAGCTTACCACTTTATCCTACGTAAACAGCTAAGGTCCATAAATCTTCTGTTCCAGCTCAATCTGCATGGCTCTTGCTTAGGCTATGATCCGTTGGTCTCGGACCCACTTCAGGTGGTTCGTCTGCACCGGCACGGCTAGGCTAATTCCCATTTATTAAGATTCTTCTAGACTTTATCTCATATATAACTTTGCGACTACTTCTTTACTCAGCGACTTCACTTAGCGACATCACCTAGCGACCACGTGAATGCTAAACTTCCAATATATATATATATATATATATATATATATATATATATATATATATATATATATATATATATATATATATATATATATATATATATGATGCTTAATTTACATAAACACGTTTTCCTCTAGAGTTAGTTGGAAATAATTGTCATTCTGGACCCAAAGAAATCCCAAGAGGACAGTTAATTAAAATCGCGATTAAAGCACCGTCACAAAATGTTTGTCAATTCAGCGCCTACTGCACATGTACATGAAACGAAGAACGTTATTATTATAGTATTATATATTATAATAATAATAATTATTATTACTATATTGATTAAATGTAATTATTATTATTATTATAATATTAATTACATATAATCTCATTGTCGCGTAAGTCAAATTGACATGGAATTCGATATTTAGATAAAATGATAACTCTTGCTAGACGCAACATTATTCTACAAACTGAATATTTTCTTCCCTTATATACTCCAATCGAAAGTTCCAAAAAATTCCATAATTATAATAGCAGTTAGATTTATGAAGACAAATACAATAAAAATAAGAAAGAATTACAATTAATTAAAAAAAATTAGCGTGGGACATAAAATTAAATTTAGTGCATAGAAAATAAAATAAGTTATTTTTGGCAAGTCGCCCGTTGCCGGGCGCATGAGTCCGTGTTAATGGTGACCGAAGTTTACTATTGGTTTCGTTACAATAAACTTAAAAGTTTTATTTGTCAAGAGTTAATTAAATTTAAACTATACAGAGATCATCACCAGATATTTCGAAGACTATATCTACAAGTCGTTAAGCCGTAGAATGGCGATCTAGCCCAGAAATAAAAAAAAGAAGCACATGGTTGCAAATTCATCACTAGTGACACGTGCGAAATAAAGATTGGCAGTTTGGTGAGCTATTTAGAGATTTGGCATTGTTGCGATAATACGTAAGTACCAGATTAATTTACATTCAGAAATCTGGGATTTTTTGTTAAGATTAACATCGTTTATATTTATTTTAAAACGCAGAACAAACGCCACTCATTCATAATGAAATATCCAGAACTATTATAACAACAGACGTGAAATCTACCAGGCATGCTTCTTTGATGAATAAAAATCCTCTAAGCAAGCGTTTTGTGGAAAGTTTTTGTAAAAGAAGATATATTGAGAGGGCGTAATAAATGAAGAAAAAATTCCCGTTTTAAAACTATTGGGCTGGGAAACTTGGAAATTTCGCAGATATATTTCTCATATTTTGCATATAGTTGAAGAACGGGTTGTGTAGAAATCGACTCCCAAAAGAAAAACGGTGCAGTTTTCAGGGGTTAATATATAAATACACTCTATAACAAAAAAAAATGACGCACCAAGAAGGAGTTTCCCGATTGTAATAAAATTTCGTATGCAAAGGCACTAGTACCGAAAATGTAAATGATTAAAATTTGGTGTCCATCGAAAACTAATAGAGGTAGCTGCTGCGCATCGAAACTGCCCATTCAGCAGATGTCTATAAGAAGCGATTTTCTATATGAATGTCACAATTTATGTAACATTGTGATTTAGGATACCTTCCAACGACTGAAATAAATTATTGGCGCAGGCATTGAGATCATTACGAGCAACTATCCGAGTTTGAAAGAGGTCGTATCATTGGATTGAAAGAGGCAGGCTAGGCACACAAATTGGAGAATCTCTCGTCATATACGTCGAAGCGATGCATCCATTATAAGTTAAAGACAAGAATGGGTGGACAGTGGGAAATTTCAGCATCATGTGGTAGTTGTCGATCTAGGGCCACAGCAGATTGGGAGGACAGATTGATTGTCAGATAAGCTGTTACAGAGCCTGATTCATCGTTATCAACCATTAGATGCGTGACTCGCACACGAGTGATCACCATAACCTTTCATACACCTCTGATAAAACAACATTTAAGCTTGTACCAACCACTACGCAACTTGCCACTTACGCCTGCACCAGATTACGTTGTTGCCTGACTGGATTAGGTTGGAATCAGCTGACTGGGGACGTATAGTGTTTAGCGACCAATCTCGCTTCCAACTGTGCCCTGACGAGCATCGAAGACGTGTCTGGAGACTCTGCAATCAGTGTGCTGATCCTGCTTTCACTATAGCACACCACACATATTCTCAACCATGACTTATGGCCAGAGGTGCCATTTCTTTTGAAGCCGGCCTCCTATGGTTATTATTAGAGGCACACTTACAGTCCAAAGGTCCATCGACGATATTCTGAGTACTGTTTTGCTACTGTTCATTTTGCAGTACCTTGGTCTCATTTTTCAGCCAGATAATGCCAAACTACATACCATACGTGTTGCTATGAATGGTCTTACAGCTTATCAAACATCTCTTTGGTAATCCAGATCACATGATATCTCATCAATACAGCATTTCTGGGATATAATTTTAAGGCTACTGCATCTACCATGGAATGTTGATGGCCTTACCTGACGATTGGAGCAAAGTTGGCAAGAAATACCGCCGGAGAACCCCAGAGTTTTTTTATCATTCTTTGCCACGTCGTGTGGCAGCTTGCATCCAGGCTAGAGGTGGGTCAACACCTTATTGAGCTCGTTACTTTGTAACTGTGTAACTCTGAAATAAATTGGTTAATTTTTCTGAATTTTTAATCATTTTTTATTCCGTTCCGAATCTTTTTACCCACAATTTTTCGTTTTTGTCAGACATTTCGTTCTTGATGCGTCGTTTTTTTTGTTATAGAGTGTAATTTACTTGCCGACAGACTTTAGTTCTTTTTTTTATTTGAAAAACTAATGCACCATACAGTTGATTTGAAAATTTTATTAAAATTCTGTAAATACTGCTAAAACATGTAATATATTTTTTTTAAATATGATGAATTTAAAATATTTTTTGTACTTATATAACATTAAAATATTTTTGGATGGACAATTAAACATTTGTACATAAGAAATACGCAAGAAATTCATGAATATTAGTAATTATAAGACAGGAACTCTTTAGGTTTTAAATGAAATCGAACTTATACTTTCATGAAGATACAAATTCTAGAGCATATGCATTCTGATTCTAGGCATCTTAATTATGGGGCAATGTTGACACTTAGTTTTCACCATGAAAACATTATTAAAATGTAAAACAATGATTTTAATAACTCATTTCATAAGTAGTTTATTGATAAATAAATTGAAATTGACATTAATTTTCAAGTATATTCAAAAAGAAAAACAATAGCAATTACTGAAGTATTTCTTATGTACTATATCTTTCAAAACATCACGATTCTATAAATTCTATCACTATTCTATTATTTCTACAAGTTTCTTCTTTGTGTGTATGTAGCATTGATAATCATCATAAATCAAAATAATTAACGGGGAAAAGTACAGAAAACTAATTCTATGACAGCCCATTCAGTAGTGAGAGATAAATCCCAAACTATTGGCAGCGTATTATTAATCAAGTGGACTATCACATTAAATTAATCTGTATCTGTATGTTCTCTTGAAATTAATTCTAGGTTTCTTATGTATTGAATTATCTATCAACTTAGAAAAATATATTACCAATAGCTCCGGTCAGCCTATGTATCTTTAAGGACAACTAAATTGTTTATAACCAAAAAGATATTACAAGTTAACTATTTGGATTTAAGAGACATTTCTTGAATTTATAAGTTGAGTTGATAGATTTGGAAATGATCCAACTCACATAAATCATGTTAACGGTTGAAAATTTCCATGATTAACAAGACAATTTACTTAATTTAATTATTTTTCTTAATTTACTCAATTTACTTAATTACTGGGTTGGAAAAAATATTTACCTCCAAAAAGTTTTTTTTTTATTTTTTTTTATAAAAAACTTTTCTCGATATTTAAACTAATTGATGAAATAAAAAAGTAGTGTTTATAGATTACATACTTAATGGGAATGAAACATTTATTTTGGATTAGGATTTTTTGTTAACCCAGAAAATTTGTTGCATAAAGACGTCATGTTGAAATAAATTTATAGTAATTTAAAGAAAATATAATGTACATGAAATACAATGACTCATGCTAAGTTTTAGTCTTTTAGTGTCAATTATAATGGTATTTATAAAAATTATGTGTAAAACATTGGAGGCTGCAAGTGAGGTGAATAGGTTTCGTTAGGTGGCTTAGAAAAACAATCTATCTATCTATCTATCTCTATGTATATATATATATATATATATATATATATATATATATATATATGTATTGCACTGACTTTCCCAACACCATTTAGAGCAGGATTTCTGAATAAGATACTTGATACTTACTTGGTTATGGTTTTCATTTTTACATGTAATTTTTATCCTAATATTTCTATAGAAATTTCTCTTAGTAGTCCTCTTTATGAGAGAAAGATTAATGTTCTCTTTTTATAATTTCATTTTACTCTATTGCCAGGTTTATCATCACCGTGTGTTAGAAAGAGGCTTAACTTTTCAACATGGATGTGTTTTTTTTCTATTATGTCGAAAATTTCTGATGTACGGGGAAGGTGGATCAATAAAGTATTGCTTAACCCGAAATCGATGGCCTAATTGAGCGGCAGCTCTAGAAATCCTAATAGGTCTCCACTTGAAGTCCAAAGACTTTTTGTATCTACATTTGTTGTGTCTCCTGAACTCCAATTTCTTTCTTCTTTGGCATTGTTGGTTTTAAAACCTTTTCACTTTTATTTTATTGTATTCATTTTTATTATACTTTCACTTATATAAATATACGAGGGTTGGGGCATAAGTCATGGCAACTATTTTTTTCTTGTAGATATGCGAATGATCACAAACGTATATGTGCCGTGTGGAAGTTCTGCAGGTATAGTGTGTATGCAGAACATCATATTGCTCTCTAATATATGTTAGTAACTCAGTGAAAGCTGTGAAATCAACCAGTTGGTGAGTGTCTTTGCAAGGTGGAAGTAACCCATGTTGAGCAGCGCGCTTAAATCAAAATAGCCGTTCTCCGAGACAGAAATGCGATGGAATGTCACACTGAATCAGTGGAAGTTCTTGGGAATAATGTCCTACTATGCCGTACAGTAGCACGTTGGATAGGAAAGTTTCAGCAAGGGCATGTGTCAACCAGTAATGACCAACGTTTGGGACGACCGGTCAGTGTGCGAACCGACTTGGCACGTGCCGTCATCGAGCAGCTCATAGATTACATTAAGGGTCAAGGAGAACATTAAGAGTCTTTAGGCCTAGGTTTGTCATATCAGCTTTATGTGTACTGGTCTGTCATTCTTTGCAACCATGAAGGCCATATTCCCCTTTATACTATCGTAATAAATTAGTGTATTATGATATTTCAATGCTATCCATTGTCCTTACATGTAGTTAACACCTTGAACTTTGATTTGTATAAGTCCATTTTCCAACCGGACTGGTATCTTCAAGAAGAAAAAAAAGTTGCCATGACTTTTGCACTAACCCTCGTATATTAAGGGGGGGGCACATCTCACTTACTTAATCTATTTAAGATATCGGGAATTATTAGACTACATCAGTGGTTTTCAAACTTTCAATGTTTGCGACCAAATTTTCAATTATAATTTTCATCACGTCCCATCTCCCTCTATACAATAACATTATACTGAAATCAATGAAAATGTACTTTGATGATAAAGCTACGATACGACTGTAATTATAAACAGTACAAATTATCATGATACGTATTACATTTTATATATGCTAAGCCCATAGATAAATTAACTTATCGATTACCTTAGTATTAATGAAATACATTGTATACATTGTATAGTACTGACATATAAGTATAATATATCAGTGTAATTATGTACTTTATTTAATATGACAGAATGTATTTTCAATTGCTTCTTTTCAGTAAGTTAATATTTTTTTAAATAATGTTTTATTTTCGACTTTTCGATATGCTCGCACCCCCCTGTGGGGTACACCCCACAGTTTGAGAAATGCTGGAATACATACTTGAAATTTGGAAGTTATGTTTCTTTGTTGAGTGGATATCCGCAATGGGGTTTGTGAAAATCGACCCTAAGGGGGTTACAGGAGCATTAAAGACAAAATTTCCCATTTTAAAAATATTATATCTACAATTTTGAAATTTGTCAGCCATGTTTATTTTAAGGAGTAGATATTCTCTATAAATGGGTTTTATGTACATCGACTCGCATACGCTAGTGGTAAGTGCCGTAATAGATAAAAAAACTATCATTTTTTTAGTTTAATTGATCTACAGATTTGAAATTTGACCAGGAATTTGGCTTAAGCTTGATCACATTTCCATATGTATATTTTCCAGAATGTATATTTAAAAAATATTCCCGAAAAGAGTTGAGATTGAATTATAGAAAAAAAATCCCGTTTTATATGAAAGCACATGCCATGGACGGACAAGACATAAGAATCAATCTTAGGATATATATATATTTATTCTTCTGTATTTGCAAATTAGGCAAAAAGCATATTGCTCTAAAACATTTCTACGTTATATCTAGAATACCTATCCCATTGGGTGGACATTGATTGCTCAGGAGATAATTATTTTGAACTGCATAATTATCTAATGTAAATTTCAGGGGGAAGTTAAGATTTTCCTTAAAACTTCACCAACTATAACTCACCAAAAGTAAAGAAGGAAAGAAAATCTTTTATAACACCTAACAAAACTTAGGAAAACCAAACAAACACTTTTTAGTAGCTTTTTACTTATTGATTAATTTCTCATTGTGTATTATTGAGAAATAATTTGTATAAAAACTATCAAACTACATTTCAACACATATCGTTTGTGAAAAAAATTCATCTAATTTGTGTGCCTTATGTGTTCAAACTAAAAATTAAGATTCTTTTGTTTCCATTTTATGTATTAAAATTTTATTATTCTATTCCAAGAATAACTGAAATATTACAACATCGATATTATTATTGAAACAAATTATATTTACATCTGATTACTGAAATATTTATGATCTCCTTTTCATAATATCATTCGTTCCCAACCATAAAAGAAGGGAATATTCTTATTTTATGTGATAAAATAGTCAAAACAAACTATTGTTATACGCTAAAAGAAAGTTATAAAATAACTAACAAATAAACCTATATTCCCCCAAAGACAAAAGAGTTTCATAAGCAACATATCGATTAAGAATTGTTTTGAAAAAGTAACATTATTAGGTAACTAAAATGCAATAGTATGTAATGTTACTTTGATGCATTTGATTATGGCTTCAAAATACTTTAAAATTTTAACTCATTAACTATTTTTAAGCGATGCAGTAATTCTTCTAAGATATGTAAAATGTAGTATTTGAGTATCTCTTTCTCTGTGTCTACGTGTTTGTCTATATATTTATATACATGTGTGTGCGCGTGCGTACGCGCGGTTACTGTTCGTAAACCACCAGCTTCGCATGATAGTTCATGTTGTTGTATGGCTACTCACATTGCTCTTAAATTAATGATGTCTCTGTACTGGCAGAGTGTGATACAAAATATTAGTGTAATCGTTTTTTCTTAATTTAAAAAGTACAATACTTGGATTTCTGAAATGGAAGTAGGTTTATCATTTATGCTTACAAAACCGTAATCCCATTTGTGAATCGATTACCGAAAAAATCCATTCTTGGAGGGAATGTACGTATAAAAAGAAACATTTTTACCAAATTTAAAGTATATAGATAACATAAATCGAAATTGAGAATGGTCATTTTAACGACACACCAACTTTCCTTGGTAATCGATTTTCTTAAAATCTTTATTTAGAGTATCTTTACTCAGTAAAAGAAACAGGTCTGTCAAATTTCAAACCTGTATATCAAACAATTGCGGATATTTTGTGATGAGAGAATGAATGAGTCGTTCTTCTTTTGTATGTAGATATTTAATTATGCATACTTATTTATAGTTACTGCGCATATGTTTGTATAAAGAGGAAGAAATGTAGTCAAATAGATAGGGATATAAAAGTATCAGACACTTCCATACCACTGTTGTACCAGTAGAAACAAAATCTACCAGTTCTCTCTGGAAAATATGGAAGATGAATAGTCACTTAATCTCTGTTACATTAGTTGTACCTCAGGCAAAATAAATGAGAAATAGTGTGCATTGCACAAATTATTAACCTCTTAACTGTCGTTTAAATGTTGTTCTATCCACTCCGCATTACCCCCTATTTTCGCATAAATGCGCGTATGTGATGCATTTGGGGTGGTGGAGTGAAAGAAAGGTCACAAATAGGCAATATTTTCTCTGAAATAAGTAAATCCCTTCCAAACACTAACAAGGTCATTTTATTGCATTCAAAACTCTTCGGAATAGTTTTACTGATAACACCACAAACAAATTCGATTTCAGAGAGACGTATATATACGTCCGGTATACCCTTCGCATCATTTGAGAGAGAGGAATACATACGCCTGTGGGAGGTAAAATGTTACATCTATTTTTTAATGCAAATTGAAAATATTATTATTGGAACTTGATATTCCTCAGCATTCTGCTTTAGCTACTAATAATTTTACTATAAACATTTACCTTCTCGAACTATGTGCCTTGTCAGCCTATTACATATTTATCTCGATTTTATTGACATCTGTCATCATTAACAAGAAGTCGAATCATTAATCAAAAGTTCATCTTATTCTAACTTTATAATGCATTTAAATACATAAATGGTTTTAAACTCATGACAAAAAAATCGTATTTCAGAAAGACGTATATACACGTCCGGGATATTCATCGCACTAGTTAAGTTAGTCGGATATATACACCGTCGGGAGGTAAAATGTTAAACCTAATTTTATTTATGCGATTTGAAAATATTACCATTGGAACTTGACATTACACAGCTTTCTGCATTAAATTTTAATGTTTTTACAATAAACAGTGCCCTTCTAGAATAATATAACTTGTTAGCTCATTACATATTTATCTCGACTTTATTGACATCTGTTACCATTATCTAGGAGTTTAATAAAGAATCAAGTTCACCTTATTATAATTACATAATGCATTTGAACTTGTAAATGAATTTAAACTCATGACAAAAAATGTATTTCAGAAAGTCGTATATATACGTCCTGGATACTTTTCGCACTGGTTAAGCTACACGTTTATATACTCTAGTGAGAATTAAAACATTAAATCTGATTTAATTTACGCAATTTGAAAGTGCTATCATTGGAACTTGACATTTCACAGTATTCTGCTTTACCTATTAATGATTTTACTATAAACAGTGACCTTAAATTATGTGCTTTGTCAGCCTATTACATATTTATCTCGACTTTATTGACATCTGTCAACATTATCAAGGAGTAGAATAAATAATCAAGTTCATATTATAATAGTTACATAATGCATTGAAATACATAAATGGATTTAAACTCATGACACCAAAATCTCAACCAGAATAAGCAAATGTTTAGTTAAAGATACGGGATTACTCGAAGAATTTCAACAATGCCTTTTCTGGCCAACATAGAGCTGAAAAGGAATATATATATATATATTGAAATAGTACTTTCCTATGTTAGAATACTGGTATCGAGGCTTTTGGACTGTGTTGTTGACAACAGGATGTGACAGAGACGAAGATATGCAGTCTCTAGAGCAATTATGAGCGGAGACATGAACTAGATTCAATTTTATACGTAAAGGATGACATCCCTTTAGGCTTGCCGAAATGCGTTCTACAGAATGCGTGATAATGTAGCATTTCTACTAATACTAATCGTATTAAAATGGAAGAAAAATGTTTTGAGGCGTATATAAGTAACTTTCTTTTATATTTTGCTGAATGCTGAGTTTATTACAAAGTTGATTTCGTGATTTTATTCCGTTAGATGTGAAAACTCTCCAAAATGTCAGAAATAAACAGTAGATACAAAGAATACTCAGTTATAGTTTAAAAAACTAAAAACACGCTTTTTTATAATTAATTGAAACGAGAAGTAAAAAATAATCCTTAATATAATAATAAAAATAATGAAAATTATTGAGAAAATTAATGTTATTGTATTAAAAAAGCATGGATGCTCCTTATCAATTGAAGGTATTTCTTACTAGTTCCATTCCGAACTGCAGAGCGAGAGTAAAAATGTAGTACAAAGCACTCTACACTTTTACAACAATAATATTAATTACCTCGTTAATCATTTTATTCTTATATTAAGAATTTTTTTTAACGTTTTAGTTCAAGTATTTATTAAAATTCGTTTTTTTCATTTTTTAGTTCACAATCTACAAGCGTTTTTTAAAAAAATATTTTAAGCTATCATTTATTCATTGAGGAATTAATCTTAATGCGCCATTTTGTTAGATTCTGGGATACCCGTTGCCGTTTTCGCTTCAGGAATCTGAAATTAGTTACTAAATCTGGAAAAGCTCTTTGGAATTAGTCACCAAATCTGGAAATGTGAAATTGTTAATCCTGATGATCCTGTGATCATGACAATGGAAAAACATTTTTAAATTATTGCATTGTCATTGGTCAACTGGGCAAAATTTCGTGTGAATCGACCTTTAAAGTGGGTAAAAATCGAATTCAAAGATTCCGTTACACACAGATGAAGCTAATAAAAGCGTGTTAAAAACAAGTAATTTCGAATAATTCGTCATGTTACTGTTTTATTGGATAAAATTTTATGATATATTTGAAAATTCAATACGTAATTTGTTAAATATTGTAACTTTTTTTATTGCATGAACGACATATTACAATGTTCCAAATTACAATTTACTAGCAATGTTTTGCACAATGTACAACAAGAATATATGACATCGTTTATATCTAGTAATGAATATATTTAAATTGTTGGGTTTTTTTTTTCTAAAAAGGACAGTTTGGAAATTATGTTGATAATAATTTTTAAACAGTGAAAATGTCTTAATACGAGATTGACGGGGACTGAAATATGTTTTCGTGTTAAAGAATATTGTTAAAAAATTCATATATTCAACAAAATTAAGTTTATTAGAATACATTTTATGAACAGAACAATGTATATTTATATGTGTTTAACAAAAATCAATGAAACAAAAACATTTACAATGAAATCGAATACAAAAATATTAAGGTTTTGAAAAACAAAACATTAACTGGGTTTTTGGAAGCTAATCTGATATGTTCTTTGAATTGCTTATTTTAGCATCAAATTGCTTGATGTCATTGATTTGTTATTAATTTCACCATTGGGATGTGCTTCTAAATAACTGCGCCTATTTTCATGACGTTCCTCATTTCGGATGATGTGGAAATGGGAGCTGCATTATTAATTTCCTTTTCGTTGTCAGAATCTAAATTAATGATATTTTTTCAGCTTTAAACATTGCAACAATACAAATTCGTTTTAATGTAAACCCAAACTGCCACCTTCAATATTATGAAGAAATCTTCAAATGAATTTTATTTTGATTAGTTTTCTTTTTCTTGATTTTATGTATTTTTTACACATAATGCTAAAATAAATATTTAATTGTAATTATAGGATTTTTTTTTACAAATTACAAGGGAAATTTTATTTGAAAGAAATGTTTTAACATAAATAATCGATAGAATTCAATTAGTATTGCAAAAGTAAGGTTAAAAAAATGTTCTTCAGTTTCTTTCTTTTACCTTATGTGTTAATTATTTTTTTTAAAAAAATAGTTTTAATTATTCCTCTGAACAGGGTTATAAAATAAATAGTTACAAAATATGTATTCATTAAATTGTTCCAAAATTAGATTTTTCAGAAAAGATTTTATGTTCAAACACATTAAAATTCTATTTTTTTTAACACAGAAATCTAATTGTTATCTGTATAACACCAAAGGTAATATTTTAAATCTTAAATTGTATTTTTAAGATGGTTAAATAATTAAATAAGTACTGATCAATTGAGAGAATTCCAAAAGCATAAATATTAAATTATATTATTCATCATATGCTATTATTTTTCGTTTTAAAAATACATTTCATGAATATCGAAATAATTTTGTTTTATTAAAGAAACCTTATGATTAAATAATTACATACCCTCTTCAAAAAGAATTTTAATTCAATATTAGGAGAAAAGTAAAAACATGTTTAAACTGTTGAGGGTGTTTGTGATAAATTTGATGCATTTAAAAGTAAGTAGGAGTTTTTCAATTATACTAATTTATTAAATATTTTTAACCATGATCAATTTGTTTTTCCTGTGATTATGAGTTTAAGAAATATATTAGAATAAATAGTGATCAGAAGTTGCTTCAAAAGTAAAAATATATAAGAATTGTCTATTGTTAAGTAATGAAAAAAGAAATAAAATATATACTTTTGCTCTTAGAAGCATTGCAGATCAAATTGGTTTTAAAATCTTATTTGTTTACTACTCTTCAAATATGAAAAAACAAACAACCCTATCTATAATTGCGAAAGATAAAATAAGTTTTTCAAAAACATTCATGTAATAGTCTCTTATAATTTAAATTATAGCTAAGCAAAAGTTCAGTAATTTATAAAATGTAGTGAAATTTTTATAAAAGTGCATGTGTAGCAAAAAAAAGGGTACTCAGAAATCAAAAATAAAAATAAACAGTTTTTCTCGATTATTTTTATCGATAAATTGACATGATTTAAAGAAATAAGAAAATGTTTTTCTATAAACTTTAATTGTATTCAAAAAGTATTTTATCTTCTGTGATAAAATCGTAGTCATTTTTGTGAATGAGAGATATACGTTCTTATAAAGTATTTCTTGCAAAATGAAAAGGTTAACAATATATTCTCTACCTTATATGTATATAAACACTTAAAGTATACAAAAACTAAAATGAACAACTGGCTACCCTTTCAAAAATTTTTGTACTCAGAAACAAAATAATGCTGCACTCTCAATAAAAACATATAAGCCATTTCCAAAAATGCATTTTTAGCAGAACCTTTATTTTGAGAGTGAAATAAAATTTAGCAATCAATATGTAAAAATAGTTTTAAGAAATGCATTCTTGGTAGATAAAATACAAAAAAAAAGACTTTCAAACATATAAATACTGATTCTTCCAGGATTATTTCTTTTGTAATCTTGACTTTATAAAAACGTTATAGGTAATACCATCTATATATTTTCTAAACTACAATGGAATTATTGTTATTATAACAAGATAACGGATGCTATATATATACCGGAAAATACTCAATTTTATATTTTAAAGATATCTATTTCCAATATTCCCATTTCAGAAATTAATAGTAGCGAAAAAAATTATTTTGGTGATTCATTAAAATATAGTAAATTATTTAAACAACATTATTATTAAAAATTCTTTTTTCTTCACTATTAACAAAGCATGATCAAAGGATTCTCTACATTAAAGAGAGTTCGTACTAATTTATGAAAATTATTTTGGAATTCCACATGTTTTATTATGCCTTCTATTTTAGGAATACATTCATTTTATTAAAATTTTGTATCTTTTAGAACCTTACGTTTTCCTACACTGATTAATTTGTTTTTAAAGTTTAAGACCCTTAAATTAATTATAAAAGTATATTATTATTAATTATTTTCCATGTAATATAAGACAAGGTTAAAAAAAAACAATTCTATTTTCTCAATACAAAAAAAAATTATTGATTTTCATGGAGTTAGAAATAACTTTGAAAGTTGATTTAGTATTATTTTCTTGAAGTTTTGAAATTGTTTTGCAGAAATTAAGCTCCCTTGAGTATCAATTTGGCTCTGGTACTCTCGCAAAATTAAACAATAGCAATATTCAGCATCCGACGGAAGCGCGGAATAAAATTATTTCAAGCTACAAAAATTTGGTTGCGAGAGCCACCACTAGATGGTGCCATTAAGAAATGGTTGTCACATTTGGCAACCTTCCGTTGCCTGCAAAGCATAGTTGCCAAAATACAGAGCGTTAAAAAGAACAAAAGATTTAAAATTACTAAACATTTGGTTAAATGTGTCAATAACATTTAGCGTGGAAAAAAAAATATACAGGAATTTTTATTTAAAAAGCCTCTAAGACAGTGCTTCTCAAAGTTTCAATATATGTGATCCAATATTTAATCATAATTTTCATCACTCCCCTCCCTGCATACAATATCAATGTATCCCATTCAATAATACTATACTTTGACACTAAAGCTACAATATGACTTTAACATCTTAAATGCCATTAATCACGTTATTTGCCTCAGACATATTTATACGTCTTTCCAGAGTATGATTTTCTAAGCATTAATATCCATAAAATTATTCCGAAGGTTCTAAAATGCTATAAAAGGAATTTAAAAGAGTGTTTGCGAATGATTTACTCTTATTTATTTGTTTTTTCTCCCCTTCTCCTCTCTAATAAAGGGTGTTTTTTAGAGGAATAGAACTTTAAATTGCAATAAAACAAAGATGTATTATTCGATTGACATGAATTCTTTTTGTTCGAAAGATAATCTTGTGGCATTACATTTTAAATATGATTTCTGGCATATGACTGCCACGGCTGGCTCGGATGTAGTCCAATCTGGACGTCCAATTTTCGATGACTTTTTTCCAACATTCGTGGCCGTATATCGGCAATAACACGGCGAATGTTGTCTTCCAAATGGTCAAGCGTTTGTGGCTTATCCGCATAGACCAATGACTTTACATAGCTCCACAGAAAATAGTCTAGCGGTGTTAAATCACAAGATCTTGGAGGCCGATTCACAGGTCCAAAACGTGAAATTAGGCGGTCACCAAACGTGTCTTTCAATAAATCGATTGTGGCACGAGCTATGTGACATGTTGCGCCGTCTTGTTGGAACCACAGCTCCTGGACATCATGATTGTTCAATTCAGGAATGAAAAGTTAGTCATCATGGCTCTATACCGATCACCATTGACTGTAACGTTGTGGCCTTCATCGTTTTTGAAGAAGGATTCCACCAGCCCATAAAGCGCCCCAAACAGTCAGTTTTTCTGGATGTAACGATGTTTCGACATACACTTGTGGATTAGCTTCACTCTAAATGCGGCAGTTTTGTTTGTTGACGTAGCCATTCAACCAGAAGTGCGCTTCATCGCTAAACAAAATTGGCTTATGAAGTCATCGAAAATTGGACGTCCAGATTGGACTACATCCGAGCCAGCCGTGGCAGTCCTATTCCAGAAATCATATTAAATGTAATGCCACAAGATTATCTTTCGAATAAAAAAATTCATGTAAATCGAATAATACATTGTTGTTTTTTTGTAATTTAAAGTTCTATTCCTCTAAAAAAGCACCCTTTACATTATATACGCGTACCAACATGGTAAACGTTGGCATTAGGGAGCGAATTGCTTAACTTTTAATTGGAAGCTAAGAGATTAATTTAAAACACACAAATGATCAAGATAAGTGTAAATTTGTGTGTATAATTTTATGTGTGACAAGCTCATATGGTTATTGGTATTTTTTAATGTTATTCTTAACTTAGTGTTGTTAAATTATTTATAAAATACGTTGTTCAGTACTGAAATCAGTGTATTGTATGAGTATAAATGTGTGTACTTTTTTTATTATTTCAGTATTGTAATGACTTCACACAGCTATGGAATAAACTATTTATTTCTCAGTAAGAAAATAGTCAAATAAAAATTATTCTATCACAATTAATTAGCAGAAGGGTCCACAGAATCGAGTCTCGTTCGGTGCAATGTCTCATATCTCTCGCATAAATTAATGTCATAAATTGGCACTCTAGAGAAAAGTCCTAAACTTAGGATATGTAAAAAGGGTTCACCCTCGGTAAGTCCACACCGAGTCTGGTTGAGTTCGCTGGCTCCAAATCCACCGTGCAGTTGCTCCTTCGCAATGTCCAAAGTTCCGAAATCCGCCTTACTTTGCGGACTCAGGTATAGCTGTATCACAAGTCTTCAGCTACAGGGGTCTCCAATCCGGTTCCCTCACTTAAAGCTCCTCCGGTTCAGAATCCGCATTAATTCATGGATCAAGTATGGCTTTTTTTGTTCGTTGATCGGGCCTCAGAACGTCCTTGAGCAGTGTTTCTCAAACTGTGGGACGCGCCCCCCTTGAGGGGCGTGACAACTCTACGAGGGGGGCGCAAGCATATTGAAGAGTTGAAAACAAAAGATTATTTTGAAAGTAAATAACCAAAATGCATTCTGACATAATAAAAAATAAAATACGAAATTACGCTGATATATTATACTTATAAATGCATCAGTGCTACGCAATGTTTTTTAGAAATTAATTTAACGATACTAAATTAAGAACAAGTTTGATAATTACCATTGACCCCTTGGGAATCTGTCAAATATAAAATCACGTACAAAAATCAACACTTATTGGTTAACACTTTGTACAGTTTTTAATAAAAAGTCCCTTAACTGCCGATTAAAAGTTACGTGATTCGCTTCGCAATATCAACCGTTTTCAACGTAGACGCGTATGTAATGTACTGAATATGAGTGTTTGGGGGTGGAGGAATAAAGAAGCAAATAACATGAAATTAGCGAAAATCATTCGCAAACAATGACAAGGTCCTTTTATTCTATTTCAAAGCCTTCGAGATAATTTTATGGAAAACAGTGCACAGAAAAGGTCTTACTTTGGAAATACGTATATATACGTCCCGAAAAATTGACACTTTGGTGAGAGAAACGTTTATATACTCCATTGGCACTTAAGAGGTTAAAGTCCTATCGTAGTTTTATCATCAAAGTATATTATTGAATTCAATAAATTGTTATTGTTTGAGAGGGCGCGGCTAAAATTATGATTGAATATTGGGTCGCGAATATTGAAACTTTGAGAAGTACTGTTCTAGAGTCTAGTCTCCACAGTTCCGAATCCATCGTACTTCACGGGCTCACTTTCGTTTTCTCTATCGCTAAAGAGGCCCCACCGGCTCCGGGATCAATATCTCGCTGGAGGGGCCTCCAAAATGGTTACCTCAAATTCCTTGTTCTTCGGGCTCACTCGCTCTCCTAATATACCTCTTAACTCTCACCTCCTAATTCCTACTTTGATCTCTTGTTCTTAGGCCACCCTGTCGGTCTCGGCCCATTTGATCTCTTGCCCGTTGGGTGCCGATGGCTCGGTTTACAATGTAAGTTTTTAGATGCGCTGTCTTCACCGAATCACGAGAAAACTAAAACACAATGTTACAGCGTCTCTTTTTGACAGTCGGGACAGCCCGGGAAAGAGTGTCCAAATCTTTGACCATCCAGTTACGAAATTCTTTCCCAGCGATTAGGAGAATGTCTGAAATTTTCCCACGTCTGTCGGCCCCCACTCTTATTAATTAGGGGAAGAGACTGGCTTCGTCATAGTATGCATTTTGTTTGTTTACTTTCAGTAAATTAATATGTTTTTAGAATATTTTTTTTGTTTTAGACATTTTAATATGATCGACCTCCCCCTGGTAGAGTTATCACGCCCCACCCCAGGTGAGCGCATCCTTCAGTTTGAGAAACGCTACTACAAGGAAATAATAACTGCGATTTCTTTAAACTTATTGTATGCAACAACGCTGCTTTTAAAATCAAACATATTGAAGTAAATTGCGTTTTAAGCTAGGTAATTATTCAAACTAGGCGACATTCTTCCTGATGGTATAAATTATTCTATGTACTTTGCAATATTAAGAAGTCCGCTGCTTTGTAGCATCCTAAATAATTAAATATTCTAAATTAGGCCTTAATTACAAATTTCATAAAATCCCAATCTATTTTTAAGATCTTTTGTGGAGTTAAAAAAATATTGTCTTGATTTTAAATTAACATTACTAATATTTGACGTCATAGGATATGTTATTTAACGATTTTCTAAAACATTAACACCAATGGTTAGATACTGTCAGTAAATAATTTCCTATAAACAAAATATTTCCAAACATAATGTACAAATATTTGTATTTATTATAAAGTATACACACATATAAAATTAAAAATATTATCTTTAAACGAATATTTCTAGTACTTATGCTAAATTTTCTAAGGCTAAATTTAAAAGTTCGATGTATTATATCAATAAAACTGTGTTGTGAAAACACTTGTAAGTTTTTTTTTCTATTTTGTTTGTTATAACTTATTTTTGTATGACATGCATTTTAATGTATAAATTTACAATAAGTAAAAATTATTTATTTTATGTTTTCAGAAATTTTTGGTGCATTTATTAATTATTAAACAAGAAGTTCCTAATTTTTTAATTATTACGTGGTTAAGAATTTAAAATAACAATTCCACAACAAATTGCTTCTTATGTCAATCAGTTTATTTGAACTGTGGTAAAAAGGGATGAACAATAAAAAAGAAGTTTATCAAATAACAGAATTATTAACTAACATCATTCATAAATATGGCACATGAATTGTTAAGAGTTTGTTTTCGGCAGAAACTTCTTAACACCAAATTTTCAAGTTTTGAAAAACTCTGAATGTAATTTTAAAAAAATGCATTTTTGCTGAGCTTCAGAGTGTTTGAAAGAAGTAAGTTTAAACTTTATGTGTGTAAGAAATTTTACTTATACTGTTTACTTAACTTTATTGGAACTAATTTTCAAATCTCATGTATTAAATACCGCACTTCAAATTGAATACCATACGATGAAAAGTCTTGAAAATAAAGGAATGTTTCCTCGAAACACTAATAGCAATAAAATTAATTTGAAATTTTAATTGAAACGCATTAAACTTTATCTAAAGGGTGTTTTATTAGAGGTATAGAAAATTAAATTGCAATAAAACAACGATGTATTATTCAATTGAAATGAATTTTTTTTATTCGAAAGACAATCTTGTGGCATTACATTTTAAATATGATCAAGCAATGCGTAGATTCGTCGAATGGGCCCAAAACGAGATTGCCGTTGTTCCCGATTTTCATAAGCGAATTTTGTTTAGCGATGAAGCGCACTTCTAATTGAATGGCTACGTCAACAAACAAAACTGCCGCATTTGGAGTGAAGGTAATCCACAAGTGTATGTCGAAACACCGTTACATCCAGAAAAACTGACTGTTGGATGCGCTTTATCGGCTGGTGGAATCCTTCTTCAAAAACGATGAAGGCCACAGCGTTACAGTCAATGGTGATCGGTATAGAGCCATGATTACGAACTTTTTCATTACTGAATTGAACAGTCATGATGTCATTCTAAACAGTCATTCTAAAAGATGGCGCAACATGTCACACAGCTTGTGCCACAATCTATTTATTGAAAGACACGTTTGGTGACCGCCTAATTTCACGTTTTGGACCTATGAATTGACCTCCAAGATCTTATGATTTAACACCGCTAGACTATTTTCTGTGGGGCTATGTAAAGTCATTGGTCTATGCGGATATGCCACAAACGCTTCACCATTTGGAAGAAAACATTCGCCGTGTTATTGCCGATATACGGCCACAAATGTTGGAAAAAGTCATCGAAAATTGGACGTCCAGATTGGACTACATCCGAGCCAGCCGTGGCAGTCCTATGCCAGAAATCATATTTAAAATGTAATGCCACAAGAGTATCTTTCGAATAAAAAAATCATGTCAATCGAATAATACATCGTTGTTTTATATTGCAATTTAAAGTTCTATACCTCTAAAAAAACACCCCTTATAACAACAACATTTACAACAGAAATAGTGAATTTTAAAACTAATACAGTTAGACCCCGATTTAGCGAATTAATCAGGACTGAACATTTGTTCATTAAATCGGAGTTTTTCGTTATATAGGGTTGCAAACAAAATAAAAAATTTTGGCATTTACCTTTTGCAAATTCTACAATAAGCAACTACACAAAATATATTCATATTTAGAATTTTGTATACTTTTTATTCAACATAGAGAGCTACTAGTGAATTATTACGGGCCAGTTAATTGGAAATTTTAAACTACTGACTGATAGATGCTTGAAAACATCTTTTTGATGCCTGTGCAACTCGAATTTCTTTATTCAACTTGAAGCATAGAAGAAAATACTGCGTTATTTGTATTCTACTACATTAGCTATCTTTTCACAGTTTCCAATCAATGGAAAGCATTAGAAAATGTAACATGTATTTTGAAATTTTGTTATCAATTTCTGCGTTAAAATCACTATTGGTAAGCTCCGACAAATCAACAGCTTCCTGAATTTCAGATCCACAGATAGGTCAAACGTAACATAATCGTTAAAATCTTGAAACATTTCCCTGCGTTATGGAATGGGATGAGAAAAGAAATCTATTCAAACCTAACACGGTAGGTTACACTCATCACTTATTTGTGTTGTTGTTGTGGCTAATGCCACCTGTCTGACGCAGTCAGATCGAGGCTCACGAAATTCATCGTGGTAAGGGGATAGAAGTACGTCTGCCGTTGGTCTAGGCCTTGAACACTATACAGGGGACAGTACGAACTAGTTGGGGAAAATTCCCCAAGGGACGATAGATGGGGATACCACCTATCTCCACCTCCACAATTTTGCCATGGGATTGGGGGGTAGGGAAATAATTTCCAGTCCCCTGCACTCGTGATTCAGCCCACAAGAATTTCGGATCAAATGATTTAACGAGCACATAATCCGTGTGTACTGGGAGGGTATTTGGTGACATGGGGCATCGATCCCTTGCCTTCCGGTCTGGAGTCCGATGTTCTAACCACCAGGCTACTCCCGGCCCTATCACTTATCTGCACCTTTTAAGTCTTATAATGCTCTGTACTCTTGGCCGTCGAAAGTTGGTACTTGCAAGAAAAATCATTTTTCTGTTCCGATATTATTTGAAAGAAATATCCAAATTTTTTCTAACACAAACTATTAAGAGAATTATTTGAATTGTTGAAATAATTCGTTATTTGAGGGCTTTTTATTCGTTAAATAGGGGTTTTTGCTTTTATATTAATCAGGGAAAGAGAAAAATTTGCTAAGGAGAGTAGAAAGCCTCTCTATACCGACAATGTTAAATTGGCTGTTTTCGATGTACCTTTTCTCAAACTGTGTCATAGGTACATGTTTAAAATTTTTTATTCAACTAAAGTATACCTTTCTCATTATACTGAAATAAACTTTTAGCTAATTTTGAATTTTTTCATAGTTTTTATAAAATATTTTATCAAACTTAGTGAAATTTGAGACATTTTTCACATAAAAAAATTTGTGAAAAATAAATTGTTGAGCTTTTTTTTACAAAAAGCCCCTTTCAGTATATATATTAGCCTTCATTAAAAACATCATAAAAATTTACATAGCTGTGAACAGTATTTTCTTAGAAAAAGTACATCGAACATCAAAACTTACGTTTTGAGCTACATTGTGATTTTAATAAATACAGTGAGACTTCTAATTGGCTAAAAAATAAAAAAATAAAAGGCTCAATTTTACAATAAAAGATACATGTTTTGGTTTATAACAAACGTTCAACTTTTAAGCAAAAACGAATTAATTTGTTTACATTTGTAGCTTTGCAAATGGGCGTAGCCCAGTATCAACAATTATATAAAAATATGTTTTAAGGGCTTCTTATAGCCCTAGATGTTAAAATAAGAACGTTTTAGAATAGTTAAAATCAATACACTCAATTTAAAAATGTGAAAATCTAAAACTGTCAAAAATAAAATTTTAGCTTTCCAACACGCCTTAAACTGTTAAAATACTTTAAATATGGGTTCGTTAAGTCGCTGTCTGACTGTATTTCCAAAGATGAAAACTATTGATTCCACTCCTCCATTGTCGCAAAAGAACATTTCTGAAACCCAAAAATTTAAAAAAAAAACACAGTGAATTTTTTAATGAATATTTTATAATATTGTAAAAGAGCTATAGAGAGAGAGAGAGAGAATTTCTCAAATACATTATTTCAACATATTGTTTATCGCATTTAATTATTTCTAATATGAAACAACAATCCTAAGTATAACTCTTATAGAACATCCTTATTTGCTTAAGTTCCCCAAACTGTCATATAGCACGTCGTATCAATTTTCAAACTCGTGTCCATATTGCACGTGAGTGGTATGCCAATTCCTGACTTAGAATACTAATGGTGAAAAAGAAAGTTACGTCACGCATCCGGGTACTTGAGCTTCCTTGGGAAAATTCGTCGTTTGCGTTTGTTATCGTGTTTAGACATCTAGAAACGGGCTAAATTTAGCACTTTTGTTGTGTGAAGAATGACGCATTTGAGCACCCGAAACCATAAGTGAGCATTTAACTTCAGGGCTGTTTTTTATCGCTTATTTGCGTGTTTTTAAAGGCACGTGCTGCCAGATTGCGTTGAATAATATTTTGGTTAAGTTTAAAAATGAATTCTAAGGAAAGGATGTTCGCGTTAGTTTGTAAGTGAAGAGTATTCTTAATATTTTGAAGTAAACAACACATTTATCTTTTTTAGGTAATATTCTAATGCATTTTGCTATGACTGTGATCATTTCTAAAGTTAAGACTTACGGCCGCGTATCCACTGTTAATTGGACTGGTAGTCAAAGAAAGAAAGCATTGTTTTTTCCGAAGTTCGTTTGACCCCGTCGAAGGTTCATTCTTTATAATCCCAGTTCAAGTTAAAAATTTTTGACTTGGCTCAAACCTGGGTAGATTTAACCACTCTTGCGCAGTGATGAGATCGATATTGAACAATGAGGTTGCAATCTGGCATTTGAGTAACCTAAGTTATAAAAAAAGTAATGAAATGCAGTTAAGCTCGGTTACTTAATTTCAGGTGTTTTGCAGCCCGGTTAACTATCAATATGGTGGTTACATATCGTTTTACCTATCTTTTGGAGTCAGTGATTTTGCACATAATAATTTTGATGAAATACAATAGAGCACTCTTTAGGTGAAGTAAATAATTTGAGCGTAACAATTATTTATTGTAATTTTGCACTGTTTGTTTGGTTGTGATTCTACTAGCAAATGTAAACTCGAGTGTAATGTTAGAAAGGCGTTGACTCAACTATAACTTAAGAAATATGTCGAATTGACTGCAAAATTAAGAGGAGTAGGAAAACTATACCAACAATGATAAATTGACTGTTTTTTGATCTACCTTTTCTCAAAATCTGTTATATGTACATGTAGCAAACAAAGTGAAATTTGACCCATTTCTCATTTTAATTAAATTGAAAAAAATTCATTTTTGAGTTTTTTTTTTTTTTCAAAAAGCTCATTTAGTATACAATATTAGCCGTCATTATAACTATATCATAAGAAATTTACATACCTTTAAACAGTAGTTTCTCAGAAAAAGAGAGTACATCGAATATTAAAATTTTCATTTTGAGATACATTGTTTTTAATGTATACAGTGAGACTTTTAATCGGCCAGGAGATAAAAAGTAAAGGATCAATTTACAATAAAAGATACATGTTTTGGTTTATATCAGACGTTCAACTTTTAAGCAAAAACGAAGTACTCTGTTCACATTTTTCGCCATTCAGATGGTCGTGACCCAGTTTCAACGATTATTTAAAAATAGGTTTTAAGGGCTTCTAATTACCCTAGAGGTTAAAGTAAGGTATTATTTGAAAGGTTAAAATCTATACAATTGAAAAATGTAAGCTTCTTGTCAAAAAATAAGATTTTAGTTTTCCTCTACTCCTTAAAATTTGTCGATTCAACTGGTATGCAAGAACTGTATCGACTCGATTAGGATGCAAGAATTGTGTGGATTGTACTGTAGTTCTAGAAGAGTATTGACTCTTTTGTGTTGTTAAGAGTGTATTGAATCAACAATTTTGATGCTAGAAGTGTGTAGATTCTTACCTTTGAATGAAGGAAAGATTTATATTAACCTCGCATTATAAAAACCCACGAGAGTAATTAATGAGGGTACTCGTAATTTTAAACCTCGTTCAAGTAACGAGGATTATACGCATTAGTTTGAATCTGCTCTACTAACTACCAATCCAGTAGGAGGACCTTGAGCCTCGACATATTTTGCTTGCATCACTCCAATCTACATGTCAATTTGATTGGACTGTGATACTAGAAGTATGACGACTAGATTGTTAATTTAGTTGTGTAACCCTTTGAGTAGTAATGACATTTTTTTTACATCCTGAGAATCTGGGATCAATGTGGTTTGGGCCTATATATACATTCTGAGCTTTTAGCATCAAGTGGTAAAGCAGTTTATGAAAGTCATCTATGAGGTTTTACAGGGATATAAGGTCATCTGTATTGGCAGAAAATATATTAATTTTAGCTTAACATCCTAAGTCAGCAATTCTCAAACTATGTGGCAAGTCTTCCTAGGGGCGCATGCTTACACTACGTGAAGGGGCGAGCACATCGAAAGTCGAAAATAAAATTTATCTTAAGGTATTCGACTACGTTCGGAACCATGATTTTACAAAAGCGTATAAATCGATAATATTTATGATATTTAGTGTCACTTAGTTAAGAAAATGTATATAAAATTATTTTAAGAATAGTATTACAATAAAAAAAATATTTAAGTACAATATTTTGACATAAAATGAATATAGAGTGACCTGTTTTCAAAATATTCTGCTTTTGTGAAAAATACTTCTATTATAATAATATTTTGCCTGTATAGAGCTCAGATCTTTGTAAAGAGGCTCAACTAGAGTTTTTGAAATATATAACTTAGAAGTGGGTTTATATCCATGTTTTACAACACAGGGGAGACATTTTAAGAAAAAAAGCGCCGATAATTATTTCAATGGGTTTTACTCAAAAAAATAATGAGAATTTATCAAAAATTCTAGCTCAGACAATCTGGAGAAGTCTTTATTTTTTATAAGTGAAATATTATTATTTTAGATGCATTTTTTATGAAAGGAGAACATTTTGAACAAGGATAATTCTAAGGTAATTTTTTGCCAAAATATTGTATTTAAATATTTTTTTGTCAAAATGTTCTTAAAACAATTTTATATAAGTATTCTAATATAAGTGACACTAAATATCATGAAAATTATCCATTTTTGCGCTTTTTTAAAATTACGGTTTCGAACGTAGTTTTATACCGTAAAAAATTATGAATTACTGAAAGGAAGCAAAACAAAATACATTTTGACATAATAAAAAATACACGTTGCTTGTTTATTGCAATCTTCTCCAAAAGGAATAACTGCAGCAGAACCTGTTTTTGTGCGGTTCTTTTTTATGCGATTTTATTTTTGTGTGACTTGTTTTGTGTGATTTTTTGTGCTGTTTTTTCTGTGCGACCTTTTTATAAGCGGTATATGATTTCAACGGCTTTGGTGTGACTGCAATGTTTTTTTTTGTATGAATGTACCAGTGGCGAACGGAGAATTTTAGTGCCCTTCCCCCTGCAAAGTCAGGTTTCGCCTTAAATAATTTATAAATTGGGTAAATACGTACTTGGTGTTAGGCAGGCCTTGAGCCTCCTAGAGTCGTGCCGCCCCCACCTCCAATCTCGCTAGGTGGGAGATGCAGGGGTTTACGTTTATTACTTACGTAAGTTTTTTATTTTGTTATGGAAATACTTTCTCATAAATGTGGTGAGTAATTAAGAGTATTTGCAAAGTGCGATTTTTTTATGCGGTCACTCTCCACCCCATGAAAAATGTTCTGTAGCATTTCGAAGAATTTTCTTGTTGTGTGTAACAATTTATAAAAATTTCGAATATTTTTTGCACGTTTTTTTTTAATGCAGTATCTACCTACTATACAAAAAGAGGTTTTACTGTATATTACTCAAAATGTGTCTATAACTTAAAATTAACTACAAAACTTAAAATGTATGCTTATTAAAAGTAAATTTCTTAAAATGTCTATATTACTTAAAAGTAAATATATAACTTAAAATGTCTAGTACGAGGGTTGTCTGAGAAGTTTCCGACCTAACAAAAAGATACAAAATATTTTTTCTGAATTTTTTTTCAACATAGTCTCCATGTAACTCTACACACTTCTCCCAGCGATGCTCCCATCTCTGTAACTCGTCCAAATAGTACTCGTTGTTTTTCTCTGCAAAATAATTGTTCACGAAGGTGATTGACTCTTCATTTGACGAAAGTCTGTCCTCCGAGTGAAATTTTTAGATGTACTAACAAAAAAAAAAAGTCGTTTGGGGCTAGATCTAGTGAATAAGGCGGATGTTCAAGCAGTTCAAACCATAATTCGGGGATTTTCGTCATGGCAACCTCCGATGTGTTAGAGGGTGCGTTGTCTTGAAAAGACGAGTTTCTTTTTCTGCAAATGTGGTTTTTTTCCGCAAGTTCCGCCTTCAGCTTGTCAAGTAATGATACGTAGTATGCTCCCGTAATGGTATTTTTCCTTTTTGAAGATAATCGATTAAAATAACTCCATGACTATCCCAAAAAACCGTCGCCATCATTTTCACAGTCAAAAAGAAAGTGTTTGCTTTGTTTGGTGCTGCCCCCTTTGTAATCCACTGTTAGGACTTTTTTTTGTTGCGGGCGTATAATGGTGTACCCATGTTTCATTTACTGTAATTAATCGAAGCTTAAACTCGGATTTATTGCACATAAACTCCACCAACAGACCGTTGGAAATGTTAATTCGAACACGTTTTTGGTCTAACATGAGCAAACGCGGCACCCAACGCACGGACAAATTTCTTGTGACTAAATGTCGATTTATATAAGACAAACACATTCTTTTGACATGTCCATAACCTGTTCTATTTATCTCGATTTAATTCAGCGATCCTCAAGCACCTTTTGGTGAACTTTGGCGATGTTTTCGTCGTTAGTTGCAGTACTTGGACGTCCCGAACGTTCATCGTCTCATAAGCTTTTACGACCACGTTTCAAGCCGCTGCCCAAATTTTCACTGTGGTAAATTATGGTGCAGAGTCGCTATACACAGAGCCCAACTCATCTTCGATTTGCATTTTCTGAAACAAATATTTCATGACAACTCAATACTCGATGATTTTATCCATTTTTACAAAAACAGTTACATCAACTCATTCAAACTGTGGTAACATAACAACTGCGCATCCAAAATGGCTGAAACTTTGGTGAGTAACTGTCAACGGATAAACAACGAAATGAACTGGCTTTAATTGACAAGTGTTGCCATTTTCACGTTTAGGTAGGAAACTTTTCAGACCACCCTCGTACTTAAAAGTAACACAAATACAAAACTTAATTCTTATCTTGATAACTTGTACGGTTTGTAAATAAGGTGGAAAACTATAGTTTTAGTCAAAGCACAAAGATATTGCATTCAATATATTGTAATTGTATGGGGGCGATGAAAGTTATTGAAAATAGTGTCGCAAATATCGAAACTTTGAGAAGCACTAACTTAACTAGAAGTGTCGTAATAAATATTTTCCTAAGGTTAGTGACTTGATAATAATCTAAAATCGCGGTATTTGGGTGAAAACGAGTGCTTACACCTGATGAAAATGAGAAAATTTTAACATATAATGATGAAGGTGGAAACACAATTGCCTGAAACAAGGTTCGGCTCCTGAAAGGGAGAAAACAATGGGTAAAACGATGCAAGCATTGTTAGCCAAAATAGCGATGCATTTAAAACATATTCACTTGTCCTGAATAAAATTTTTGAAAAAAGGAGGAAATTGGGGTTGTGAGTGTGGAGGGGGGTATGATTATCAAAAAAATTCCCTACAGGATGTTATCAACTAGAAAATTAACCTATTAACATACCTCTCAAAGGTTTGAATAAATACCTTGAAAAATAGGGTTTTTTTTAAATATAATAAATAAAAGTCGAAATTGTGTAAAAAGAAAAAGTGAACTACAATAAATGGGTGAAAAATGTTCAATAATTTTATATTCCAAGCAATTTTAAACTACATTTTACAAGAGATTGCTACACATAATTGTATTGATTTTGAAAATGAGTTTGTGATTCCCAAAAACATCGAAAACAAAGTAACATGTCACTTCTAATTTTCAAAATCATTTTATTATCTGTCTGCGGCAAAGCATCTGGAAGTTCGAAGGCATTAAAATAAATTTATAGTGACCTATTCAAAGCCATGCTATTTTTTCCATTTTTTAAAATGGCAGACGGCTTTTCGCTCTTCCACCAACAGTCTTGTTTTTTTGCTGTTTCTGAGATGATTATCAAAATGAAAAATGCGTTTCTTATACAATATATATAAATATTTTTATATAATTTCAGAGTATGCATTTAATCTCTTAAAAACCTCTTAGGGAAATGAAATTTATATTGAATAGTGAATAACTTTTGAAATTTTCTTCAGACTTTTACAGTTTATTTTGATCACATACCACGTATCTGTCTCTTCCATTTTTTTAGATCATTCTGATTCTGATAATAGATAGGAAATGGGAATTGTGTATAATTTCAATGTAATGTGTTAGGGTTATTGTAAACATTATTTTTGCATCGTTAAGTTACCAGGTATGTTAATGGGGATTTTAACCCCTTAAATGTGGATTAAAAGTTATGTGATTGATCCCCAGGTGCTACCGTTTTTTTTTACATATGTGCACATATACAGTGGAGAAAAGGCCTAATTAAGCAAATTTTTCTCTGATATAAGTAGATCATCTGCAAACACTTTCAAGGTCATTTTATTACATTGTAAAACATTCGGAATAGTTTTACCAAAAGCCGTGCAAAGAAAAGGATCGTGTTTCGGAAAGAGGTATACATATACATCATAAACACTTAACGCACCAATTGAGCAGAGGAAATACACTGGTGTGCAAAAATTAAGGACGAGACGGTTTTTTCAACATAACTTTGTACAAAAGCTTTCCAAATCCACACATTTAATACCGTAAGATCCCCAATACGTAAGGACATTAGTAATATGTAAGCAACACTTACTAAAAGAGAAATCAGAGGGATAAAAAGAAGCTTGATTGAAAAAGTAGCATGGGGCGCAATGCGACTAAAGGCCGAAACATCCCTGTGATGTGTGTCCAGCAAGAAACATCCGGTCTTTAGCAGGGGATATGACCTCCCCTGACTGCTAGGCAGGTTTCACAGCGTCTGCCCATGCTGAGAATGAGGGGTGTCAATGAGTTATTGAGGCATTGCTGCCCATTCGTCTTGCAGCGCCAATCGAAGCTTCCGAATCGTTACTGGTGGTGAGGTACGAGCTTCCAAGCGTCTACCTAGAAAATCCGATACATGCTCGATGAGATTGAGATCCGGAGATCGTGCCGGCCAATCCATAACACGTTCAATATCCTCACTCTCTAAGAGCTGTTCGGCAGCTACTGTGCGATGACATGGTGCATTGTCGTCCATGAAAAGGAACTGCAGACCCATAGCGCCTCTAAAAAGACGCACATATGGAAGAAGAATCTCGTTATAATAACGGGTCCCTTTGACTGAACCTGCGTCGAAGATGTGAAGGTCTGTACGACTACCAAGCATGATGCCTCCCCAAACGAGAACACCGCGACCTCCATACCTGTCCCTTTCAATGATGTTCGAGGGATTATTGCGGCTTCCCCGCTCTCTCCAGATGAGTATGCGATGAGAATCGCTACTCAAACTGAATCTGCTCTCATCTGTAAAGAGTACTCGTCCCCATTCATTGTCTCTCCAATTCCGGTGTTCCCGGCACCACAGAGAACGCCTTCTCCGATGGGTAGGCGTGAAAGGTACACGCCGTACAGGGCGTTGTGCAAACAGACCACCACTGTGCAGTCTTCTGGCCATGGTAAAATGCGATATCGGTCGTCCAGTCGCTTGTGTCGTGTGTCTAGCGATTTCTCCCACTGTCTGCCGCCTGTTTCTTCTGGCCTGTAAGACAATGTACCGGTCATCTGCGGGTGTGGTTCGTATTGGACGACCACTACTGAACCCCCGGATAGCTGTTCCTGTAGTTTGAAATTGTCTCCAAAGTCGTGAAACGATGCTGTGAGTAATTCCGAACTCTGCAGCCACACTTGTCACACTGCGGCTATCCTCCAACTTCTCCCAATGATTCGACCTCGGGTAAAAGCATCCAGATGTCGTCTAACAGATTGATTATTCGCCATTTCTCGCTGAGGCAGCAACTCGGTGTTATTTTAACTGCTATACGGCGTGCAATCTCTTTGCCAGAAATACTGATCTTACACCGACAACATGCTTTATACTACTCAGACACTCCCCCATTACGTCTACCTGCATATCTGCGCATGTGCTACCGTACATCACCTTACTTAATCTTCTGATTGGTCTTTCTGTCCGCTCTGCCTCTTCGTTCAGCTGATATGCTAATTTTTTGACTTCGTCCTTAATTTTTGCACACCAGTGTATATGTGGTGTCGGCAGTTAAGGGGTTAATGCAAAAACAATGAATATATACATGATTGACTGATTATCAACGCACTTCGTTGCAACACGAGTTCTATTGTCAAGAGTCTTATAATTTTGAACCACTTTCAAGTGAAGAAAAACTTGAGCTAGCACATCACTCCCCAAACTTCCACTCCACGGACGATAACATGACGGCTTTGACCGCAATCCGGAGGTTGCAGGTGTAGTTTAGGACACCAAAGATGCATGCATTATTATAAAAATAATTACTTTTTATTTTGGACTGATCACCTTATGATTAATCTAAGTTCAATAACCAAAGGAGCAATCTTAATTACTTTCCTTATTTTCTAAGCTCATAATATTATCAAATAGGCACTTATTTCTTGATCCGATTGTAGATAACTTGTCGGATCAATTCTAGGTTGCTACAGGTCTCGTAAAAACCGTTTCTTTTTTCTTTCCCTTTTCTGAACAGCAATTATTTAAAGTTGCTTGAAAGATAGCGTCAGGACCAACGACTAACTTTAATCCGTCCATTGCCAGGTTTTAATTGACACTTGAATTAGCTTAAAATCAAGTAAGCTCTCGGAAAGTGGTTTTGATTTCAAAGCACAGTTAAAGAAGGATTTCTCCAAGAGGATTAATAAAAAATTGCGAATAGAATCCGTCACACTTTGACTCCATAAAAATTTAATGGAATATTCTATTGATTGAAATACAGGATAAAAATATCTATAGAAATTAATAGTGCAGTTAATTAAGACAGGCTTATTTTACAGCTGTATAAATAATTAGACGAATACCGGGACATATTAGTGTTTAAAATTATGCATATGAATAAACGATTTTTTTACCGCATAATCTGGCGTATAACACGCACTTTTAACTCAAAAATAAGATCGAAATTCACTGTTGCATGTTTTACACTGAATATAAAAAATACAGCTTTAAAACTAAAGAAAGATTGAGTACACAAAAATAATATCTATACATATACATTTGACCTCCTTTTGTAAATGATTTTGCCTCTTCTAACACACACCTATATATTCCACAGTAGTTTTCATTTTACTTTGAATGGTTTATTCATTCACACATTTAAAGGCTGAATTAATGACGTTGATCCATCTAGAATAACTGCAATCTCTATGTTGCACACAGTAATTTCTTCAGATTGTACATTTTATGGGGCATCAATATTTATTAAAATAAAAGAGTTTCTGGATTCTTTAAAACACCTAGAAATGCTTTCGCGAAAAATTTCTTATCCTGAATTTCACGAAGTTCTCTTCCAGCAATTATTCTTGTGCATATGTATGAAAATACCTTTCAGGAAATTAGATTTCGTCATCGGTTTTCTATTAAAAATAATCGTGGGTTTTAATGTTGTATTATCCATTAAGAAGAAAAGCATTCAGTAGAAGTTGAATATCGCCATCATCCTGTAATATCATATCTTTTAACCAAATTGAAATTACGTTATTAAGACATTTCTTACGAACATTTACCGAATAGTTTTGATTTTAATGATTCTACTTTATTCATGGAAGGTCGAAGAATTTATAATGTGGGTTACTAAATTTAGTCATTTAAGTACATTATCAAAAGGCAGATTTTTTTCAATTACAGGTTGTTGCCAAATTGTACCAACAAGTAAAGAAGGATGACGGTAGGTAGCACGGGGACGACCAATCAACACAGAACATCGGGTCGCAAGTTGGATTAATTCGCAAAAACTGTTTTGAGGAATGTGATGCCGAATGAAATGGAAAGGGACAATAAGAGGTAAATAAATACACATTCATTAGATGCAAAGTATAATTATAATACAAGCAATGCATCACAGCTCGACGTCAGAAATGCAACATCAAGTGATTCCCAAGGAACTATTTGAATTAGTGACCGTGTAGGTCTCGAGTGGGCATTACGTCATTTGCAATAGACCGGTGGACAGCCAACACATTTTAGGCTGACCACCTAAAGATTTAGCAATTATTAATTAAATAAATTATAGGTTTAAAAAAATAAAAAAAACACGCTTTTACAGTGAATCGAACTAAAAAGTAAAAAAAAAAAGAGTTCATAATATAAGAATAAAATGATTAACCAGGAAATTAATGTCATTGGGATAAAAGTGTGGGGTGCTTGGTACTACATTTTTACACTAACTCAGCATTTTGGAATAGAACTTGTAAGAAATTATAACTATTAATTTTGAGCACCCCGTGCTTTTATCCCACTGACATGAATGTCCACGTTGATCATTTTATTCTTATATTAAGAAATTTTTTTTTTTTATTTTTTAGTTCGATTTACTATAAGAACGTGCTTTTTCAGTTTTTTTTAAAACTATAATTTATTTGTTTTATTTTTTATTAACCAGAAAACTATTTTGTGGTTTTAGGGTTGTACCTTAATCTTTTAGGTTCTAAATCTGGAATTAGTCGCCAAATCTAGAAATGGCATTTGAAATTATTCCCCAAATCTGAAAATGGTTTATGCAATTAGTCGCCAAATCTAGAAATGATATAATGCATTAGTCGCCAGATCTAGAAACGATATAATGAATTAGTCGCCAAATCTCGTAAATCCTTAAAATCCTTAATTATTAAAATTCTAATCAGGACAATGAAAGAAAATTATGAAATTATTGTACTGTCATGGGTTCTTGACAGGTGTGAGAAATTTCGAATTAGTCTGACATTTTAAAGTGGGTAAAAATCGAGTTCAAAGATTCCATTACATACAAGTGAATCTTGTAAAAACATGTTAAAAAGAAAACATCCAAGATTGGCTGAATATGTAAACTATAAGTCTTCTGCTGACTACAAAATAACGAAAACTAACTTTAGATAAAAATGTTTCATTTTTGTATGCATGCATTTTGAACTGTTTGAAAATAAATTCATCACGTGATATTATTATATTTATAGCTATTACAATTATGTTTGTATCTTGCGTTTTGTTTTAAACGTAGTTTTAAAAGTGTTAGATTCTTATTTTAGTTCTGTATAGTTAAGTATATATTCGGTGTTTATTATATTAAATTATAATGAATATTATAGGCTTTTTCCTTTTTCACCACACCTACGACACTGAGCATTGGTTCACACAAGAAGGGGAAGGGGTCGAAAGTCTATCATTCTCGTATCATACCCCAATATGCAGCCAAACATATTTTTTTGATCTACGAAAACAGTAAAAATTAAATTACTAAATAAATAATTGGCACTAATTAAAAAAAATATTTTTCAAATATTTAACTAAGTTTTACACATTATATACATAGGATTATAATCAGTTGAAAAACTCAAGGGCTATGGGGGAGGATTTGGATCTCTGTAGCCCCTCCTTTGTGTGTCCCACCGACACTGAGTGAAACGCAATACCGTAAAAAAAATTAAAAGTAGCTCGTACCCTGGAAAAGTCTGCCTACTGCTAGTGTAGGTAATAGCACAGTCCACACCGATGGACGGAGGATTGTTGGATGCTTCGTCCATCTGTGATGCATTGCTAGTATGGCAAACATGCGTAATGTTTAATAAATGTATCTCTTGCTTCTTATTGCCGCTTCTCATTATACCAGTGCTTCTCAAACTTTCAATACTTGCGACCCAATTTTCCATCATAATTTTCATCGCACTTCCTTGCATACAATAACAATGTATTGATTTCAAAGTTAACGTACTAAAAGCTACAAGATGTCTTTAATTGTAAACCGCACAAATCACACACATAAAGATAAGTATTAAATTATGTGTATAATTTTGTATACGACAAAGCCATAGGAGTTACTAGTAATTATTAATCTTGGTTTTAACTTAGTAATGATAAATTAATTATCAAATACATTATGCAGTATAGATGCATTAATAAGTGTATTATATCAATGTAAATGTGTATTTTACTTGTTTTATTGTGTCAGAATGTATTTTGTTTCGCTTTCATTCAGTTAATTTGCAATTTTTTTAATCTTTTACTTTTGACTTTTTGATATGTTCGCGTCCTCCTTGTAAGGTCATCACGCCCCCCCAAGGGGGTGCGCCTCACCATTTGAGAAACGCTGCATTGCACTATACATCACACCAACTGTAACTGTTTTTGTGACTAGCTCCAACTAAATGTGGTTTGCGACCCCTTGTTTTATGTTGATTTGAAATTCCTGAGCTGCCAATATCACTTCTCTGAACTTGTCGGTCGAATTTGGCAACACCCTGTATATCCCCCATTTTAATTCTATACTATTCTGCATTGTTACAAGTAATAAAATTACGACATAAGTAATATTCATTTAACTAAAATCGGCCTCAGATAAGCATAAGATTCAACGAATAGACTTAAGGTGTCTCTTTTCTTTTTTGTCAATTCTTTCAAGTTAACAATTATTTGAGAGAAATTATAAATCTATTTCTTATATTTTGTGTTTTTGTCGGCTGGGTGGCGTAATTGGTTTGTCGCTGTCCTTCTGTACCCAAGGTTGCGGGTTCGACTCCGGCCCAGGTCTATGGATCGACAGCGGCCATGTCGTATGATTATACAACATGTAAATGTTCTAGACGGTGTTCTAGGAAAAATTAAATCCTAGTACAGGGGTTTGCATCGTCAGAGGTCAGGTGCCTCTCTAGGGAGGAAACTAGGCGTCAAAATTACCTGCGGCGCCTGGTATCCACCTATATGGCACATCATTAAAAAGAGATACCTGTTTTCACTGATGTACTAGACAATTTGATGAACTCCGTAATGACTGTTCATAATCTGCCATTAGAAATAAAATAAAAAATAATAATTTGTAAAAAGTGAAACAATAAAAAATATGCATGCAAATATAGTCGAAACTTCAGCAATATTTTTTCTTGATAAATACATTTTTTTTTTCAATTCCTTCTATTAGTTCACTCTCTACCTGTAAATATATGCATATCTTGTTCAAATTTTTAATCTTTAATAAAATATTTTTATTCAGCCAATCAAATTAAAATACATTTTTTTAAACTTGTAATGGATAACACTTGATGTCAATACAGTTTTTTTCAAATATTAATTCATTAATTAAATTTAAAAAAAAAAAAAACGTAATAGCAAAAATAATACTCCAATACGATAAGTAGAAAGGAAAATCGTTCGCTGTGTTTCTGTAGCGAAATGGATAGTGTGTTGGATTTCTAATCCAAAGGTTGTGAGTTTGAGTCTCACCTAGGATGCCATAATTTCTGAGAAGGTGATTTTTTTATTATACTTTTTATTAGAATAATTATATTTAATTAATGAATAAATAGTGACAAAATATATATATATAGATAGAAAAACTCCATATATATAGATAGAAAAACGGAAAATTGCAAGAGAAATCCCCTTCGATTTTGCTACTTAATATTGTGATTCTGTGATATGTATATGCATATTTATATCGATGTAACTAAAATAATGTTTTTCTTTACTGACCTAAGTAGGAATTGGCTATTTTTTATGTTACTTGTTTTCACAAGAGAAAGAAAAATCCGAATTCTTTTGCAACTAAGAAATGATAAGGCAATCACAAATGTGAACACCCAAATTGGTAGATGATATAGAAAGTAGCAAAAAAATAAAAATATATAAAATATGATTGGATTTTTTTTAAAGAAATTGAAAAAAAAGAATGCTAACAGAATGAGCGATGCATTTTATACTACAATAGGTATTTTTTTGAAAACTATATGAACATTCCTAAATGTGTTTCAATCGAACTTTCAAATAACATATTTCAAACTTTAGAAAAAAAAATTAAACTTATTTATGATTTTTAAAAAAACATTGTTACATGAACACAATGCGAAGCAAACGTTCAAAACAAAACAAGACTTCAGAAGAGTTGTCATGGAACGGCAGAGACACAATGCAAGAAAACGAGAAAAAAAGTGTTTCTTTTTCAGTTTAAACTGGTCCTGACACAGAAGGAATAAAATAATCGATAGTGAAAAATAACTTCTTTTATGAAATGAAAAGCAACAAATACATTTGTTACGGGAGAAAATAAGGGACTATAGAGGGAAAAGCAGAAATAAAAGAAAAACAAAAACGTTGCGTTTGTCCATTTATTATTATTTTTTTTTCAAATTGAAACCCTCTGGTCCTTTGGAAAATGTCCAAGTTTGAAGTAAATGGCAGGTATATCTCGAAAAAAATGAAGGACATTTGTCCTTCTTCCTGTTTTCTGACACATTAAGAAATCCATTTTAACGAATAAACGTCATTAAATCTGTCGTTAAAATGTCTGAATGTTTCAGGCCAAGTTTATTTGTTTATTTGGAAGATTGTTTATCAGTGTTTTTGAATAGTGAGAACTGATGTGTTTTGAAACAATACTTATTTTCTGTGCTGTTCAAAGGAATAAAAATTATCTATGACATTGTGTCCTTGATTTTTTTATCTCTTCATGTCAAAGGTGAATTCGATTGTTTCCATGAACGCAAGATTTAGGAATCTATGACTATTCTCATGAATTTCTGAGGTTGAATTTAGAGAGTTTGAGTTTGAATAAGCGCTTGATGCAGATTGAAAATATCCCTACAAAATAAAATAAAATTTGTTTTGCTTATGACAAAGTTAATTAAAATATTTTTATACATTTCATCTTCTGCTTATGAGACACATATAAATATTATTGATTTTTACAACTAAGTATTACTATAAACAAGAGAAATTGAATGTTCTTAGCCTATATGAAAATAGCATTTAAAAGTATGTTGCTTATCATTTTACACAATGCCGAGAGTAGTAAATGTAAAACAGAGCCGAATAATTGTTTAAAAAAAACTAGGGGTATTTTTAGTTTTGCCTGCATGAATCTCGCCAATTAGGCTTTATTGGCTACAGCACAGTATATACAAATAAATAAAGAAATAAATAAATGTAATAAATGCTACTTCATATTGATTTTTCATATAACATTCATTTGTTTTGATGTATTCTGAAAAAGACGTTACTAATATAAACAGACCACGAATTGTTTTAAAATGTGATGTAAAAGGTTACTAGTGGAACATTCTGTTTGGTATGGGTTGTATCATTTTTGGCGACTTTATCACTTGCGCCGGCGAATCAGAAAAAATTGCCAATTTTTCTTTTAAATAATTTACAAAATCGAGTAATACTAAAATGACAGGAGAATGTTGGAGGTGGTAATCATGATTTTTTTACTAAGTTAGCTGCTGATAGTGAGGAAGCTAGCCCACTGCCACCACATTCTAGAGTTCGTCTGAAAATTTATTAAACATTTAATGTCTGATTTTATATCGTGCGTATATAATTCAAAATTACCTAAGTTAAGAATTTTTTACTTTTCCCAAATTCAAGATCTGCTTATAAAAATTAAGTGTTATATCAGCGTAATACTTCTAAAGTATGGTATTTATATAATAATGATTATGTGATTGGTCAGAGAGCATATTATTTTATTTTCAAATTAACGAAATTTTTCTTTGTGTTTATATTAGTTTAAGAAGGTCACATAAAAAAATAGCTTTCCTCAAAATTAAAAAAAGATGAATAAATATGTCATATTTCCTGAAACATATACGGTTTTAAATAAAACATCCTAAAATATTTATATTTTTTTACTAATATAATGGATCGTTTATTTAATAGAATATGCATATCTCTCTCATTTGATAACCAAATGTGTTAAGAAATGTAGAAATTAATTGTTATTGAGTCATTAATTTTGAACCAATGTAAATTCTTAAGTATATATATATATATATATATATATATATATATATATATATATATATATATATATATATATATATATATATATATATATATATATATTAAATATATATATATATTTAAATTAAAACAATCACAATTATCAATTTAAAATTGAAATATATGAATCCCAAAATACCAAAACACTTCAGAATATCAATGGCGAATATAAAAAAGATAATGCTCCATCATTTTCAAACAAAATTAAAAAATTATAAAATAAAAATAAAAATTTATAAAATATCCAAGTGCAATCTCGGACTTAGGACCGATAAGTGGGGTTAAACTAGTTTGATGGCGCCAACCCTCCCCCTATTGCAACTTGGTAAGTTAATTGGAAAATTTTCAAATTTCAGAAGAAAAAAAAATATTTAAAAATTAAAAAGTTAAAATTAAACCATTATACTTTAAATTAAAAAGTTAAAATTAAATCATTATACTTGAAAAATAAAACTATTCGCCATCACATTCCGAAAGATATTGCAATATTAAAATTTAAAAACAATTTAGTGCATAATATAAGTGAACCCTCAAACTCCCAAGATGATGCACCCATCTTTAAAATAGTTGTAAAGGTAGAGAAAATAAATTCCCGATCTGAAAGTTCAAATCAAAAAATATTTGAGATCCGAAAGTTCAAATCAAAAATTATCTAAAATCAAAAAGTTCAAGTTAAAAAATCTGAAAGTTCAAGTTAAAAAATCTGAAAGTTCAAGTTAAAAAATCTGAAAGTTCAAGTTAAAAAATCTGAAAGTTCAAGTTAAAAAATCTGAAAGTTCAAGTTAAAAATCTGAAAGTTCAATCTAAAAAAAAATCTGAAAGTTCAATCTAAAAATCTGAAAGTTCAATCTAAAAAATACGAAAGTTCAATCTAAAAAATACGAAAGTTCAAGCTAAAAATCCGAAAGTTCAAACTAAAAATTTCTAAAAACCGAATGTTCACATTAAAAACACAGTATATTCACAAATGAATAGAGTAAATAATAAAAAATACAGCATATTCACAAATGAATAGAGTAAATCATTAAAGACTCACCAAACATATATATATATATATATATGCCACAGTATTATTGCATTGAAAAGATATAGTTATTTTATAATTTATTATTATTTTAAATCATTTTCAATTCTTGTAATTATTTTATAATCTTTTTGTCTTGTATGTATCCTTAGATAAAATTATCTTATTTGATTAATTGATTAAATACAATTTTAATAACTTCACCCTATAAAGTAAGGCAATGACCATTGGCAACTACCCTCAGCATTTTAAATTCACGCAATGTGATGAGGATGATCTGAGCTTGAACCCATTTCTCCAAACTCCCATAACTTGACAACGTAAGGACTTGGTACGTTCTACAGATTTAACGAGCATCAACCTCTCTAAAAGTCAATATTAATGTAACTTTATTCAAACCTTGGCAGCTCCAACGCCTCCCGTTTGTGTTATGTGGTAGTTAGGAGAAGGGGTGCCAGCTCGGTTGTCATCCTCGTCACTTGACCGTGGTTCAAAATTACAAGGCCCGTCGCCAAAAGCCCTTGTGTAGCTGAACAGTGCAACGTTAATATTCGCTCACTCATTCAAACCTCGGCTTGGTCCGTTCAGTAGCTTATCTTGCATTAGTGCAAGATAAGCTGTAAGTAAGTAATGTAAGTAAGTAAGTAAGTAATGTAAGTAATGTAAGTAAGTAAGCTGTAAGATAAGTAAATGTACATCATAGTTTTCTGTGATATGTATGCATTAGTGGCGTAACGTGCACCCCCCGCAACCCCCGCATCGCAAGGGTGCCAGTGTTCTAAAGGGGCCCACAGCATGACTGACGCAAGTGCCTACCCTTTGTAAAATTCAACATGGGGGTCCCAAACCTGACTTTGCAGGGGGCCCAAAAGTTCTCCGTTACGCCACTAATATGCATTTATAACAAGTTCGATTCATGAAAGTAGAAATCCATTCCGATTTAAACTTTATCAATGCAAAAGAAAGATTATGTTACCTTTACGGTATGAAATTTATTGAAAAATAGCATGGAAATTACAGCTTGCTTCTGCTGTCTTTTCATTTTGCTAAAATACTTTTAAGAAACGAGAGAAAGTTCTCTACTTGGAAATAAATTTTTGAAGAATTTGAGCTAAATTACTGACGAAATGAAAAACTTAAAAGGAAAATGAATCACCAATGCAAGTAAAAACATTTAAATAATATGTATATTTTTAAATGATGTTATTTTATACATTTGTTCTGTTATGATAGAAATAAAATTCAATACTATGTAATAATTATATTGCTGCAATAACAGTCAAATGGTAACGAGTTAATTAAGCTGTAATGGAAAAATTACCATTAACATTATCGTGAATAAAGTAGCCATTACGCTTAAAAAAGTAATCTCAATAATCTTTCTCAATAATCATCCTCTACTAAGTTTATATTCTAGTAACTAAAGTAAGTGTCACTAGGTCCAACTTCAAATGAAAGGGGTTTTGTTTTTTTAAGAACGTCTTTACAAATTTTATCCTTTATTTATATAAATTCGATTGCAGAGATACATATCTTATATTTTATAATATTAAAAATTCGAATTATGAATTTTCATAAAGAAATAATTATATTCACATTCAAAGGAGATATACCCAATTTATTATAAATAATTTACGAAATTGAAATCGAATATAATATTTACAAAACATATCTAACATTTACATAATTATAAAGACACACCACCAAATTTTCTTGGCTTTAATTAATTCAAATTCTTGAATTTAATTATGTTACCTCGTGTGCGTAACTTCACTAATAAATAATAATTATAGAATTGTTTTAAAATTTCAATTATTTGTGTTATGAATATTAAATGCATAATTTTTAATAATAACTAAAACTTTAAGAAACGATAAAATAAAGATAAAACATAAAATTTTATAATTTCTTATTATTTGCGAAAATTTATTTTAAATGTTTGATAAATTTAATTTGAATGTTCATTATTTTGTATTCATTCTACATTTTAATTTTATTATAAATTGAAGTTCAGTATTAATCTAAAAAATATGAAAAGTAAAATAAACACGCCTTTTAACAAGGACTATGAAAATGTAATTGGTATATCTCATACTATTTGAAATATTTTTGATCGTCTCAAATATGATTTGTCAGTATATATATATATATATATATATATATATATATATATATATATATATATATATATATATATATATATCAATATATATATATATATATATACGTATTTTGATACATATATATATATATATTTACCTATCTTTTTCAATTTTTAAAATGAAAACTAAACAATATCTTAATACAGTTTTGAGTTCCCTTTGACATAGTTTTATCACCACTTTGAAAACCATCATTTATAATAGTATAACATTTCATACCTTTTTTATGCATTTTGAAGCATAAGTAATGTATTAAGTTTTCTATCAAAGTATTTTTAGCTGCGAAGAATTTTGTTTCCATTATTCCTAACAGATGTCGCTCTCAGCATAATTCTTTTAGATAAACTGCCGAAGTGCATTGCTGCGATGCAATTTCAGAAATAGTTCCAACGTTCAAAAAATTTTTTAATATTATGTAGTCTTAATTCGTAGAAATATTTCTGTTTGTGTTTATGTTATAATAAATTGTTGATTTTTTCTCCGTGTTCAGTGATTATTTGTTAAAAATTATATATATATATATTTATTTTTTTTATTCGTTTTAATGAGTTTTATTAAGTTTGGGAAACGTATGATTCATATAATTACATTTTAATGATCATCTTAGATATGAAATCTTATGACATGGATGAAAACTAAAGGGTGAAAAAATAAAATAACTAAGCCTTTGCAACCTGAAATGATCTTGTGAAAATCGTCTAAAAATAAGATTGATAAATTATAAGAGACCTTTAAAGATATAAAAATTGAGTAAAAAAACTAAGACATTTTTTTTTCCTTTTGTTTGAGATAAATACTTTTCATCGTTACAAGTACAGACACTTCATTCAGTCTCTATTCTTAAAATAAAATAAAAAAAAAAACTTAATGGAAGTCAAAAAAGCAGTTTATTTCTGATATTTTCTGTTACAAATTTCTAAATTTGAAAAACCACAAAAGGCTGTCACTGATGAAATGAGCTGAAAAGGAATCTTAATGAATAACAAGAATACATACACGAGAAATATTTTTAAATAAAAAAAAAATCGTGTATCTTTACAAAATAAATTCTAAAATTAAAATGCCTGTTATAAAAATTAATATTAAAAACAAATAATAATAACTTTACGATTTATTTCTAATCTTATCTATTTATTTATACAATGTTCTTTAAGATCCTAAATGAAAACAGATTTTTAAAATTGTATACCACTTTATCTTTTCACTACTTCTTATACCAGAAGAATAGGCTGTCTAGAAATTTAATATGGTTTCAATTTGAATTGCTGATAATTTTTTACCGTGGTAAATTAAAACAGTGTTTCTCAAACTATGGGGCGTGCCCCTAGGGGGTGATAACCCTATAAGGGGTGCGAGTATGTTGGAAAGTCGAAAACAAAAGATTATTTTTAAAGAAATTAATAATTTACTGAAAGGAAGCAAAACAAAATACATTCTGACATCATAAAATACAGATTTGCACTGATATAATATACACTTATATATTTATCAGTACTGCTCAATATGTTTCACAATTAATTTAACAGTGTTAAGTTAAGAACAAATGTGTTATAATTACCAGTGATCCTATGGTAATGTCATAAAATTATATGCAAAATTTAATACTTATCTTGATAATTTGTACGGTTTATAATTAAAGTCGTATTGTAGCTTTACGTCAAAGTATATTATTGTTGAATTCAAAACATCGTTTTTGTATGGAGGGGGGGGCAAGATGAAAATTATTATTTAAAATTGGATCGCAAGTATAGAAAGTTTAAGAAGCACTGAATTAAAGTGTTCAGCATAGAATATGACGAAATTTGATTTTTTTGCGGACATGCACTCTATCAAATAAAAATTATCCAATAAAAATTGCTTCGAAGAATCCTTCTTTTACAATTTATGATAGTCTTGGCACCTCCAAGACATGACGTGATAATAAATAATGCTTTCAGCTATAAATACCGTTTAAACCACAACTTTATCTCTTCCAAACCTGCCAAGATGACACATTTCCAAGTGAGATGATGCAACATTACATCAGCTATCTATACTGATCGGTCAGTGTTTTAAAAACTGGAAATCGAACATTTTAGTTCCTGCCGGTTGGAAAAGTATAAAGGCTGAGATTTTTAGAATGTAAGGAAGCTCGCTTATATCCAGTGTCGAAAGTCTGCTTTGCTTGAAGTGATGATGCTTTTCTCTTTGTTGTTTGAAGTGTTCTAATCAATAAAATGTGTAATTAGAATAACAAAATATATCATTAATTAAACGAATGTAACCAGGTAAAAAGTTGAAGCAATATTTTGATTCCATTGAAATTACTTCATATTTATAAGATGAGACACACACTGATCCAATAATTCATTGTACGTACAAAATCAGTTCTAAATGACATCTCACCTCCAAAGTAGTTCCTTTCAGAATCCACACAATTCTGCATTCGATGCTGCCAATATCGGCAACAGTTCAGGAACGAGTTATTTGGAAGGCCGTTCAAAAGATTATCCGTTTCTGCCTGACCCATTTCAACTGAAGTAAAATGGGTTTCCTTTAAGCAAGATTAAATTGTAGGAAGTAAAAAAAGTCCCATGAGGCTAAATCAGGCGAATAAGGAGGATACCCTATCACAGTAATGGTTTTGCTAGTCAGAAAGTGCTTGAAAAATAGGGTCATGTGAGCGGATACATCATCGTTTTTGCGCAATAGCCCTTCTTTACTCCCAGATTCTGAATTTATAGAATTTTTTGGCGAAGTTTTCAATGTAGTCATGTTGATATTAGTCTGACCACTGATTTGAGTGGGAACACACTCATAACACGAATTTTAGCAGTGTTATAGTCTGTAATCGCTTAACGTAGGCTCACAGCAAGTTTATTATCCGCCACACAGTTCCTTCTCCCTAAAAACCATTTATGCTATTCAAGCACATGTGCACGAGACAAGTTTCATATTCATAAGCCTCGGGTAATATATGAAATGTCTTTGTGGCTGATTTCTTAAGTTTCACAAGAAATTGCTTCTGATTCAACATTTTCCCGGCAGATTGCAGTTTCACGTGTTTAATGAACGACGCAGTACTCTCAACTGGTGTGATCGATTATCGCGAAAGTGGCCACATTAATATTTTAGGGGTGTAGGATGACCCCATCAAACAGCTGTTGCTAACTCCACTCTTTTTTCAAGCTGCACACTTGGACTTGTTTTTCTTGTGACATATCTTGTGTATAGGTGAAACAAAAGTCTTAACCCTGTTAATAAAACATTATTACAAAACAACCATTTAATATAATAATATAACTTTTATGCCATGGAATGCTCAGTTTTAGTAGTTTTTCTGTTTCTGTATATGGCGCGAATGCTTCTACAAGCGTGACTTACAGAATATTTATAAAAAAACCATATTTTTCCGCCGAAATAGCGTAAACTCAAGGGAAAGCCCAATGCGTTTCACGAAATGGAATCACCCATTAATGTCAATTGTAAATTTCGACACTGTTATGGAAGCTAATCTCTTGATGCAAAACCAGCTAGCAACCTGATAGCTTTGGAATTTACTGGTGTAATTTATCTTATAAAACAATTCATAGTAATACTTACAGCTTATCGAAAAAAGAAACATATGCTTAATTGTAATAGTTTGAGCACAATAAATATTTATAATCTAGACAATATTTTTGATTTACCCTGTATATGAAGTGACCTATTTTAGAAGTATATATAGTATATATAAAGGGTGTTTTTTGGAGGTATAGAACTTTAAATTGCAATAAAACAATGATGTATTATTCGATTGACATGAATTTTTTATTCGAAAGATAACCTTGTGGCATTACATTTTAAATATGATTTCTGGCATATGACTCTCACTGCTGGCTCGGATGTAGTCCAATCTGGACGTCCAATTTTCGATGACTTTTTCCAACATTTGTGGCCGTATATCGGCAATAACACGTCGAATGTGGTATTCCAAATGGTCAAGCGTTTGTGGCTTATCCTTATAGACCAGTGACTTTACTTAGCCCCACAGAAAATAGTCTGGCGCTGTTCAATCCCAAGATCTTGGAAGCCAATTCACAGGTCCAAAACGTGAAATTAGGCGGTCACCAAACATGTCTTTCAATAAATAGATTGTGCCACGAGCTGTGTGACATGTTGCGCCGTCTTGTTGTAACCACAGCTCCTGGACATCATGATTGTTCAATTCAGGAATGAAAAAGTTAGTAATCATGGCTCTATACCGATCACCATTGACTGTAACGTTGTGGTATTCATCGTTTTTGAAGAAGTATGGGCCAATGATTCCACCAGCCCATAAAGCGCACCAAACAGTCAGTTTTTCTGGATGTAACGGTGTTTCGACATACACTTGTGGATTAGCTTCACTCCAAATGCGGCAGTTTTGTTTGTTGACGTAGCCATTCAACCAGAAGTGCGCTTCATCGCTAAACAAAATTCGCTTATGAAAATCGGGAACAGCGGCAATCTCGTATTGGGCCCATTCGACGAATCTACGCCTTGCTTGATGATCGTTTTGATGAATTGCCAAACCAAACTGAGAATAAATCACTTGACAGCTGTTAAATCGGTCGCCATCTTGGAAAGTAATGCCAACTTAAACTTCTATACCTGGAAAAAAACACTCTTTATATATTTATATACAATAAATCGCTGAGAAATATTTTACATTTTGGATATCAAAGATAGTGATGTAGTAATGTCAGTTGGAAGTATCTTGTTTAATAACAATCCATATTTATTTAGTTGTGTAAAAAATCTCTCACACAAATAAAACAAGTAGCAACACATAAAACAATAGACAGGAAGACAGTAAAACACACGGTGTTAACTTCTGATTTCGAAGAGATAAAGTTAGGGTTATATCGTGTTAAACGGTTAAACTAGAACTTGATTATTACGTGAAGTCTTGAAGGGCTCAAGACCATTATGGATTAAAAAATCCTCAAGAGAAAATTAACTTGAATCATTTCTTAAATTGTATATAAGAATGAAAAGAGAAATGTTACTAGCAATGTATGATTTAAGATTTACTTTTTCTTAAAGTTATTGCGTCCCAAAGATCGTGAGTGTGAGAGGGTTCGGGGAAGAAGCAGTCATGTTCTTAAAAATGACTGTTTTTGTTCTACCGTTAACACTTTATGAATCATATACAACTTTATACAATTATCTGTGAGCAATCTGGAATCATAGCACTTAATCTGATATATAAGCTTATTGAAAACCACTTAGCTTCAGGCGGGGTTCCTCAAGATGATCCTTCTCGAGCCCCGATAAATTGGTCAGTTCCAATATTATCCACTTCCACAATTATTAGTAGATTTTACGACAAATATTAAAATTAGGATCTGTGACCCTCCCCCCCTTCACAGTTCACCTTTTCTTATTCTTAGATTTTGCGATTAATGATCAACGATTAACTATTAACCTCACATACCCAACTTCAGGGTCTTAATAGTGTTTACATTTGTATAAAATTAAGTCATCTATGTGGAAAAATGTTTTAAAACTAAAATCACAGTTAAATAATATTTTCCGCAAGATGATTGTAATGGGTTCCACTAGGGCTTCTACTATTCCCACCCGGGGAAAATACTCTTTAACTGTCATGTTAGTTTAAAAACAGCTTTCCGTAGACATGACTTGGTTTTTTGCAAATGTAACTTCTATTTAAGTACCAGTCGTTGAGTAGGCGTGATAATGGTTAAGTGTTCATTGTAAGCTGAAGTCCAGTCGAATATCGTAAGATTATTTGAAGATTGCACCACGCACATAATAGTAGCAGTTATCAATCTTACAGCTGAACGAGCTTTAAAGCTGAAAGCTGGATCATACAAAGAGATTTAAGAAATATAAGTACCTTTATAAATAAGTTACCTATATTCAAATTAAGATTTCTTATTGTTCATCGGGTTTAGTTATTAAAGGGCATTCGTAAAGTGTCAAAAATAGAAAAAAATTAGTTGCTCTTAGAACATGTCTGCTTCTTAGTCGAACCATCCCACCCCATGTCCTTCGAATAACGACAGGATTAATAGAAGATTCCGAATAGTATCCGTTACAAAGTAAATGATATATTTCTTGCTTAACCCCTCTGTTTTGGAAATGAAATGAAGTTTTTTACTTTGTATCATGTTATAAAGAACACATAAACTTTTATCAAAGTTCCTTGACACAAAATTTTTGATAGTCTGAAACGATAAAGATTAAATTTATAGACATCCTCCTTTGAAGTAATATCCACTAGAAATTCGGATAGCTGAATTCGCCAGGCAAGAAATAATATTTTTAATATAATTTAAGACCCCCACAGTTTTGCATTAAATCGAATGGCCATCTGCAATTTTAATATGAATATCTTTCATTTTCCCCGAAACTATTTTTTTAGAATCAGATATAGACTGATATTTATTCCACAAATGGAGACGTCTTTGAATATATTATGAGCTGCGGTACTGAATATAAAATCATAGAAACATCTACTTAATGTGAAAGTTCTGCAGATTCAATAAAATATCAATTTCAAACTGCGTATTGTAAGAAAAATGTCCCTTAGAAGCTTTAAAATCTCTCATTTGAATATTGATCACATACTGAATCTGTATGCTGCAGCAAGTGAAGACGTAAATTGTCTTTTTAACCTTTTTCTCGAAGCAGTTTCGCCTTGTTAGGCACGTTTGCCCTGGTTGGCAACATATTTCAGATCTTTAAGTATTTTTCGATGTGGCTGTAGTTTTGTGTGGAGCTATTTATAAACACAAAAGAACTTTTTGAAATATTTAACAAGCATATTTCAGATGATAGAGGCGCATAAATACAAATAGGTAGAGAAGTTTTGAGAATCGTAAAATCGTTATTCAATTCAAAATATGCCATCTGAGAAGAATGGATTTTCGGTAAAAGTAGTGAAGATTCTCTTTACTGGATTCTTAGAGTATTACATGTAAAAGGAATTGTAACAGATGTTCCTTTCTGCTGTCTTTCTTATGTCTGAATTTTTCTGGAAAATAGTTATATACTCATAAAAATTTAAAAATAAATTTGAAAATATTCATTTTGAAGTGTTTGAAAATTATATTATAACCTATAAAAGTTTCAGAAAAATCGAAGATTTGTTTTATACTCATTTTAAATTAATATTTCTTTCATACGCTGAAAGATTTTGACAAAATTAATGCAATAGTGGGAAATAATTATAAATATTTGAAATAAACCTTGTAAAATATAATTATTGAACAAACGCTGGCACATATTAATAATACTAAAAAAATTCTTAAATAAAAGGTACCCAGAGTTTTAAAAAATATGGGGTACATATTTTGTACCACCACGCTTCAAGCATCATGATTGTTCTGGAAACATGATTTTTTCCTTCCCAGGCACATTGGTAGCTTTAACTAGTTATTTTGTAGTTGAAAAATAAATAAAAACACTTATACATCTTATACTGTTATTCCTTCTCTATATATTTAGACATTTTAAATTTTTCCCAATCTAATGCAGTAAGCTTAATTTTAGTTCATTCCTAATTTACCTATTAGTTATATTATTAAATATTTTATTCTACACATTATTTTATTTTACCTTGTTTTCACTTAGTCAACATATATAATAAGTGTATTAGTTGTATTTATTTTTTTCTGAACGTGAGCTATACAGCTCATTGAGGACAATTGCATAATTTTGTATGAACTATTATTTAATAAATTTTATTGTTATATTTTTTTAAAACAAATAACTTACAGCTATATAATTTATCCGGTACAATAAATATGTCCAATATTGTGAAAAAAATAAGTGAAGCTCATTTTATATTTGTAAAGAAGATAGCCTTCAATAACGTGGTGATACATTTCTTCGATTCTCATATTTCCATACTAGCAATGCACATGTAAGGTATTAATTATTATAATATTGACTTATTTAGTTGGATAATATATGTCCTTACCTGATTTGTATCAAATATCGTAAGAATCACTTTCATTTACACTTTAAAATACATAACACAGTCACTTCCAAAAAATACCATTCAACAGATACAAAGATGATCAAATAATAAACTACTGTATAAACCTATTGCCCATAAATAGCTTGTGGCATTTGTTGGAAACTGGAGTATTTGCTAGGAGTTGACCTATATTGTGATTCAATTAATGTACCATCTAGCATGAATTTCTGAGGTATTCAAACAAGTGGTACGTTGTATGTATCACCACGCAATAAGCGAATAAGAATTGGTGGTACAGTACAACATATGTACTATGAAGCATGTAAGAGATATATCGTAAAATGTGGCGAGTAACGCGCACTATTGAATAACACACAATTATACTTTAAACTGAATTTTCTGATTTTTAGGTATATTCTCCATATAACGCACACCCCCTTTCTTACGAAGAAACCTGAAATGTACGTGCATAATACTTTTATGTTTCGAAGTATTTTTTTCGAGGTATTACTCCAAGCTTTTAAAAAGAATAAGCAGTATTTCGATTTTTGTAATTTTCTTAACGCGTTCAACCTTTTAAATTTTTTTTGAAGCTATCATTTTTATACCCGGCGTATAACACGCACACGCAAATCTGTTTTTGTTAAAAGGGCGCATCACACGCCGGATTTTACAATACTTAAGTAGTAGTAAACACAATCCTAAATATATAACATCACGCGTTTGATGTGATTATTTTTAGCAAAGAATAAAGAACTTAAAAATTTTGGAATGATTTTCAGATTTGTAATTAGCCCCTCCCCCCACCAAAGTTGATTTTCACAAAACTCATTCTTAGCTGATCTCTACACAGCAAAATAAGCACACTGATCTAATTTTTAGTCAGTCTCTAAGTGTAGTTATTATAAAAGGTGAATTTTTATCTCAACTCATAAGTGGGTTTGCAGTGGTTTACGGGGGGGGGGAGTTATAATTAAAAATAATTCCGTCCATGACTATAGATCTACAGACGTGACATTTTTCTCTTTTGTTCAGAACAGTTCTACTAAGAACGGGTTTTGTAGAAATCGACTCACATAAAAGAGTCGGTTGAGAGAGGTCCAGGAGCTATTTTTTTATGAAAATTTCTATTTTTAACTGTTAAACCTACATACTTTAAATTTGGCAAGCTTGTTTCTTTGTTGAGTAGAGATGCATTTTTTTTGACAAATTCGACTTGGGTTTGAGCAAGGGGTATGAGCTTAAAACATAATTATACTTTTGTTTTAGAGATTCAAGGCCTAGTCCGTATTAATCAAGAGATGAATGCTATAAAAATATTTTTTCAATATATTTGAGAGCTTAATCCACCAGAGCATACATATGATACTCAAAAATTCCTTGTAATTTAAATGCCATTACTGTCATTATAATTGTACGTTTTGAAAAAGTGCAGTCTACTTCAATTTAAGTTTCATTTTAGTGTTCGCAAAATAAGAAATGGCGAAATTAAACTATCCGCCAAGAACACGTATAAATTCCACATGTTAAAAGCATGGCTTTTCCTTCATGTTATGTTTTGGAACGATTGTATATTATTTTTATGCAACTAAATTTCAGTATCTACAATGCACAGAATTGGTTGAAAAATTAAGTAATTGTAATAATTAAAAAAAGTTATTTTTGAAGGATTCATATGAAATTCATCAACATTTATCAGTCAGATGCAATCATATATGTGCCTTACACAGTAATATTTTTTTATGTAGATTTAACTTTTTTTGTTTAAATATGTCTTAATATACTTTTAACAATGACTCATAGTTTCAATATAACTTTAATACATTTATTACTTATTATACATTTTGTCTAACACTAAAATCCCGTCATTGAGGAGTGTTGTCTAATTTTTTTTTGTTGTTATCTAGAAAGAAATACCTATAACGAAAGGGTTGTGTCTTTTTCTTACATGTAGGGCTTGCAGCACAGATTGTAAAAAAGATGAGAATATACCACGAACCACATGACAGAGTACATAGCGATTACTTAAATATTTCGGTAGCTTTTCGTTTCACCAACGCAAACGATAGTCTCCAAAAACACTACAGCAATCTTCAAATGGTATATTTGCAGGTGTAATTATTTCAAAACTATTTTCAGTCATTTCTTATCAGTAGCGTCTCTTTCTTAATATATCAAAAATAGATGAAAAACCAATGATAACTAACATTTATAATATATTTTTATGTGTATATTGTGTGTCATCGATAGACAGGCTTTATAGGCGAGATTTACCCCGTCGAAAAGGAAAAAGTAACAAAATTTTATTTTATTCAATTATTTGTTTTGAAATAGAAAAACACAGAACGAAATTATTTTAAACGCATAGACATATGTATTTGTTAAATGGATGAAAAAAAATCTAAGATGATTATTATAATTTGAAACATGTCCTCAAGCATTTCACAGTACAGCATACAATTCATAAAATATTTTAGCAAATGCAATCGGAGAATCTAAATGTTCCAAATACCAAGGCAACATTCGAAAGAGGTTAAACATTTTTTTTTCTAACTTACGAAATGAATTTCATTATACATCTCTACTAAAAAACAAATTATTCATTTACTAAATACTTTTAACAGCTTCGTAAAGTTTGCAGAGGAAATGACATTGATTAAACTCACTATCTCTGGATTCCCCTAATCACCCTCAGCTGCAGCATTCATATCTTTTCCCGAGTTTTAGTAAAATTCTAAAATTACAATCCACACTCCCCCTCGTTTGTTAAAGCCACTATCATTCTAAGGAATGGGCAACTAATTTCATTTTGTTTCTTGAAATACCTTCAGTAAACATTTTTACGTTATTTATTTATTTTTTTATCCATTAAGTAGGGAGCTGTTCTAGTTAGTAAACAATTTTCGAGAAATTGCGTGATTGCTGTGGGAAAACATTTAAAAGACGCAATTTTAAAATAAAATACCAGAGATTGTAGGAATTACTTAGTTTTTAATGGGAAATAAAATTTTTGAGATTGTATTAAGTATTTAATGCTAAATATTTCTGCCTGAAATTTGTTAAAAAGCTACTTCAAATTTCGAGGCATTAAGAATGACGTTGTTTATTCAAAAAATAAAAATTCATTAATGTCAGCGCGCGCGCAACAAAGAAAAGTAATTTATCAAAACTACCAAAACTATTTTCTATTCAAAAATAGTTTTGTGTTGATTAAGTATTGTAATTGATATATTTCGGTTATTTTTAAAAATCAAAATATTTTTAATATGTTGGAGCTTTTTGGTCATTTATAATGTTTAATTTTGTATTATATACATAATTTCTTTAAAAAAATTCACGTGTTTTTTTTTTGCTTTAAATAATTAGCCTAATTTTTTCTTTTAATGTAAACAAATATACAGAGAAGAAATACATTTGGTTATTTTATTTTTTTATTTATTTATTATTTTTTCACTATAGCCATAATCTGATATGGTGCAATCAAGAATCCGTTGTGGAAAGTTTCCTTATAATGTATTTATTTCCTTTTATTTTATTTTATTTTCCTTTCGTTTGCGAATTTATTAAAATTGTTTGTATCTTTCTTCTTAAAGTATCTGAACACGTTTAGAGTAATTTTTGACAAAATAACATATTTAAACATATAAAGGGGTTTTTAGGATTCAATACCAATAAATACTAATATTTAATCAACAATATTTAAAATAAATTGCCGGAATTTCATAAAAATCACAATTATATGTGAAATTTTAGCAATATTTTTGTAAAACTTCAAAGCAATTAGAGAAAAAAGTAATAAACTTATATTAGTAAAAGAATTACCAAAACAATTTAGAGGCATTTATCTAGAGAATGTACTAAAATTTTAATGTTTTATTAAAATTTGAAACTTTTAAAGATGATTGAGTAAATGTTATAAGAAAAATAACGCCTTTATGAGACCATTATTTAAATAACATGCCCTAACTCAAATAATATTCATACTATAAGAAATATTTTACTATGTTCAGTAGAAAATAGCAGAAATATCAGGTGCAAGAAGTTTTATAGAAATACATTTGTAATATTTTGTGTGATCAGACTCGCCATGATAGATTTCGAACAATTTAAATGCCCATTTCTGGTAGATCAAAGACCCACTTCCGGTTTTTCTAACTTAATAAAATTGATTGTAACTTGGCCTCTAAGAAACATAGAATCAAAACAAAGTATGTTTTGTAAAGCCAAAATATAGATGTATTGAATAAAATAGAAAACAAAAATATCGGTCTTGTCCGAATTTGGTCATTTTCAACGTGTTCGGATACCTTAAATCAGTAAAGTTCTGCGGACAAAACAGTTAAATTAAAAAAGAATTAAATTTATGAAGTGTCAGATATTTTATTAATAACTTTTATTTTGGTTTTACGTTTACGATCTCTAATTTTATAATTTTTCCCAAGAATTTGCTTTTCATAAAAAAGTAAAGAAAAAAAGATTTAAAGATAGATACAATTTTGATAAGATAAATCATATTTATTAGATTATGTTAGATTAGAGGAAATGAACAAATATTTTTATCACGTTAGGATCATTGCTGTGTTTAAAGAAAAACGGAAATTACCATCTCTATAAATTTTAGTTTTTATTAATTTTCCTAATCTTACTTTTAACATATAAGGGTCACCCAAATGAAAGTGATGTTACAGTCGGTTTGATAAATATTTTTGTGTTATTAATGTAAATAAGTAAACAAAGGAAATAAGTAATATAATTGTAACAAATAGGCTGTGAACAAAGTCTTGTAAGCCGGAACAAGTATCCCAGTGGTCTACAACTTGTAGATATTATGGGTAAAGAAGCCTCGGTGTTGGTGAAGAAACCAATTTTCAACAGCAGCTTTAACCTCATAACAATCGGGAAAACACCGTCTCTTCAAAGCTTTCTGGAATGGACCGAAGATGTGGTATTCACACAGCGAGAAGTGCGGGCTGAATTGGGGATGTACGAGAACCTCCCAGTGGAACCTCTCCCTACCATAACATTGTTTAACACGCCACTGCCACGTGAGGACGTACATTATAATGCAATAGATAACCCCGCCAGACAGCATGCCGAGTCACTGATGTTTGATGTTCTTTTTCTGTTCAAGCAATGCGGAATATTACGTTGTAGCAATGACGGTCGCACCGTTTGGAGGCATCCGGAATGCTAACGGTGACTATTGTGGGCCTTGGGATGATTACTTCCCATCTACATGATCTTACAAAGTATACCCATGCGGAGCGTAAAACCCATTGTAATACATTCGCCTTGCTATTACAAAGATGCGAAGACTGATTCCCGCTTCAGTTTTGTGCTACTGGATATAATCCAGTGATTATGATATCTGTAAATCGGACAAAAAGAAGGTGGTACTAAAGAAGTATCTTGTCCAAAAGCTATTTAACGATATCATGGGAGGGGTTGATCGCTGCGATCAAAAAGAAAAAAAAACAAATAAGGAGATTTGTAAAATAGTGGCATCGTATATTTTCTTTTCTTTTTAACCTTGCCCTCATAAACAGTTTCATAATATGTCAAGAGAACAAAATAAAAAAAAAAGTTTAGACAAGCTAACATTCCATGTAGCATTAGCTCGTCTGCTAATAGAAGGATATTCATCAAGAAAAAAAAATGACGTCCTCTTAGCTTCTAAGTAAATAAGTTTGTAGTTCCAGACCAGCAACATATATGCAGAATTTGATGTTCCTTTACTAATTGCAGCATTCTTCTCATATTTTCATGGCAAATAATCATTGTTAAATTTAATTTTCTTCGTGATGGTAAATGGTTCTTTAGAAAGTATTCTTCCCACCCCTAAATTTTAGATATTATTATAAAATTCTGCAAAATAAAATATATTTCTTTAAATCCTATTGTTCAAATGTTAATAAAATATAAAAAACTACGAGAAACTCAAAAGAGAAATAAAGGGCCCATGAAAGGATTATTGTGCTACCACTCTATCATACACACATCTGGCTGGATCTTTCGATATCACATTCATTCCTGTCACTCTGCTTGATCTATGGAAGCAGGCGTAGATATCAATATCCTCAAATTGAGGAGTTATTATAGCAATAACACTTTGATTTGGGAAAACTTTATATAATACTGAAAAATACAATTATAAAATATGATGTTGTAATTAGATTATGCAATGAGGGATTGAAGAAATAGGTTTCGGAATTAAATAAACCAGAAAAAATTATTAAAATATATAACATTTACTCAACTAATTGCAAACTAAACTAAATCATAATTTTTCTATATTTATTGAGCTGTCTGAAAAATAATTCATACGGGTGGTTTAAAAAATTGTTATCAAACAGATATAGTATTGTATAAAAAATTAATACTTAGTATATATATTTATGTATATATATATATATATATATATATATATATATGATTCTTATAATCATTTTGTTTTAATTTTTAATGCAAACTGCCTATGATTCAACATTTTCTTTTTAAAATCAGCATTTCAGATTAGAAACTTTGCTATACATTTTAACGTGATTATGTGAATGAAATAATTAAATGTTTATTTTCAAAAAAATAAACTATCTAAATCGAGGATGTTCACAATTCTCGTACCAGGACAGCAAAAATTTTATCCTTGCTAATAGGTTGATTGAAATTTAATTATTATATTAAATGGTTAACTAATCAACTATATTAATCAACTTATCAAATAAACTTTTATTAATTTAAATGTCAGTTTACATCGTGTATCAGTTTATTGATCTTAACTTAAATTAACATTTCAAATTATGTAATGTTCAATTCATAAAAGCTTGAGCTAGAGGGTTAAAAATGAATATTTCGATGTGTTAAATTATTATCTAATAAATATGCCAATTATAGATAATTCAACTCTATCTTTTTTGAAGCCCTTCGCTCCAAAAGATTAATAAATATTTTTAACTATGTAAACATAAAAAAAAATGAAAAGTAATTTCATTTTTATAATATATATTTTATTATATTTTTTATTTATAATATAAATGTGGATTATTAAATACATGTATGAGAAAAGTGAACAAAAATCGAACAATATTTTTATATATTTAGATTTTCCACGTGGAAAATCTCTTAAATCACACTGAACTATTTTCCTCACTCAGTTTAAGAATATTTGGTTCAAATTACACTCGACATTCTCTGTATCCTAATGGGGCAGAATCGGGAAAAGCATTAAAACTCGTTTGTCTGGAAGTACGAGAATATCTTGCAAATGGGAATTTTCCAACTTTTCCAGAATTCCTCTAGATCTGTGATAAAATAATATGAGTATAAAAGAAATAAAATATAAGCTATTGGGATTTCAACAATTTCATTCTAATTCCATAATAAAGTATTTACCGTATTTACTTAGATATAAGCCGCTATCGATTCTAGACCTCACCCCTAAATTTTTAAAGTGCCTTCATTAAAAAATGTGGTCCTCGATTTTAAACCACACCCCCAATTCTCTAACGTTTTTGGAAAAAAAATTAAATAAAAAAGTGCAAGAGTTTAATTGATATCCGATACTGAAGAAATTATTAAAAAAATTAATGAAAAATAATAAGAACTTAATAATTTAATTTTTATTATACACTTATAAGTGTATGAGTACTGTACGATGTGTTTCATAATTAATTTAACAAGACTAAGTTAAAAACAAGTTTGATAATCACCAGTGACCCATTGGCTTGTATTCACACTTATCATGACAATTTGTACGGCTTACAATCAATCACTAAATTGCGAATTAAAAGTTATGTGCTTCGTTTCCCAATGCCATCATTTTCCATGTATAAGCACGTTTGGGATGATTTTTTGGGGATAGAGGGGGAAAAGGAATATATATAAATATATATAATCAAATCCTCTGAAATAATTTAATTCTTCACAAACATGTCAAGGTCATTTTATTGCATTCTGAAATCATTGGAATAAGTTTATGGATAGCAGTGCGTATAAAAAATTGTACTTCGGAAAGACGCATATATACGCCCAGAAAATTAATGCTTTGAATGAGTGATAAGTTAACATACGTCGGTGGAACTTAAGAAATTTTAGCCATAATGTAGCTGTAGCGTCAAAGTATAGCATTATTTAATTCAATACATTGTTATTGTATGGTGGGGGACGCGATGAGAATTATGATTGAATATTGGGTCGCGAATATTGAAAGTTTGAGAATTCCTGGTTTAGTTGATTAAAATAAAGTGTATGCATAAAACTTACTAAATACTAGCAGATGAAGAAGCTAATGATAGACTGAATTCTGAAGATAAACAGTGGAATGAAATATGTCATCGAAGCTAGTGGTCAAAATAAGCGGTTACACTTTTCCCCTTTTCAAAAAGATAAAAACTCAATTTCCCCCATCTAAGAATTGTTTGCCTTCTATTCTAAGCCACGTCCAATTTTCAATAGCACTGGCAAAGTTGTGCGGCTTAGATTCGAGTTAATACTGTAATTCTGAAAAAAAATAACTTTTAAAAGTTAATTTAGGACGTCAGTTAAATTTACTCAAACTGTTCTTTTAACGCTTTAGTTAAATTCCTTTTTGAACAATTTTGAGTTATACTAATTTTATCTATTATATGAGTTGTTCAGAATGTCCAAAACTTTTTGATGACTCTGACTCAAATTAATTCGCTGTCTAAGTAGAGAAAGTCTGCAAATATTTATTTAGGGTCTTTTTCTCAGAGTTATTCTTGGGGTGGAGAAAATATTTTTATGTTTATTCTAAAAGGTAAAGGTAACATCGATGAATCTTACAATGACTAGAGTATTTATTTATTTATTTGGTCATAAAGTGTACGACAACTTTCGGAACCGTGATTTTGCAAAAGCTTTTAAATGGGTAATATTTACTATATTTAGTGTCACTTAGATTACAAAAAGGTATATAACATTATTTTAAGAATATTATTACAATAAAAAATTATTTAAGTACAATATTTTGACAAAAAATGAGCATAGAAGGACCCATTTTTAAACCATTATCCTTTTATGAAAAATGCTTCTATTGTTATAATACTTTGCTTGTATGTATCTCAGACCTCTGTACAGAGGGTGAACTAGATATTTTGAAGTATATAACTTAGAAGTGAATTTATCCATATTTTGCTACAGCAGAGGGGCGAAATTTCAAGAAAAAAACGTCGATAACTATTTCAATTGCTGGTAATTCTGAAAATAATGTGGATATTTCAAAAATCATTGTTCAGACTCTCTGGAGAAATCTTTACTTCATTTCAGCAAAATATTATTAGTATAATAACGTTTAGAAAAAAGTTATTCTAAGCTAATTTTTTGCCAAAATATTGTATTTAAATGACATTATTGTCAAAATATCCTTAAAACGATTTTATACATGTATTCTAATCTAAGTGACTTTAAATATCATGAAAATCATCCATTTACGCGCTTTTTTAAAGCCACGGCTCCGAAAGTAATCAGATACCTTAAATGCCGTTTGTATTAGAAAATGCATAAAAAGTGTTTTTATGTGTGTAAAACTCGGGGTTTCCTATAATAACACAAGAATAAAGAATTTCTTCTAACTTTCACACAATGAAAATGCTTACAAATTCTGCTCCATTTATTGTTATAATCCGACATTATTCCGAGTGAAAGATCATTAGTGGAATCATATATCAAACCAGTGTTTTAAACTGAATATCTTCTGATGGAAGATTGCTACAGTGTAACTATTTTATAATCTCTCAATATATTTTAACCATCCCAAAAATCCTATTAATTACTCCTTTGAATATATAATGGAAATATCCTTATTTTGTAAGCCATTTGATCTATCTTAAAATTTTTTTTTTACTATCATTACTTAGACCCATGCACTTTTAAGTGATTATTCATGTGTGTGAATTTTTATATTTTATATTAATGTATAGCAGTGGCTCACACAAGGGTGGTCCTTGAGGGTCGGAACCCCCAAAGCCCTTGATTTTGTTTCCGATTAATTATAATTATAAGTATATAGTACGTAAAATTAATTTTATTATTTAATGCTAATTATTTATTCAAAAATTAGTTTTTTACTGTGTAGTTTTTTTGTTCCCGAAAACCGACAAAATTAAAAGGAGCATGATACAAGAATGGTGAACTTTCGACCCTGGACCCCCCCGTGAAAAATTCCTGTGTGCGCTACTGATGTACAGCTATTTAGGCTTTGAAGGAATACTTTCATACATAGTGCATACACGTTTTTGCATAGACTTAAGGCAGTTGCTTCTCAAACTGTAGGGTGCACCCCCTAAGGGAGCGTGATAACCCTTGGAGGGGGGCGCGAACATGTTGAATAGTCGGAAAAAGAAGATTATTAAAATAATTATTAATTTGTTGAAAGCAAATAAGAAACATTCTTATTTGCTTTACATTGATATAATACACCAATAATGCATCAGTACTGCACAATATATTCTATAATTAATTTAACAAACTTAAATTAAGAGCAAGTTTAATAATTACCAGTGACCCCATGGGCTTGCCATACATAAAATTATATTCAAAAATTAACACTTTTCAGGATAATTTGTACAGTTTATAATTAATCCCTTGGCTGCCGTCTAAACGTTAATCGATTTGCTCCCGAATGCCCTCGTTTTGCACGTGTGTACGCGTAAGTGATGTTTTTTCGGGGGGCGGGGGTGAAAGGGAATAACTAGGGAGTTCCTCAGAAATAGGTAAATCCATTGCAAACACTGCCAAGGTCCTTTTATTGCATTTCAAAGCCTTCTGAATAATATTATGGATATCATTAAGCAGAAAAAGTCGTATTTTGAAAGACGTATATATACGTCTATATCAATTAATACTTTGGCTAAGCAAGACGTTTATATACGCCGATGGCACTTGAAAGGTTAAAGTCGTCTTGTAGCTAGAGCATCAAAGTATCGTATTATCGAATTCAATACAATGTTATTGCATGGAGGGGGGCGCGATGAAAATTATGATTGAACATTGGGTCGCAAGTATTGAAAGTTTGATAATCAATGCCTTAAGATAATTTCTGCGTATAAATAATGGTACATTTAAGTAATTATATCCATTAACCCTTTATCTTCCGCATGCGTTGATATCCGTCTCGCTCAACCGGTGTGCTGAGTTCCCGAACGGATATATCCGCCATTCCGAAATACGACTATTTTTTTTAACCTGATATCAGTAAACCTATTTCAAAGACTTTTGAATGCGATACAATGATCTAGACTGTGTTAGTGATGAGTTTACTTATTTAAGAGAAAAATTTGCGTATTTGTATCTCTACACTATTTCACCCAATATACAGCATACGTGAACTTTTGCGGAAAACGGTGGCACGGGGGAGCGAATCTCGTATCTTTTAACCAATTATCTGTGGCACCTCCGTTTGAAAGCGTGCGACTTTGCTTATCATGGGTATCGAGCGATGACGAGTATACTCGTCAATCACAGAGTAAGTGACGCTGTTAAAATATCGGATAAAACGGATTGGTTTATTTTTAAAAAAATTGCAAATTTTTTTACAAATAATGATTTATTTTGTTAACATAGACATATATTACATACATATTACTGGAAAAACGGTACGAATAAACGACCAAGGTACGAAATTAAACGTTATTCTTCCCATGACTGACCATACCTGAAGGAACCCTATTATATAATCAACTTTCCGATTTTTTTCTTTGCCCCCTTTATGCTAATGTCTAAAATCATTATTACCGCACATAATGAATTCGTTATGTGAAATTTTACACTGTTTCAACGGGGACGCATGAGTTTTTTTTAGATTTTTCATATTTTTTATTCATTTGTTTTACCCGGTGTGGAACCAAAGTATTTTAAACATCTCGAAATTTGAGAATATTTTTCGTTTTTCTCAAAACTTACAATTTAAATAGACGGAGGTCACTATTTTTACCATTGCGAGTATACTCGTCATTACATAAAATCCTGCAATTTACCCATGATGAGAATGCTCGTCAGTCACAGATAACTGGTTAATCGGCAGTCAAGTGTACACGATGAAAATCGTAATTATAGCGCATAATTAGAGAAAGAATACTTACCTGCATTTAAGGGCTTTTAATTTTTTTTAAGCTATGAGAAAAAATCCAATTAAGGTATCCGACTACGTTCGGAACCGGGATTTTGCAAAAGTGTGTAAATGGATAATATTTATGATATTTAGTGTCACTTAGATAAGAAAATATATATAATATTGTTTTAAGAATAGTATTACAGTAAAATATTACTTAAATGTAATATTTTGGCAAAAAAAGAAAATAGAATGATCAATTTTCAAAATATTCTCCTTTAGTGAAAAATACTTCTATTATAATAATATTTTGCCTGTATATAGCTCAAACCTCTATATGAAAGCTCAACTAGAATTTTTGAAATATATGACTTAGAAGTGGGTTTATTCATGTTTCAACGGGTTATAACTCTGAAAATACTATGAATTTTTAAAAATCATAATTGAGCCTCTGTACAGAAGACTGAGCTATATACAGGTAAAATATTATAATAGACGCATTTTTCACAAAAGGAGAACATTTTAATTAAAGTTATTCTAAGTTTTTTTTGTCGAAATATTGCATTTAAATATATTTTTCTGTCAAAATGTTCTTAAAACAATTTTATACATCTATTCTAATCTAAGTGATACTAAATATCATGAACATTATCCATTTATGCGCTTTTTTTATATTTACGGTTCCGAACGTAGTCGGTTACCTTAAATTGATCTAAAATGTTTCAAATGTGCGTGGCTGTAATAAAGGACACAAACCACAGAAAATTTTTTGTTCTTTTTACAGGAATTATATTTTTAGACAAATTTGTCATTTTACGCTCAAAGTCTTCTAGTTATATTGTCCTTTGATGATCTACAAACAGCTTGTTTAATTTTTTGTGTTTTTTTTTAATAGGACATAATGTATCGTGTGTATACTTATGACTTCATATCTTTCTTTATAGAGTTTTTTATTATACAGCATTTGAAATGTTTACTTTCAACTTAAACATTTCATGCTCATAAGTTTTCTGAAATTTTGTTCCACTGTCATGATTAATAACCTTTATTTCATAAGATTCTTCCATTGCTAAATCAGTTTCAACGTCCTCTAATAGGATCGTAGATCAGGTTTCTAATTATTTTATACTCCGTTCATTTACATTTATAAACCATAATGAGTCGTACAAAACAGCTACCAAAACCACTATTAGCTCACTAGGGAAAAAAGTAGATTGCTCACAGAAAATGTTTCGAAAAAAAGTGGTCACGCGAGGAACTTAGTCATCCCGAGCACCATAAGGTTATAAATAAACATTTCTACTCCCAAACAACAGAGAGATGTGCAACAAATGCATTTTAGTTCTCATGAAGACTCGCATATAGGAGGATATTGATAAGGTTTTTGTAACAGAAAAGCATTTTTCCCAGAATGAAAGATTTCGTGAGCTTGGGATGTCTCTATGCCCCATGCAACCACTCCGGAGTTATCAAGACACTTCTAATACGACACAAAACATACAGACAGAATTTTAGTTATTTACATGTATAATATTTTCAATACCAGTCCCCATTTCAAATCTTTTAAAAATAAAAATGCATTTTGAATAAAACGTGTTTTAAAATCCCTAACTGCATCCACTCTTAAGGGAATAAGTCATTTTGCATTAATGTACAGAGCATAGAAAAAAGTAGTTTTATAAGCCTAATAAATTAGCCTACAAAATTAGATGATAAAAAATCTATACCAATTTTTGATTAATCCGCATTTTTAATAATATAATGTGTATACGAAACAAAATGATGAACTATTAAAGTGAATTTATTGCTTTAGTCTTTTTTTTTTGACAAAAGTTGTAATCTGCGTAATAGCCAAAATAAATTATAAACTAATTATCTATCAATGTGATACTCATGACATACATAAGAGTCATTCTTATGACATACATAAGAGTCATTCGCCGTTGCGTGATTAATTTTGTCGAAGACGAAACTGAAACAAAATATAAGTCAATTGACTATATGTAACAACATTCTATTAAAGCCAATTAATTGCTTGCTCTTTTCCACAAAGTAAACGTAATATATATTATAGTTGGAATGCGCATATTATTTACAGAAATACTTATTCAAGTATCATAAAAATTGAAAATATTCGAAATTATGACTCTGTGACGTATAGAAAGTTTTGTACATATTAATAACTGTGATAAAATGTTTTAACATTGAATTTAAACTAACAACGCCATTTAAAAAAATCAATTAATCAAAAATGTAAATTTCTTAATTAAACACTTTGAAATAAATTACATTAAATTAAATTGTTCGTCAAAAATTTCTTAAATTAATCATCCCGTCAACCAATATCTTTTTCAGAGCTTTGATTAAATTTAATTGAATTTTAATTATTTATATTTATGAACACATATTCGGTCAAAAACTCTCCCAACTAATTGTTAAGTAGTTTTTTTTTCGAGATTTAGTTAAAAAGCTGAACACTGGTGCTTATTTCTGGGATTTAAATAAAAACAAATTTTACGTCGTTAAGATAGTAAGAGCTTTTAGCTTACAAATAAATGTGTTTAAAATTATTCAAATATATAAATGATAAAAATATATGTATGAGATGATTCAATAAGTGTAGGGATGTAATGGATTTATCTAGTGATTATTTCATCTGGAATGGAGGAAACTGACTGCTATTAGTCCAAATTTATTTCCAGTAGAATACATTTTACATAAATCACAATACATACACACAGAACAAAATTATTTACACAAACGTAGAACAAAAGACTATGCACACAAATACGGTAACATTATAAAAACAAGTAGTGGCCGAAGATTTTTACTTTAAAGCGGGGTTTTATATACAAAGCGGCAACCGGAAATTAAAAAAAAAACTCACATGACTTCCTAGGATGGCTCTTATGATTGGTCCAGATAATCGGATGATACGGCTTAAGTATAAAAACTACTCTAAATTCGATGACCGCATAATTTTCTTGAGTTATACCATACCAGTTAGTACCATTAGGCGGGTAGTTATTAATTAATTCTTTACGCGAAATCCTTGAGGTTTCAGGGCCATTAAAATTAATAAAAGCTTTTTTTAGAAGAAATTAATGTAAATCATTACACGCACTCAAATATATATATATATGATTCTCAAGAAAATTAATAGTTAAAGTCGCGTAAGCCCCTTTCAAATATATATATATATATATATATATATATATATATATATATATATATATATATATATTGTAAAGGGGCTTTACGCGACTTTAAACTATTAATTTTCTTGGAGAATCATTAAGCCAATAATCATGTTTATTTCACAGCCACCCCTCTCAAGAAGAAACCCATGAGATGCAAATTAGTTATGCATATAAAATTAAAGTTTAATAATCGTAATCAGATGTAGTGGAGCCGCTGGAAGCAGTGTTATTATGATAAGAATTATAATTGCGCATCGTGACTAAAGGACGGATTTTAGCTCCTAGAATAAATTACTGAATTTAGAATTATTAAGATAGTTCATTGAAGTTAATCTATTTGGATTTCATGCGCTTATTCACATACAGTTGTTGCTTTATTTATTTCACTCCAAGGGTTTCTTTTATAGATTACTTGTTCTGTTGTATTACTTTTGATAATAATAAATTAGATTTATCATGCATAGTCTTGGTTATTCAGCGTTTCCTCCTACAGCTTTAGGTAGACAAGATCATGAGGAATTGGTCCCCGAGGTAAGATCATTACAATATATATAGCATTACATGAGTATTATAAAACCAATAATAATATATGTGTTAAATATAGAATTATGAATGGAAATCCAGATGAAGTCATGACAATAATAATAAATATATAGAAATAAACATACTGCAGACAGGAAGTTATTGTTAAATTATTTTCTAAGCTCTACATGTAAAGTTCTAAGACTACCAGGAGTTTTCATACTTTTTTCTGGGTTGAGAATTATACATAATTGTATGCGCTATTTAATCAAATTGTACAATTTTTTGTGTTTACCATTTGTGGCCATGAAAAGATAACATTATTACACGCAAAAAAGTGGCACATTCAACTAAAAACAACAATAATCTATCATTCAGCACTCTAGATAAAAAATATCAGTATTTTGAATAAGTAAAACATTAAATAAACATGTTTTTTCAGCGATTTTTTTTATTAATTCCTTAAAATATCTGCAATGAATTTATCGCCTCGCTAAACATCTACGAGTGAAAAATTCTTCCATTTGCAGCGAGTTCCATTTTCTTCGACACAAAAGCTTGATGTTATTAAAAAAGTCCGTCAATCATCGCCTGCTTTTATTTTACTCTCAAACCCAGAAGTCTCCATCTTCCCATTCTTCAGAAAATTCAGTTGAAACATATCTCACCCGAGATCGTTACCTCCTAGGACCCCCCTGCCCCCTAAAACCTGTCCTTTCTGTCACTGGAAGTGAAAGACATTTTTCAGAAACTTCTAAGACTTGTCAACAGAAATATAGCGATCTTGGAGTTAACTTATTGGATGGATATTTTATTTTTAATGTTGTGTCTGTTTCTGCCGTTTTATCGATACTGTGTATCGAGAAGAAAGAAAAATATATCTTTCTGGTTCTAAAGTTGAATATTTGAATAACAGAGTCGAAAGCGATGTTTCTAAAATATTTTTATTAAAAATGCTGTAGTTGGGAAAAAACTCATTTGTGTATTTTAAAATATTCATTTCGCTTAGATATACATACTGCATGGAAATTGAAAAATATTTCAGTGTACAAATAAAGCAATGGGAATCTACATTTTTGGATTCCTTTGAATACCATAAAAACGTGAATTTAGATAAAAATTCATAAACGTATTTTATGGATTAATTTTGTAGGCTAGTTTATTAGGTTTAAAAAAACCCCAACCTTTTGGATTATTTATATTTATACAAATATTTCACTTAACTTAATAAAAGAGTATGCTACTTCCAGAGTAACATTACCGGGTATAAAACGTGTTTTCGAAAAGTATCAACATATAATAAGTATTGTTGAAAGATATTTCCATATATGATGAACGTTTGCGTATGTTTTGTGTATAAAACATTAGATTTTTTTAAAATTATATATTTCTTAAAATAATTACATTATTTCAAATTTTACAAACAATTATATAAATATAGCAAGTATTTTTACAGCCATTTCTTTCTGTGACAACGGTTAAATATTCTGGTTTTTCTGAAAACTAAAGCGTATTTTCTTAAGCAACTTCAAAAATGATTCATGATATAAATCATAAATGAAAAAAGGGGAACATGTTTCCATAAATTTCTTATTCAGAGTAGTCCCGTCTTTTTAATCTTTTTTAATAAACTTTTCACAGTTTTTTTACCATCTTGTTATATTTATTTTCTTTAATTAACGTTTTTTTCATCATATAACTTATTGAAAAATCATGAAAATCTTGAAAAAAAGTCCTAATACTTCAAATTTAAAAAAAAAATCTTTTCACACGTCGATCACTCTTTTATGACTAAGGAGACTCCCCCCCTCCTTTTAAAATTGGGGATACTCGTATTTAACTAGAATCATATATATCTGTCTTTTTTATACAGAATTTCAAAATAGAACATATTCGAATATAATTATGCATATAAGGACACACAAAATGTGAGCTGTCAAATAAATGTATGCCAATAATGTATGCCAATTCTCTTAGTTATTTAGTTCAAATATTATTTCAGTTTTTTTAGTCGAGCAATACATTACTGTGTTTTCTCACATGTTTTGTGCTATTTGGTACATACAATCTAGAACAGAGGTTCCCAAACTATTGTCTCGTAGACCCCTTGTCATGTTTTTCAGATTTTGGGTAGACCCCTGCTTACCTAGAATTGAATTTTTGCAAATTTACCAACCCAAATGTATTTTTGATTGCTGGGATAGAGTTACTTACTTTGAAATATTTACATTTCTAACTGTAGTGAAGTATATAGTTTAAAACTTAAGAAACAAAATTAATTAATACGTAAAATATCTGAGCAAGAAACAAATGTTTATTAGGGGAGGGATGATTTCGGTGCTTCCATAACAATTTTTCATCGTTTGAAATCAATCATGCTAGGTTCAACCTTAAATTACCTCGTTAAGTATAGGGTCCAATCTTTTTCATTCTTTTTTTTATTCTCTAATTTTTGAGATTGGTAACCACGCTGAGAGAGAGAAACTCTTACTTACTAGAGAAAACAATTAAAAACAATTTTACAATACTCCATAATTCGGGATAATAATCAAGTATGTATTTTTAATGCAAAAATTACTGACATTCGTTTCTAAACTTTACTTTAAGATCTCTGTTACTGCCTATTCCAAATAGTTCCTCTTGTAACATGACATTTTGTTTGCTCCTATGTAATCAAATGATTGTATGGCCTACTGTGGTAATAACCATAGTATAAGTATTCTCAAACCTAATTTCAAAATATGAATAAGGAACATATAAATATTGGACGTAGGTTAAAACATCATTACTTGGTTAGAATGTCTGTGGCCAATTGAAAAACTAGGAAAATTCGTGACATCCGATATTATACTCAATTTAGCTTAATTCTGGCAAGAAACACTGAAATGATGGCCCTTGATTTAGTGAAAGATATACTGACACCTTGTAACCACAAAATTACCTCATTAAATTTAGTAAATAATTCTGTTAAAAAAATTAAAATCTGGTTTTAGTTTGATTATTTTTTAAAGTAATGCCACGATCTGACTTAATGAAAGCTACTATCGTAGCCCTTCATTTACAACACATATTCCCCACATTATTTTTCGCTGCCGTAGACCCCTTGTTTGTCGTCATAGGTCCCTGGGTTCAGTACAGCCCACTTTAAAAATCCCTGATTTAGAGAAATATTAAAGCATGACTGATAAATACCTGATAAAGCTGCATATTGATCCAGTAAACCAAATATTATTTTGTATTCTCCTTAAGATTTTTTATGCGTCGAAATATTTTAAAAATAAACAGCTACATACTAATATTTACTCTAAGCAAACTTACCAAATATTATTTTGCATTTTTCTTAAGATTTTTTTATGCGTCGAAATAACTTAAAAATAAACAGCTACATACTAATATTTACTCTAAGCAAACTTACGGTTCTGTAAGAGTTGTATTTACCATTGCAATTAATTTTTAATGATTTTATTATTATTTTTAAGGCTAGTGTACTTATTTAAAGGCTGAGTTTTTAACATTAAAATAAATTTGGCTTTTTCATTTTTTCTAAATCTTATGGAAACTATTTTAAAATAGACACACGTATATAGGCCTTAGAACAAATTCCAACGAATTTTAGAATAAATTTATAATATATTCGATATGAATTACATTGAACAAAAAATTATTCTTAAATACTATAAAAATTTTTTGAGACAATTGATCTTTTTATAAACCTAATTTTCTATTGAAACAAATCCTTCAAATATACATTTTTTAAATTTACATATCTGTACCTATTTTCTGTTAATGATCTTTAGAAAAAATGTGTGTGTGTGAAGAGACAATCTTTGGGGAAGTTAATAGAAATCAAAACAGTTTGTATGGGAAATATCACCATCACACCAACTTCTCAATGTAGAGTAAAAAATGATATGATGATTATGTGAATATTCTTAAATATCTCATACATAGGTATTGATTATTGATACTCTATGAGCTGATGTATATGAATCTAAATTAAATTCTGTTAAGCAGATTTCAATTTGATTTATACTCTTCTATCGCTCATGTTAATTAATTTGACATATGAGTTTTGGTTACTTACGTATTATACCATCAAACGATTTTGTCAAACAGAAGATCTGGCCAAATACGATGATTTATAACCATTACGGAAAATATATTCCTGAGCTGATTTGGCAGTTTTGTTGACTGAGTTTTTTTGAATCGGTGACGCTTTTTATTTAGATGAAATTGGTAGACTGTATGGCTATCGAATTTTATATTTCTATGTTCGAAAATATTTTTAGCATTCGATTTATCTCTTAAAATCGTTTAGGTTCCAAAAAGTGTAGAAATATTAGTTATCGCTAATTGAAAAAGAAAATTATATTTCTGAAATTTCAATGTCCTTTCTTATGGCATCTGTACTGTTCTTTAAATTAAAGAAAGATATTTATATATAGCTTCGTTTGACGAATAATAGAGTTTAATTTCAGTTAATCATTGTTTAGTTATCATGATTCTTTATTGAGTGGAATAATATTAGTAAAATTATCGGTGGGTGTGTTGTTAAATAAAGGTGGAAATTTCATAAGGAAAACCTTCGAAAAAATTTATCTTCGAAGCTCTTTAAATATTCCTTTGAATCTTTCTTTGTCCACAGTGAAAGAAAAATATTTTATTTTCATTTTTTTTCATGTTAACTATTTTTACTACAAACTATTTTCCATTTATAATTAAAATAATTTTTGCATTTTTTCTCCTTGTTTACAAAGTGCTTTCAAATATTTTTGATATTTTTAATAAGCCTATTACTGTATTCAAAAATAAACTATATTGTTATGAAATACACAAGCAGTACTTCATTTACAAAATAAAATTTAAAAGACTTTGGAATTAAAAAATAATAAATCTTTGATTAAATGAGTAGTAAAATTAATTGCTTGCTTTTTTAATAGTTAAAAAACTACCATGGATAGAAAAATAAAAATACATTAAGTCAAATTTATTACAGGAACACTAAAACTTTAATCTTTTAGCAAAAATACCAATATTTCCTCCTTAATAATCTTCTTATAATTGAAAAAAAGGTACAATTGAAATCCATTTGGACATAATAAAATCTTATTTCAAGCATTCAAATAAAATAGTTTATCTTCGACAAATCATTTTCCGAAAAAATAATGTAATTCTGTTTGTGTGTGGATTTTTTGTATTCATTACCATTTATAAAAAGAACGGGAACTTTTAAAATAGAGAACACGGGAAAAAAGTGAGATTCGTGGCGTATAGAAAGATCTACCAATTGGAAATGCTTTAGCCTTTTATGTTCAAAAGCACTCTCCACTCCAAAGCATTTCAAAAGAAATCTACATTTCGCAACAAATAGAAGAGTAGATTTGAAACCGTAGATCTAGAATGACTGTCGTTTTTCGACGAAATTCCATCAACTGCCCCTTGCAATTGAATGAACCCGGCAACTGAGAACTATTTTGATGTGCTCATGTAGAATGAATGCGTTTCGATCAAAACATTGAAATAAACAAGAATTTATTTTGAGAAAATTGGAATAAGAAAGTACTTTCAGTGATTGAATACATGATGTATTAAGCTTGAGAAATTTTAGATACTGTTATCCGGTTAGCTTTTATTAGTATTTGAAAAATACATGTTATAAAATCTGTTTAAAATGCATAGGTTTTCTTTTTATAAGAAACAATTATTTATTGGAATTTTTGGCTTATTTATTTGCAGTGATTAAACATTAACCCAGGAGCAGGCGCGCACTCGATAATAAACTTACAGGTCACGCTGTGTGACTGAGTTTCCCCCATCTTTTTTTTTTAAATTTTTTTGTGCGCTATAAAAATTGTAAAATTCCCGTGAACAATTTAGTTAAAAGGAAGCATACTTACTTTTTGTTAAGGACTTTTAATTTTTTTTTTGATAATTTGGGAAAAAATATCAATCAAACTGAACCAAGATGTTTCAAAAGTGTATCACATTAATAAAGGACACAAATAACAGACACATTTCGCTAATGTCACATGGATATTATTTGCAGGCAAAATTGTCATATTTTGTTCAAGTTATTGTAGTTTAATTGTCCTTTGATGATCAACAAATAGCATACTAAACTTTTTTTTTTGCTTATGTCTTTTTAACGGGGCAGAGTGTGTCTTGTGGTATACTTATATATGGTTTCATATCTTTCTTAATTCACTTTTTTTAGATAACATTCGAAAACTTTCTTTTCAACGCAAACGTTCGCTGCTTTTCTCAAAATTACTTGCACTATCATGATTGATATGCATTGTTTCAGCAGGCTTTTCCCTCGCTGGATCAGTTTCAACTTCCTTCAATAGAGACCACATATATCCATTTACTTTTTATATTCTGCTCATTTACACTTAAAACCCATAACAAGCCATACAACACAACGAACAAAACCACTAAGTTATTTACAGAGGAAAAATGTAGCATATTCATAGAAAATATTTTGGAACAAAAGTGGTTGCGTGTGGAACTCAGTGAAAATAAGCACCTTAAGATCCTAAGAAAATGTTTGCCACTCCCAAAAAAGAGGGATGTTAAAAATGCATTTTAGTCCCCATTAGGACTGTCATATAGGAGTATACTGTGAAAGTCATTGGTAACATATAAACAGCTTTTCCAGAATTAAAGATTTCTCGAGCCTGGGTGACCCTGTTGCGTGCGTGCGTGTGTATGTGTGAGAGAGTCGGTTAGCTTACTTACATGTTCACGAAAGGGATTTTATTTAATTCATAATGTCTTGCGCCCTTCAAAACTTTGCGTAATAATTAATTTTTAGCTTCACCATTATTGGAACAAAAAACTTTATTTTTATGAAAATATTATTAATCAAAATAAATCTCGACAATATTGTTTTGTGATATTGTTATGGGAATGGAAAAAATATTTTAAATGTTGTCTCTAATGAGTGCATTGCATAGTTTTTTTTCTTTAAAATACATTTCGTAACATATACTTGCTGTAAAACGTTTAAAAATAGGAGTAAATAAATGTATTTTAATTTGAATGAACGCAGATATAACTATTTTTATGGAACAAAATGCAGGCAATGACAAGTAGTAGACATTTTGAGAGACATCCTACAGTTTTAGGTAATCCGTTGAGTGAAAGTTAGAAACATGAGTCAACCCATACAATAATATGAAATCTATATTTATCCATCTTATATTTTTATACATCATTGGTCAACAAACTATTTTTACGAAAAACAATGCATAGAATGACAAGTAGTAGACAGTCTGAGAGGCAATTTACAGTTTTAGGTAATCCGTTAAGTGAAAGTTAGAAACATGAGTCAACCCATACAATAATATAAAATCTATATTTGTCCATTTTATATTTTTATACATCATTGGTCAACAACCTATTTTACGATAAAAATGCATGGAATGACAAATAGTGAACAGTCTGAGAGACAGCCTGCGGTTGCAGGTAATCTGTTAAGGGAAAGTTAGAAACATGAGTCTATCCATACAACGATATACAATCTATATTTAACCCCCTTATATTTGTATACATTATTGGTCAGCAAGTATTACGTGGCAAGTGGAGCAATTCTAATTGGCACTTTACACAGTTATGATATCATGTTACATTTATTGCTGATCTATATGCCTCAAGCATAACGACTATTCCTTACTTTTAATTTTGTGCAATCAAATGACTTTAAAGAATGTTCTTGCGAGTAGTGTGTGTGTAATTTGTGTAAAAAAACACCTTTTTTTAAATTTTATTCATTCTTAGCATTAAATGTTTAATTCAAATCAAAGCACCTGTATAATATTTATAAAAGGAATACTCACTCATTACCGCGTCGTGAAAAAAATTCCTTAAGAGTTATTTAAAGCAAAATATACGGACTTCAATAAATATAACTCTATCGATAAATCGACAGCTACTTTAAACAGCGAGACAGATTTTAATGCCGGATTGATTTAATTGATTGAAAAAAATGCATGTATTTCTGGTTCTACATTTATACGTGTGAATTAATTTTTTTCTCATTCGAAATACATGTTGATCCCACAAAGAAGTTATCAATTGAACATTTAGAAGCATACGTGAAATTGAAAAAAAATCACGTTTTGTTATTAAGCGGTATTAAGGAAAAGACAAGATTGCATTAAAGTTTTAGTTTTTTTATTTAACTCTATAGCAAGTATATTTATACTTGATGTTTATTTCTTATTTAAAAAAAAGTTATACAATATTTTGTTCAATTTTAATTTTCCATATATGTTAAAAGAAAAATTATATTTTATGCTAATTATTTTTATGTTAATAAATATCTTTAAAAGATATATAATTAATATATAATAAGACTTTAAGTCATTATTTTTGACTACTATTCCATAATTCTGATTGCATTGTCAAGGGAATTGAAAAGTTTAAAATATTTATTTCACACAGTGTGGTACAGGGAATATAAGTTAGGCGCACCACAGCTATAAGCTTACTGACCCGTGGTATACATTATATTTTCGGAAAGTCCATTCGAAATAAGAATCAAATGTAAAATTCTATTTCAGAGGTGGGTCACTAATGACCCATGGGCCCTTAAAGAGTTATGCGACCCGCCAAGACAATCAGAAAATGTACTTGGAACCAAGATTTCTTTTCCACATGCGATCAAAAAATCATCTTTCATATTTTATTTTTAAGAAAATAACAGATCTGAAAGTTCTAAGACATCATATGCAGAGTTTGGAAGACGAGGTCAGAAGAAGAGTTTAGAATTTTAAGAAAATTGAGCGTTAATTCATTTTTTGTGGTATCTTATTACTGTTGGTATTGATGCATCACATAAAGAGTTTCAGCTTGAAATTGTTGTTTTGTAGTCAGATTACAGCAGCGTTTCTCAAACTGAGGAGCACCCCCACCTAAGGGGGCGTGGTAACTGTACAAAGGGGCGAGCATATTAAAAAAATTAAAACTAAAGGCTTTTTTCTAAAAAAAAATTACTGAAAGTAAACAATCAAAATAGATTCTGACATAATAATAAAAAGTACTGATACAATACACTGATATAATACACTTATAAATTTATCGGTACAGCACAATGTATTTCATAATTAATTTGACAATACTAAATAAGGAGTAATTTTAATAACAATCAGTGTCCCCATGGGCTTGAAATATCTAAAACTATATACAAAAACTAACACAGAAGAGATCAGACCTCGGAGAGACTTACATACATGTCCGGGGCAATTAAAGCTTTGGCTGAGCGAGATATTTATATACTCAGGTGACACTTAAGAGGTTTAAGTCGTGTTGTAGTTTTATCGTCAATGCATAGTATTATTGAATCCAATAAATTGTTGCTAAATGTTGGGAATGAGGGGACGTGATGAAAAATATGATTTAATATTGGGTAGCAAATGTTGAAAGCTTGAGATGCACAAGATTACTTTGTGAAGAAAATCTTGAAGCCTATGACATTGACATTTATAAATATTTGTCTGCTGTAAAACTTCCATGTATGAAGAAGTGTGCAAATAAATTTTTCTTTATGTTTTATTTGAAATACATTTGTGAGCAAAATATTCCTTGCATGAAGATGAACAAGGGTAAATCTGGAAGCAAGTTCACTGACAGAAACTGTGATAGCCCAGCCAATGGACACTCTTCTGGCTTCGAACCCACTAAGAACTTCCGCCTTCTAAGGCCTTCACTTTGAACTCACTTAGCACTCATAGAACTACCCTAGCACTTCACGCAAATACTAAATCTCCAATATATACACATTCCTAACCTGCATAATCGCGTTCTCTTCTTGTGTTGGTTGGAAATAATTGCCATTCTGGCCCCAAATATTTCCCAATAGGGTTTTAGTAGAATGCGCGATAAAGCCCCGTCACAAAACTTGCAGACTGTAATGAGAATTTAAACAAGAATCCCCACTTACGATATAAAAAAAATAGAGAAAAGTATGATATGATGCTTTATAAGTTGATTCAAAAGCTAAATAGGCTTACAGCTATAGAACTATATGGAATTAGTACAATAAATAAAATGAATAAAACTACAACAGTTTTATTTAAATTCTATTTATTATTTTTTTATAATGGAAGTAATGATTTTTAAAACGTCCGCTGCCACAGTGTGGCCGGCAAACCAAACAAGTTGCCACCCCTATGTTCTAATACTATGGTATAAGAACCGATCCATGAAATATTATTGTCTTATAATCTATTAAAATTTGTTCTTGTTTCTATGCTAAATTATATTTTATTAATGTATGGTTTAGGAAGTCTTGTAAATACAAACTACATAAAATTTTAAAAGAAGCTATTCTTTTTTACAAAACACTATATGAATTTATAAGTATTTCTTGGAAATTCAATTATTGCTGAGCTACAAGATTTCGAAAGTTTCAATAAGTTAAATTTTCAACATTGCCGCACATTATAAGAAATAATATAACATTCCAACATGATGATAATATTACACGCATCATGAATATTATATATACATCGAACAACAATAAATAAAAATGATAAAATCTTGAAAAACTCCTGAAAATCATGCACTTTCAATAGCGTAAGATATATTTTTCAAGAAATATATCGCAACCAAAACTTTATTCTGAATTTTAATAAAATAACTTTTAAAAAGGGGAAAAATATTTACTAGAAAAATTTAAAAAGTCGAATAACTCATGAATGAAACCAGTGATGTAAATAAAAGATTCAAAATTGATGGATAGAGAATGTCGAAAAGAAAGTTAAGATTGGATTTGCATCGACATTTCTCCATTTTCTCTATTCAAATATTGCAGAATCCGAGTTAGATTTTAGTCAGTTTAATAAAATCTTTTCATAAGTTTATAAAGTAAAATTTTATTTCTCTTTAAACTGTGTGCGTACATAGAATAAGAAAGATATATGGTTAATGTAACTAAAGATATATTTCGTGGAGTGGAAAAATATTTAATTCTGCAGTGCAATTTTTGAACAGAAAAGAAACTTATTTTGTAGAATGTATTAATCCGTTTCGCTCAACAGGTGAACTGGACGCATATATACGTCTTTCCGACGTATATATACGTCTTTTTTGTGCTGCTATCATTAATGTTATTTCGAAGGCTTTGGAAGGTAATAAAATGACCTTGTTGCGAAGAATGAAAAGAATTTGCGAAGAATGAGTTATATCTTTGCAATTTTGAAAGAATACTGTATATCAAATCACTATTAGGTATGAGTTATCTCTTTCACTTTGATTGTTTCAAACCTCAAAATCTTACCACACCTTCGACAGCATTACTGAAGAGGGATGACATAGGAGGACTTGTGTTACGTAAGTCTAATTCACAAGGACGTCCGAATGTGTGAATGTCACGTCATTGCATGGAATGATCCAGCGTTAATTATCGGTATCATCGAATCAATGTAGTTAGTGCGTTACCCAAGACGTCATGAAATTCGACACATGCGATTACGAGCCACAACGTTCGCATCTGATTGTCCTAATGGTTATACTAGTATCCGTAAATGGAGAAGATTCCAGCAATTTCAATTGCCCTGTGTCTTTAGAATTGTTCGAACACGATATGAAATTCAGGCTTCATGTGTGTTTTGATAGATTTTTAGTAATTGCTTGGTATTTTTTAAATATGGCTGATTACTTTTAGAAAGATTTACCATTTATGGTTTAACTCAGTCATTTTGAATTTTCAAGAAAAAAAATCTATTTGTAAAAGTTTTACGAGTGATTTGTGGTATGCTTATAACCATGAATATAATTAAAATGGATTCAAATTCGAAATGAAGTTAGCTGAGTAATTAGGAACCGTGATTTTGAAAAAGCCTATAAATGAATATTTTTTATTCTATTTAGTTTCAGTTAAGTTAGAATGTACTTGTAAAAAGGTATTAAGAGTATCATAACAAGACAAAATTATTTAGATGCAATTTTTAAGCAAAAAAAGAACAAGAAATAATTACATATTTTCAAAACATCCTTATATGGACAAGCAATATAACTTTTCTTTTTAATGTCAATTCCTACTTCGTTAGAAAAACGTACTGGCGGCATATATAACTACGATAAAAATAACAAAGAATAAATTTAAAATTAAAAAATTAAATTTAATTAATGAATTTATATTTATAGAACGATATTAGCATGAAGTATCATCCACTACAAGTTTAAAAAATGTTTTAACATGAATGGATGAAAAGAAAGTATTTTTTAACAATTCAAAATTTGAACAACATATATACATATAAAGAGAGAGAGAGAGAACTAATAGTAGTAACTGAAAAATGCTTCTATAATAATAATATTTTGCCTATATGTAACTTCTATACAGGTACAGAACTAAGATTTTTCAAAAATTCCCATTATTCTCTCTCTCTCTCTCTCTCTCTCTCTCTCTCATAGTTAACATCAACTCAAATAAAAACCAGTGACAGCTAAATTTCTTTACTCTGATGCATTAAAATATAAATGAATCCCCTCCCAAATTATATATTTCAAAAATCTTAGTTCAAGCACTGTATAGAAGTTTTAGCTATATATAGGCAAAATAATATAATTGTTATAGAAGCATTTTTATAAAAATAGAATGTTTGAAAATATGTTATTTCTTCACTTTTGGTAAGATAATTTCAACGTTATTATTATACTTATTTTTAACATATTAATGTAGTTTTCAAGAGTGAAAACAACTTATTTCCTTTTGTTTTAACACTACAGTTAAACTTATCTTCTAGGGTTTGGATTGATATAAATTGGTTTATTGTTCCTGACTACAGAACATTAACTACGAGTCATCTCTTCCAGTATGTTAAATGTCCTTGGAACTAAATTAAACTATTACATTCAAGCCAAAATTATTCTCCGGTTTATTATAAATATATGCATACATATTTTGAAAAAAAAACATATTATTGAAAAGTTGTTAAAATATTTGAGAAAATAACCCGTCTTTTATTTAAATAAATGTGGATAAAGAATTAGTACAGAATTAATATAGAATAATAGAGAATTAGTACTGTATTTTTTGAAAATATATTCTTTTTATTTAAAACATAGTATACCTCAGTTTTTAAGAGAATGACACAAAACTAATAATTTAATATATAATAAATTGCATTTCAATTTGACAAGCAATAAAAAACTAATATATATATATATATATATATATATATAATTTTCTTAATTTTTTAATATATATATATTTATCACAAACTAAAACAAAATATATCCCCTTTTAACATATAAAATAAATTTTTTGTACCGAAAAAAAAATCAATTTAATTTTTTTTAAAAAACAACAAATTTGTGCTTATTTCTTCTGATACAATTCTTTTTAATTAGATCCTTTGACCAAAAAGTTAAGAATTAAATAAATTGATAAATCAGAAAAAGCACATTTCTTATCCTGAACAACTAGGCAAAAATATTTCCGAAAGCCTTTGGAGGAAAAACCAGCATTTTCCCTCAATGCGAAATTAATAAAAATTTTAGCTTTTTTGGTTTAAAAATAGTACATTTGCAATATGTGTTATTTGATGATATTCCATTTTCATTAATATTGAAGTAATTTATTAAATTTCTTCTAATTTGTCCTCACAGAATATTTTATTAAATCTTAAATGTATTAACTATTCGAATTTCTTTCTAAAGTAACTTTTAAGAAAATGGTTAAGAAAGAAATTAAAATAATTATATTATTTATGCAGTTCATTTAATTATGCAACAAGAGATGATAAATCCTAAAAAACCGTGTTTTAATTATATTTCAAGGTGTCTTGTTCTTTTAATTTTATAAAGATGAGGTTCACATTTGATTAAAATAGGAGTGTAGAATAAAGTTAAATATATTATGGGAATACCAACTAAATGAAAATAACAAAATATTTAAGTTTTATATGAAAACTATTTTGTAATATTTAGTTGCCTCTTTGTAGAATTTATTAAAAATTGAAAACGTGCACATAAATATATATATATATATATATACTATTTTATTTCCCTTTAAATTAAAACAGCATGCACAAAACTTATAAAGTAAAATGTGTAATATAAAAATAGATTAAAGCACACGAACATTTTCGTTAAATATAGCTCATCTTGTTCATAAGATTTTTTAACGCATTAAAATGTAAGAAATAACTTATCTAGTTATTATTCTTCAGTTATTATTTTTTCTTAAATATGTAGTATTTCCTAATGTAAATAAGTGAAAGTTTCGCACTGATTTAATTATTATTGAGCAAAAAAATATAACTATATTTTCTATAATTAATTTTTCTAAAATAAATTTAATTTTAATGTTCAATGATTTCGTGTACGTTGCATCGAAAGTAGAGCCGGATGCATGTATAAATAAAAATTACGTGAATTGATTATGTTACTTCTGTATTTAAATGAAATACATATATATAGTACAACAAAATAAAAAAAATAATAAGTGAGAAAGTTGTATTTCCTACAAGGCCAAAAAAAAAGAAAGAAATTGGATTCCAAGAAACATAACAATTGAAGATACAGAAAGAATATTTGGACTAAGATGGAGACATATCATGATTATTTACTATAATATATATGTAATAAAATAAAATACTAAATGCCAAATTGTAATTCCTACATTACTAAGAATCATTGAAATTATATTTTAAAAACATACAAAAACCCACTAAAATATAAGTAAAATAAATGGTGGAATAGAATATCCTACACTAATGGACAGAAAAATTAGTGCACCAAGAAGGAGTCGTCAAAATGAAACGCGCGCGAAAATTTACACACGTATTGACTACTTTGATGTAAGTAAATAATTAGGAAATCAAAGAGAAAAGATAATTTATTTCAGATTAAAAGGCAAAAGAACGGAAATTTTAATGCCCTATTTAGCAACATCTAGCGCGAACGCACAATGCGATACGATCAGGCAATGAGGCATACAAGTTATGTATGATGTCTTGAGACATTTCGTTCCATATTTGCTGTAACCTTGCCCCTAATTCATTCAAAAACGTGGAATGCCCTACTCGCCATCCCAAGTGATCCCAGATATACTCGATTGGAGACACATTTGGGGATCGGGTAGGCCGAAGAAGGGTAGTAACAATGCGGAGACAGTCTTGCGACATCCTTGCAGAATGAGGTGGAGCATTGTCTGGTTGAAAATTGGCTCCCGGGAGCCGTTACATGAGTGGCAACACATATGGTTGCAGGATGTTATGTACATACCGCTGGACGGTCATGGTGCCACGGATCAATGCTAGGAGTGACCATGTATTGTAGCCAATGGCACCCCATACCATTACACGAGCTGTGGGAGGGGTGTGTCTCTGTAAAGCAATGGCAGGATTGAGGTACTCAGCATGGGGTCTCCAAACACGAACATGGTTGTCATCACTGCAGAGATTGAATCTTGATACATCGCTAATGATGACCTGGTTCCAATCCACTAAAGTGTTCTCGTGCACGGCACCACTCCAAACGGAGGCGTCGGTGGGTGGGTGTCAATTGCAGTCCAATCTTAATGGGTGCTGCGATCCCAAATGTTCTTCAGCCAGGTGCCTTCGTATAGTTCGAGAAGACACATGGGTCCCTAATGAAGGAGCTACCAGTGCCTGGATGGTGGCTGGTGAATGAGTCGGCTGTACGTGTGCATTTCTTACCATTCTTTCCATGGGGTGGTCTTCTTGACGTCTGGTCTGTCGAGAACGTCCTGAGCCTGATCTCCGTATAAATGACATCTCTTGGATCCACCGCTCCCAACACCTCCACACAACACAATCAGAGCCGTCTAATTGACGAGCTACTCGCCTAGCTGACCACCCAGTTTCCATCATGCTAATGCTTCTCCACCTCCCAAACTTCGACAGTGGTTAATATTGCCCTCGAAAATGGTGTAATGGTATGACTACCTCAACTCTTCCTTTGTAAACGATTCACCACACTCAAACAAGCTTTGGTTACATGTTTTATACTCCACGGAGAACGACGTTAAACGCCCTGTACCGGCTATACGTAATGCACTATCACGCTCCATTTCTAATCATTTCCATATCTCTCCGACATGTACCTTCATTCCAAGTTTCGATATAATCCCGAAATTATTTCTTGTTGCGCTAATTTCTTTGTCCATGAGCGTATTACTATTGGATAAAAAAACAGAAATTACTGGGTGTTGAGGTATTAAAATTGAAAATACCGAAAGAAGCATTGGAATAAAAAGAAGAACTATTCTGGGTTCTCGAACTGTCATGTCCTTGACTTAGGACATACACGTGACACGTGACTTTACTTTTGTTTCTTATAAAAATCAATATCATTAGTATTGGTACATTAGAGTCATTTCTCTAAAAACTTAATTTATATCTTTCAACTTTAAAACATCAATTTCTATCATAACTGATAACTCATTTGACATCTTATGATAAAATTATGAGAAGTATATTAACATTTCTCAAAATTTTGTATGAGAAAACCTATATAATTTGTTTTCTCAATTAAAATATATAGAAAATGTCTCATTTAACACAACTATATTATAAAAATTAAATATCATATCATATCATATATTATTCTTTTTCGTAAAGTTCTGTTCAGCAAAACTCAGTTACTTCAATGTTACTAGAATTGGAAATACACAATTTAACTGACCTCCAATTCGTAGTGGCAGAACCCTTTGTGAACGGTAATCCTGATATTGTAGCTTTATTTCACTGGTAAAATTTTATTTATTTTGATATTGGTATTTCACTATGGGATGCGATGTTGGTCAATTCACTGTATTACAATGCAGACTTTCCGGCGAAGATTTTTTTCCTTTTATTTTTCTGGCGGAAGGGAGTGACGTCTTTCATCACGGGGGGATAGGGGATTCACGCTTCTCTTCTTTTTTTTTCTCTCCATTATAATGTTTCTTCCATTCACGGTAAACTGGAAGGCCTCTTCAGCAAAGACAGAATATCGTTTGTAGGTTAACACAGTATTCTTCTCGGTGTTAAGAGCGATATTCTTCCGGGGATTACTAGCGCATTTTTTTTTTACGTACCATAGATTAATTCTGATAACCCAACGTCCTCAGCTAACAAATGTAGAGTGCCGTCGGTATTCCATAAAATTCTTCATATCAGTTATTACTGCAGTTGGCGTTCGTTTTTATATTAAAATATTTTATAAAAAAATATTAGTTTTTTACGTTAAGATCGCAGACAAATTCCTGCCGGCTTTAATTCTGTCATGATTTTGAAGACAGAATCAGTTTAAAAGTTAGAAAAAGGGAAGATCTTTATTCAATCATTTCTACATATGTTCTGACGCTAAGAGCAGGGAGTAAAAAGCACGCCACGATTTTCGGATAAAATGGATAACACTTGAAAAACATGTGGTAAGTATTACGTATTTGAAGAGGTTATTTGAAAGTTAATGCTGACATATGTTGACTATTAAATCTAACGAACTGGAATTAGACATGTTTATTCGCTAGGTCATATGTTCGGGAGAAAAAAATGGGTCAATAGTTTGATACTTGACGATGTGAACTGAGAAAGATGATTTAAGTTTTAATCTAATTTAATTATCCTTTTTAATCTAATTTTTAATCTAATTTTAATCTTATATATATATATATATATATATATATATATATATATATATATATATATATATATATATATATATATATATATATATTAGAAAACAAATTATTTTTAAAGTTAATTAAACATACGCTTAATTTTTTTATCAATATGATAATTTTGAAAATAAATGAATTTAAGGTAACTTAAATTGCACAGAGGAATTTTTGCTCAAATTAACTTGTATGGGTAACTTGTATATGATTTCTTTGTTGCTATTGTTGCATAAATATTTAAATTGAAAATAAACATTTTATGTTTAGAACACTAGTTTTCAAAATATTTTACTCGAAAATTTATATTATAAAACAAAAAATGTCTTAATTTCAAATCGTTTTGATACAACGGTTTGGAAATAAATTTTCGCTTACAAAATATTCTTATAACATAAAGTTTCTTTAAAATATGTGAAATATCGTTGCATAATAATATTGTAGCACTACGGAACATGTAAAACGCGTACCGTGAATAAAACAGCAACATAGCGTAGCTAGGCACTCAAAATGCTGGAAACAAATGTATTGCAATATAAATAAAATGAAACATATTGTTTTCGCAAAATGCATTTTCAGCAATATTTTATATTGAAATTTTAGCAAAAACTTCAAACATTGAGGCATAAAATGCTCAGAAACATTCCATATTGAAGGACGAAGCATCAAAAAATGGAAATATAAAATAACATAGTATATTGATTTCTCAATATTTCTTTCAAATAACTTGCCATCAGAATGGATTTTGACAGCCTTATCACTCACTGTATATAATTGTTGTACTAGAAGCATAAACACAAGTGAGACATTTTTCATCTTTATTCTAAAATTATCATATGAGGTACCCAAGTATTTTATTAAAATGTTTGAACTATACTTTTTCCTTTTTAAAATTATTTTTATTATAAAGAAAAACAAAATATTTCGTTTTGAGTGAAGTGAGTAAATATTTGCTTTATGAGAAAGGGAAAACTATTTCTCAATGTTGTTGAATGAATGAACGATTCATCTTTTCCAATGGTAAAGGTATAAATTTAAAAATAACATTTAAGCATTTTAAAATGACATGCTTAAAACAAATATTATTTTGCTAATCTTTTTCTAGAATATTATAAATTTTAAAGAGCAAATATTCTCCATTTGAATTTCCTTTCATGTGCTTGATTATGTCTCAAAGCAATAATTTGGGAATAGAAGCAAAGATAAGAAAAAACATTTTGGAATTCTTTTTTATTTCCTGATATCAAATAATTCTAAAAATGCATTTAATCGAAAATTTGAATTTAAATATGTATTCAATACACAAAATAATATATCCGTGATTTTTTCAATATAATTTAAGGTAGTCGACTACGTCTGAAACCGTGATTTTAAAAAAGCGAATAAATGGATAATTTTCATAATATTTAGTGTCATTTTGTTTAGGATACATGACCAGAATCGTTTTAAGAATATTATTACAAAAATTATTTAAATATAATACATTGGCAAAAAATTAACTTAGAATAACCTTTTTTCAAAACAGTCTCCTTCTATAAAAATGCTTCTATAATAATTATGTTTTGCGTATATGAAGTAAAAACTTCTTTGCAGAAAGTCTGAGCTAGGATATTTGAAAAATTCACATTATTTTCAGAGTTGCCAGCAGTTAAAATAATTATCGGCGTTTTTTTCCTTAAAATTTCTCCCCTCCGTTGCATTAAAATATGGATAAATCCCCTCCTAAGTTATATATTTCCCAAATTATAGTTAATCCTCTGTACAGAGGTCTGAGCTATATACAGACAAATATTAATATAATAGAAGTATTTTTCACAAAAGGAGAATATTTTGAAAATGGGTCATTCTATGTTCATTTTTTTGTCAAAATATTGCACTTAAATTTTTTTTTATTGTAATACTATTCTTAAAACAATTTTATATACGTTTTCTAATCTAAGTAACACTAAATATCAAAAACATTATCCATTCATATGCTTTTGCAAAATCACGGTTTCGATCGTAGTCGGATATCTGAAATGACTTCTTTTAAATATATCATAGAAATTAAGAAATTTTTATGTAATACTTCTATTTAACCTCAGCAAATTTAAAAACAGCAAGACTACAGAAGAACAGCTTTTCAAACACACGATTTCTTCACAGCAAATTTCCTTTGTTTTCTCATGCTTAAAAAATGCACTACTCAGTAAATTTGATTTTTCAATTTCTTTTTAACCATTTAGTTAAATTTATTTGTAAAAGGATTTTGAGCTTTTTCGGGACCTATATATCAATAAAATGAATAAATATTTCTTTAAGTAAACGTATGAAGAGTACAAAAGCTCTTTGTTACTAGGCCCAGGTTAGGTCCCTTTGTTATTATCCAGCGATTGGGTGCTAGTGGGCTGCACTTATAGTGTCCATTAAACAGGGGTCAGGCGCGCACTCGATACTAACATTAGTGACCATGCAGTGTGACTGATGCTCTCCAATAATTTTCTTACAACTATTTTTATTGTACACAATAAAAATCATAACTCGAGTAAATAATTTAACTAAGAAAAAGTATACTTACTTATTTTTAAGGACTTTTCAATTTTTCTTTGATGATTTGAGAAAAAAATTCAATACAACTGAACTAAAATATTTCAAATGTGAGTGACCTTAATAAAGGACAAAAAAAAGAAAAACACAAACACTTTTCATTAACAATCAAAAAATAATACCTGAAAGCAAAACTGTCTTATTGTTTTAAGTTATTGTAGTTTTACTGTCCTTTGATTATCGACAAACAGCATGCAGAACTTTTTCTCGCTTTTTTATATTGCTTGTTTTCTTTTATATTTTGTTAATTTGCTATTATAAGCCATAATGTGACGTGCAACTCAGCTATAAAAACCGCTAAGTCATTCAAAGGGGGGATGTAGCAAAAACTTACAGGAAACGTTTTGAAACAAATTGGTTCGCGTAAGGAATTTAGTGTGTCCAAGTACCTCAAGATTGTAAAAATAACGTTTGCTACTTCCGAAAAAGAGGGAGATATGTGTGAAATATATTTTAGTTTCTATGAAGATTGTCACATAGGAGGATAATGTGAAGGTCATTGTTAACAAATAAATAGTTTTTCTTTACAGAATTAACGATTTCGTGAGCCTGAGGTAAATTTGTGCCCCTCGCGTAAGCTCATGTGTTAATAAGATTATCGCCGCTTATCTGTTATAGTGGTTAGTGACGCTAACTACTGATACGTAGGATTCCACTTTGAATCCCGGAGAAGGCATGTGTGATTGTGAATGTATTGGATCTTTGTAGAATGAGATTGACGGAACACCTCTAAACCAACCCCAAGGTGTTATATCTCAAATTGGAATGAAACCTAGCCAATTCATACTGTCACCATAGGATGTTAAAAGCTATGACTGTCGACATACGTACAACTAGCTCCTTACCAGGATGAATTCTGTAGACTTTAATCTGATGGTACTGTCGATCATTTAACATAAGTAACAAAAAAACAACAACAGCAAGACTGTGATTTATCTCATTAACACAGATAACACCTTGTAGAGTAGTACAATGCTACATCAATTTGGAACTCATAAGAGCAACCAGTCATGATATTGGACAAGTTACGCGTTTGTTTGTCCAATGATAGTCATCAACGTTGTGGCAGGTTCAATTTGGCCACATCTGTGGAATGCCCCCAACAGTGTGACATCAATGTAGTATCTAATATTGGTCACCTCTGGTATGTATTCAGAGTAACATGATACTTTTGTGATACCTAGTTAGTTAGCTTTGTCCGATAACACTTCTCTTTGGGGGTTGCATAATGCTTACCAGCATGATAAGGTAGAACTGTATACTGCAAGTAACAGTAAATGTATTTTGCAGTTGGTGTAGATCAGTTTTCTCAAACTGGGGGCGCCTCCTAAGGGGGCGTTATAAATTTGCGAGGAAGATGCGAGTATATTTAATAGTTAAAAACAAAAGATTTTTAAAAATTCTTAATGTAGTGAACAGCATACATTCTGACATAATAAAAAATTAAATACTCATTTACACTCATAAATATATACGCAATGTATTTTGTATAATTAGTTTAAAAATACTACCCTGCAAAAAACCGGTATTCAGAACGGAGTACAAAATACTCACTTTTGAATACGTCACATACTCAAAATAGCTCCGATGCAAATATACTCAAATTTGAGAATAGCCCATTCTCATCTTTGGCAACGACTACGTACTCAAAATTGTAAACAACACATACTCATTTTTGAACCTAATACTGGATCAAATTTGAGAATATAACAGCTAAATGTGTGTGTAATGCACTTATTTATGAGTATTTATGGGTCAAATATGAGTTTGTATGTTATTTATTTTCGATACTGTTGTATCCAGTACGAATTTTTAACATAAAAATATACATCAAATCAAATTTAAAGGGATCTAAATATGTGATACTTAAGTTGTAAATTTCATTTTTTTCCATCTTATATATTATTGAATTTACATTTTATGTAGTTTTTACCACTTAACTTTGAAAATCTAAATTCTTTTTGCATTTATTGTGCTACAAAAAAGTACTTTAGTATCATCGCAAAAGTGCCAACGTTCAAGATAATTCGCCGTGTCTCGTACGCGTTGAATTAGCAACCATGTACTTCTTTTTATATAATGTCGCCAAAACCAACAAAAATTTTACTTTAAAAAAAATACAACTATTATTTGATCAAAAACTTTGTCTTCGAACTTATACCTCAGATTTAAATCTTTGAAAATAACCAAAATAGATTCGATGAAATAGTTAAACAAATTTGTAAGCATTTGAACTAGTTCCAGAAGCAATTTGGTTTATTAAAAGTTATATTTATGTTTCTAAAAGAAATATATTGTTTCTTTAAAATCCCATACAAGAAGAAAATTAACTTTTATTTAAATTCAGTCTTTCAATAATAAGTTATTAGAAATATCTTGGAAACAGTAGGATGAATAACAGATTTTATATAGTAAAAACTTCAAAACAAAGTAAGAAAGAAATAGTTTTTTACATATTATGTAACGAAGGAAAAGCCTTTTGAGTAAAATAACACTCATTAGGCCCAGGTGTGTAAGTACTTTTTTGTGAATTGTTTTGTTTAAATAGAAACACATTCATCCCGATGGAAATATAGAAAAATGCAATGCACAATATATATTACAAATTAAGCTAGTTTTTTATTCATATCAACTGATTTTATACTCTCCTATCACCAAAGAAAAAAAATATTATAGTTTTTAAGTTAATGTTTTTTTAATCAAAAATTTCAGTCCTTAGAAGAATGTAAAATTAACTAAAACAGTAGAATTATAATCCAATATACAGCATTTTATTTTCAATGCCTTTTTTTTCTCAATGATTTACTTAAACAAGAAAAACAAAACAAACCAAAATCATATTTTTGAAATATTTATTCTGGAATTGACACATACATATCATACATTCAAAAAATAAACAAGAATATAAGTGAGCTTTTTGAAACAACACACCATCTATAAATTATTTTTTATTGATTTTTTTATAAACACTATATAATCAATACTATAGTCAAATCCATTGTTTTAATGTAATATATATTGAATTATTTGCTTACTAGTAGAAATGAAATTAATGCAAATTAAGAATAAAACATTTATAATCTAGAAACATGATAAAAGGTTTAAAAAGTATGATTTTCTAAATATTGCACATGATGGCATGATTTTTTTGAAGTTCACATGTATAAAAACTACTGTTCAAAAATACCACACATTGGAACAATATATATATATCAGTACACTACACACCGAATATCTTTTAGGCATGATTTTGAACTTGCTGCAAATAAGATTTTGGTATCCAATAGTTTTCAATCTAAGATGATGATCTCGCAATAAGAACTCAACATGAAAATAGTTTAAAAGAATGGCTTATTCCTGACAAAAGATGAATCACATTATGAAGCTCAAATGTTGTAGAAAACCAATTAGAAATATATGAGTGCCAGGATTTAAAAAAAACAGAACACAAGGTATTTAGAAATGCTAGGAAAAACAGAAAAGCTATGGAAATTGGAATGTGGGGAAAATAATAACTGCATTTAAAAGCGTAGGGTGCTTGATATCAATTGTTATAATTTCTTAATAGTTCTATTCTGTAATACAGAGTTAGTGTAAAAATGTAGTACAAAGAACCCCCACACGTTTACCACAATGACATTAATTTTCTCGTTAATCATCTAATTCTTAGGTTCAGTCCTAGGAAAGCCCCCCTGGCGACAAACCAAAAAAGCGTCAAGCCAGAACGAGATGGCCGCAAGTGAATATAGCGGAACAAGGTGAATCGTAGTGAAAATATATGTAAACAATACAAAAATTAATCAAATGTATTTAAGATAAAAAAAAACAGCACTTATTTTCTTACTGCTGATCTTTTCCGAGAGGAGAGTACAGCATGACAGCGGATTTTAACAAAAAGCCTTGAAGGCCTCATCGTTAAGAGAATAATCGTGGGAGCGCGGCCATAAATATTCCGCGAGGTAATGGTTGAACATACCCATTTGAAATCTCCGTTCAAATTCATCCAAAACAGCACTCTTTCGTTCGTAGAATCCCATTCGCTCATTACATTTAGAACATTCATAATTCAAAGCAATCAATCCTTCCTTCATACACCATTCAACAATTTTTTCTTACATTTAGCATTCAACAAAGTACAAAATTGGAAGGTACATCCACTCACACATGTGCCATACTTACAGCCCGGTATCCAACAACTAAATGACGCAATTCGAAATGCCCGCTGACAAAATACAAAAATTCCAGAAATAATTAGGTTTACCATACATAATGTATCAAAATAGAATTACCAAGATGGTGCAATTATCGCCAACCAAAATAATTTGCTCCAAGGATGTGGGCTCTCCTAGGACTAAACCCATTCTTATATTAAGATTTATTTTTTACTTCTTAGTACGATTAACTGTAAAAGCATTTTTTAATTTATAATTTATGGTGTTTCATGCATGTCAGACTGAACAGATTTCAGTACTTAAGTATAATCAAAACAATAGCCAACTCTATTAATAATTCGCTGAATTGACAACTCCAATTGGTACCTACCTCTTATTGGCGACATTATATGAAATGACGCACCTAGTTGCACATTTTCAGTGTGTCATCGGGGTTGCCAACTTGGTGAATTATTAATAGAGTTGGCAATTGATGCGATATTTCATAAGTACCCTCCAATTTCCTGTGTTGTACATGCTGAATTGGCAACCAGGTGTTTCGTTTCCTATAATGTTGCCAATAGGTTGCATTAATATATAAGTAGGGGAAACCTATGTACCTAGGGCCATATTTTTTCAATGCACAAAAACAGAGCCCCTGGCCTGTTTAAAAATGTGAAACTGATATGCACTCATCATTTTACTAACTGCCATCCAATTGTAAATATAAGTACTTAAAATATTAAATTCTGTGAAATAATAGGTTTTAAAAAAATTCACAGAGTGCCCTAGGTACAATTTCATTGTACCTAGGGCCTTTTCCAGAAAGTTAGGTTTCACTCTGTAATCATTAGAAAACAAACATACACACATGAACTTAATAAAAAACAATATCAGATAATACATTGATTTATCATGTAACCATTTAAATGGCAATGTGCCAAATTATTAATGAATTGCACGTATTTTCATCCAACATTTAATTTAAAAAACTGGTTCCAAAAGTGAGCTGCATACATTGTCGTTCTGAAGCATCAACAGATAGTGGTTTAGGCAATTTGAACACAATATTTCTGATGCCAATTATATAAGTTTCTTCTTTATCATAAATAAACTTATTTGAACGTGCAATATTCTTCAGAAATTTGTGTTCTTTTTTAACATCTATTACTTCTGCCATATAAAAATGTTTAGTTTTTTGTCTTGTATTTTTGTTAAATAAAAATCCCCCTTTTCAATAATATCCCTTATATCAGTTACTGTAGAATTTGCATCATCAATGGAATGTGAGAATCTTCAATATCTGATAATTCTTGTATTATCTGCATTAGGTTTTGACCATTTTATTCAGTCAGGATTTCTAGGTATCTAAAAAAGTCAAGAATTTATAATTGCTCATTAAGAGGAAAATTGATAAATTAAAAATTTAATTGAAATATCGTAAAAATCTGATTTAGAATTATATTATTTTTATAACTATAAAAAATTGGGGGTTTTCTTGTTAATTAAATAAATTCTTATGTTTGTATAAATAAAATAATAATCCTGAATAATAACAATAATGGTAGCTAACATTTTTTTATAAATCAAGCATGTTGAAAGTTTCAGAACAAAATATACACTCCTCTCATTTTAATAACATCCAATAATAATAAAAAACTTGACTAAATCAAAATGGTTCAGATAATTAAGACCATTTTCCTCTTTTTATCATGAAAACTTTTTCAATGAAATAATAACAAAGAATATTAATTGCAATTGTACCTAGGTACAAGGCAACTATGTGGCCCCAGGTACAAGATTAGGTAATTTTATACAAAATGTCTTCTGCAGAAAACCCACACGGGGAGGGGATTTATTTAAAATCTTATTTAGTACTTAATGTTACAAACAAAATTATGCACAAGAAAAAAAAATTCAAAAAAAAAAAAAATTTACTTACTTTGTACAACAATAAAAAGAGATGAGCTACAGAACTTTACTTCGGACTATGTAAAATGTTTTGCATTTATAACTAACCGCCGTTTTCTTTTGAAAAATTTCAAAATGAATGCCAAAGTAGGAATTAATGTTCCCACTCACCCAACTGAGTAATAAAACTTAACAACTAAATATTATTCAAATAAAATGGGGTAGCCATAGGTACACAGGTCTTCCTTACTCAGATTTCTTATGTTTTTTTACTCGTAAACAGCATGCCTTCATACAAGAGTTTTTGAACCAAAGCTGTATTAATTTTTGGTACTTACATATTATCGCAACTTTATTGTCGAGATTATATGAAATTAAATACATGGTTGTGTCAATTTAGCGTGTACAACACATGGAAGATCAGGGTTGCCAACTTGCTGAAGTATTCTGAATGTTGACATTGTTGCAATAATATGTAAGTACCTAAATTTTCTCTACCTTCCTTTAGGACCAGTTGATTTTCCCTGTTAAGACTAACTCCATTTCAAAATTCATGAAAATCCTTTCTCTAATAAAACATCCCCAAAAAAATTTATGGTTTATAATCATTCCAAATTCCATAAGTTCCAGATCACACAGGCATGATCACGGGACTTAGAAAAGGAAAGATTTTCTGATGAAGAAATTCTCTTCACGGTTATGAGGATGAATCAAATGATGAAACGTATAACAGCAAGTATGATTCGTCTACTGAAATTGATTCCAATTTACAAGGGGGAGACACTGTGGAAAATAAATGTTTTATATAGAGAGAAACAAAAACATTTGGGAAGAACATAATTTTAAAGGAGACAACTGGTACACATCTTATCCACTTTCAGATGAACTTTTGAAGAAAAAAATATCGCTGGAACAATAAGAGAAAATAAAAAAGAAATTCCAATTTTTTTTTAATTTAAAAAACAAAGTTTACTCCTATATGTTTAGTTTTAATAAGATAAAGACTTTTAAAAAAAATTAAGATCCAATAAAAACATTGCACTCACTCACGACTAGACTAAAGGAGTGTATAAAGAATGTACTGAATGCCCACATAAAAAGAACAGAAAAACTAAATTTAAGAGTGAAGAATGTAATAAACATAATGTATTTCCTACTTTTCTTTCTTTTTTATACAAATTTTACGGAATAATCAGAACGTAAACATCCTTGGGGGTGTAAGATACCCTGCGCAAGAACTTTAGGTCATTTTTTTTGCGTGAGCGATACAGGGTTATAAGATAAATTAGTACTTACATATATGGCAATACCAATTTCACATGTGTCATGCGCGATGAATTGGCAATCATATGCTTCATCGTATATAATGTCGACAAAAGGTTGTGATAATATGTAAGTACTGATAAATCCAATTTAAACAATGTAGATCAATTATTAATGAGAAAAAAATATTCGTTAAATATTAGTAATCAAATACATTTAATATTTATATGTAATGTACAAAACTAAAAAGCATTCTTGAAATAGATTACATTCAATTTTACTAACTAATTTTGCTCATTCTGTTGAGTAAATTTTGATTCTTTCAATAGTCGAAAATGAGAGTGAAAGGAATCATAAAGTAAGTGCATTGAAATTGTTGAAGCTCCTTTAAATAATTTTTTATGAGAACGCTAAACACATTTTCCATAAATTTACTAATAAGCTAAAAAAGTTCTTTAAAATTTACAAAAATTAGTCTCCTAAAAATTATAGCTTAAACAAACTACAAAACACACTTTTATAGTTAATCGATCTAAAAAGGCAAAAAAAAATTCTTAATATAAGAATAAAATGATTAGCGAGAAAATTAATGTCATTGGGATAAAAATGTGGGGAGCTCAATATCAATTGTCATACACTGCTGGACAATTGCTAAGGACGGATCACAAATTGCTATGTAGCATAACATTAAGCGAGACATTAGGCCTAGTAGGATAAAATATAGTTGCCACACTGTTCAGACATTAGAATAAAGAATATTTATTGTTCTGGAAAGTACAAAAGCTGTGAAACATCCGAAAGAAAAAAAATTTTCATTTGATCTGCGTACGAAGAAATGGAACAATGCATCTCTAAAAGTCAGGAGGCACCTTAGAGAAAGGTATCAGTACGGGATATGTACACCGTGGAGCGTGATGCAACATTCCACACGTCATACCATACTTTGCACAACATCCAGCAGCTGTTGAGGCAATTTATCCCATTCCTCTGTGAGTGCACGGATGAGGGTGTTCTTGTTTGTCGGAGGAAAGTTTCGACCAGAAACTTGCCTCCCCAAAGCATTCCACACATTTTCAATGGGGTTGAGATCTGGAGAATGCGCTGGCCATACGAGACGTTGAATACCCTCGCTGTCTAGACAATCCTGAACAGCGAGTGTTCGATGACATGTTGCGTTGTCGTCCATAAAAACAAATTTATCACCGACAGCACCACGGAAAAGACGAACATGAGGAAGTAGAACTTCATCAATGTATCGTTGGCCCGTCATAGTCCCATTCGCAACCACATGTAGGCGCGTGCGGCCATTGATCATGATGCCGGCCCACACCATGATACTGCATGTCGGATATCGGTCCTTTTCCTGGATATTTTTTGGTCGATAAGCAGTACCACTCTTGCGCCAAATCAGTTGGCTTCTACAATCCGATGACAGACTGAACCTACTCTCATCTGAGAATAGTACAAATGCCCAGTCCTATTCAGTCCAATTGTGATGCTCACGACACAATTGCAAACTGGTAGTACGGTGCTGTCTGGTCAATGGGACACACACAACAGGTCTGCGTGCGTATAGTCCTCCTCCCCTCAAACATCTGGCAACAGTTTTTCGGGAGATCTGCTTTCCTGTGGCAGCAAGAAATTGATTTGCCTCCTCCTGAGCTGTGGTGCGCCTGTTCCTTTTTGCTTATAGGACGATATATCTGTCTTCTGCAGGCGTCGTACTTCTAACATGACCTCCAGCGTGCCGTCTACTACACATTCCAGTAGTTTTAAATGACTTCCACAGCCGTGAAACAACGCTGTGAGCGTTGTCGAACTCCCTGGCAACATCTGTTATTTTTCGGCCTTCTTCGATCTTTCCAATAAATCGGCCACGCATAAAATCATCTATGTGATGTCGGGAAGACATGCCAAAAGTTTTAAGTTCGTCTATTAAATCTTTCCTGTAAAACTTTGACTTGAAACAACAACTGTCCACACGCGTCAAAACGTTTAAAGCTCTTATGAACGCTATCACGTGATTAACAGACGTGGGAAAAAAATTTGCATACTCATACTTCTTCTTACTAATATCCCGCACTTATTCTAATTTTCCACATTTTGCTTCCTTTCATTTTGTGGTTGCTATGCATGATAGTGTTATCCGTCCTTAGCAATTGTCCAGCAGTGTAATTTCTTACTAGTTCTATTCTGAAATGCTGAGTTGGTGTGAAAATGTAGAACAAAGCACCCCACGCGTTTACCACAATGGCATTAATATATATTTTCTCGTTAATCATTTTATTCTTACATTATGAATTATTTTTTACTCTGATTAACTATAAAAGTTTGTTTTTTGGTTTTTTCAAACTATAATTTATTTTTCATTTTTTACTTTTTAGTTTGATTAACTATAAAAGCGTGTTTTTTGGTTTTATAAACTATAATTTTACATTTTTTAGTTTGTTCTACAATAAAAGCATGTTTTTTTAAAATTTTTAAACTATAATTTATTTATTTTCATTTTCAAAGAAAGTGGGCAATTGTTTTTATTATAATAAGAAATTACTGACATGACTTTTTCGCTTTAGAGTTGAAACTATCTTCTAGTCACTAAATCTGGAAATGGGAAATCGTTAATCATCATGAGCCTTATCAGAACAATGGAACAAAATTATTGTATTGTCATCAGTCCTTGACAAGTATGCAAAATTTCGAATTAATCAGACCTTTTAGAGTGGGTAAAAATATAGTCCAAAGATTCCGTTACATACAGGCGAAGCTTATAAAAGAGTCTAAAAAGATTAATAATTGAAAACGAAAATGTATTTTGTAAAGTTGCCTTTTTCAAACCATGCAAGGCATTTTAGAGTTCAATATGAAAGTAAAGCTAAAATTATTAAGATGATCAACCGTTCTCCTTTTATAGGTCCTGTCCTTCCTCGAAAAGTGTCCTCCTTTTTTCAATATTTTAAAACAGATCTTTTAATCTCTGTACTCAGAGATGAACCAAACATGTTTCCAATATGTCGAGGAATAGTCTGAAATAAATATCACAGGAAATAACAGTTTTCAATGGTGTTTTTTGACTTAATCGCAAGTAAATTGGGCAGATATAGAAAACTGTGATTTTTTTATCAAAAGAAATGCTACCCTGGAACTAATGCAGCAGTTGAGTCTTTTCAGTTGGTAATTTATGGACTAGTCAGAACTGAAGATTGAATGTTGTTATTTTTTAGCTGCAGTACTTACAGTAAAGATGAAAGGTAATTTTTGCTCCAAAATTTCCGATGTTTTAGAAAACAATATATTGAGAAACGAAAAAAAGTATTTTTGTTTGAATTAATAAATTTCATATATTTACGTTGTAACATTTTCTTAAATTTTTCGTGCTTCTTTTCATTGTAAAAAAAAACTGGTCACCTTAAAATTATTCCTAAGTAACACAATTATTTGCATGAAAAATTTAAACAATATGATTTATTATGAATCAAGTAAATTACATTACATTTATAACACTAATCCGCCAAAATAAGGTAAATATTTATCCCATTAAATTTTTCGTTCAAAGGCAGTAACTTAAGAAATACAAATGAGAACATTTAACTCAAAGATCAAAACAATATATTACTCATGTGTTCTTCCGCGGGTAGCGTGGTAGATACGAAAAATAGTTCGGAAGATTTATAAGAACTAAATTTGTTGTTGAACCCCAATTTTTAAAATATGTGTAGCCGGTATATTAAAAGAACTTCTGTAATCCTGAAATCTTTTTAAATTTGTGTTTGAGAGTGTTAATTAACCATTCTTTCGGATTATGAGTACACGCAAGGTTTTATATTCGATAAAGCCATGTGATCAAACCTGATACAAATATTCTCATTTCAAAATGAGTATGTCTTTGTGATCATTTTTGAGTATGTCTTTTTTCTCCGTGTAAGAACAAGTATAATAATTACCAGTGTCCGCATGTCTTGTCACATATAAAATTATATGCAAACAATAACACTTATCTTGATCATTTGTACGGTTTTAAATTAATCCTTTAAATGCCGATTAAAAATTTTGCGATTCGTTCCGCAATGCCACCGTTTAATAAGTGGGCGAGCGTATGCGATGTATTGTGTGTGTGTAGAAAAGGAATAAATAAGCAAATCCTTCGCAAAAGATCGTATTTCGGAAAGACGCATATATACGTCCGCGCCAACTAATCCAATGGCTGAGTGAGACGTTTACATGCGCCGGTGGTACTTAAAAGGTTAAAGTCGTATTGTAGGTTTAGCGTCCAGATATAGTATTCAATACATTCTTATTGTATAGAGGATGGGGGGGGGCGGATGAAATTTATGAGTGAATATTGGGTCACAAATATTGAAAGATTAAGAAGCAGTGGTGTAGATGATTCTTTGGTTTCCATTTTTTCTTGATCTCACAAATCGAACTTGTATGTCATGTGATCGGACACCGTTAGCATGTCCTTCCTCCACCGTGTTATCAAGACAAACTGTGGCAAATATTTGACAGAAAATAGACCTTTCCTGAGAACTCTATACAAACCATCAAATGTGTGTTGATTCATATATTCCTCACTACGTTAAGCTTTCTATCTACGGTTCCGATTCTCCCTATGTTTATCATGATAATCAATTCGAAATATGCATCACGTATTTTAACCGTTGCTTTTATTTCTGTTTAATCATTTCCTTCAAACCCTGGCTACTTCTTTGTACTGCATTTTCAATATCGTAAAATACAAATTACTTTTTCAAATAAGCAGCAAAGCATTCCATATTATCTTATTAAAAAAAATATTTAACTTTTTTTTTTATAAATTATCTTTCGAACTTTGCACTAAGTATTCTTTTTGAAGTGTCTTGAAATAAAAAAAAAAATTAGATTCTAGTAAAAAATATTTGTTTATTAAATAATGCAAAGAATTTATCATAGTTTCATCTTTTCTTACGAGTTTATAATTATAAATGATTTAAAATAAAATGACAAATGATTGCTTTTTTTTTTTCTATATAATGTGATTTCTAAACTTTTTGCTAATAAACTTGCCAACATCAATTTGCATTTAATATACGAAAGTTAAAAATTTTTCTAAAATAAAAAATTTTCTTAATCCAAGTTCTGTCGTAATCTATGAAAAAAATTTAAATTGTACTTATATTTAGTAATTTTAACAAAAAAGGTTATTTTTTTTTTAAAAAAATTCTTTTGATATAAAAATCAGAGTGAGTCTTAAAATATAACAAAAAAACTAATATACTACTTAATTATTTTTAAAAAGCTTGCTAATTTAAATAAATATTACTGAATATAACCACAATTTTTATAATTGCAGTGAAAATCGTTTAACAAGAACCTGAGTGTAATCTTTTCGTTTTAAAAGAATTTCGTGTTAAAGGATACTTAAAAAACATGCATTCAAAAACATTAAGTTTATTAGAGTGTATTGTATTTACATAGATATGTGTATATGCATGTATTTAAAAAAAGCTGATTCAATATTAACGTAATTTATCCTATTTTTTAATCATTTTTAATAATGTCGGTTTAGCAATACCAGTCTTTCCAGGTATCCGTTTTCGTCTTCCATTTTTCATTAACATCCTGAAGAAGCTTCATCTTTACCTTAAGTGAAATAACAATGTTTAACTTTTTGCCAGTGTGTTTGCAACAAAGTATTTTAAAATAAAAAAAAATAATCAGAACCAAACTTACTAATATTTACTCACACTGCGATGTACTTTTCAATAAATTCCAAAGCCACCTGTTGAGAAATAAGATGTTTTGGGGTGTTGTTTGTAGGGGTGCAGTGTGAAAATAGCTTAAATAAACAAAATTGGCTCATGTGTCACAGGCTATTCCGGGAGTATTTCAAAGCTAAATTACCCTCTTCTCTACGAAGCAGATGAAGCGACATCTCAATCCCCTCCCTTTTTAAATCTAGGCTGCGTGATTGATGTTTTCCCTATTTTGTGCATGTTCAATAGGGAAATCTTTCCATGTTAAGCAATTTCCGTTCTCTGTTAAGAGAAGAATAATGCAAGAAAATATCGGGTGCTCCTAAGAGAAAAACGGAGTTTGAACGTTTTATATTTGTTACATATAAGTTACAAGTATAATTTATACATTGAATGAAAGAGTAACTTAAACAGTTTTACCTTCAAGTTTACAAATGTTCAATGTGAGGCCCATTCATTGCACGGCACAAATCAAGGCTATATGCGAGTTCATCCCAAACTTTTCTCAGTGTGTCTGAGGAAATTCTTGCAACAGTTGCTTTCATCCTGTTTCTGAAGTCTGAAAGGTCAGCTGGTAGTAGAGGAACGTACACACAATCCTTTATGAAACCCCACAGATAAAAGTCACATGGTGTCAGATTGGGTGAACTGGGAGGCCATGCAATACAAGGTTTATCGTAAGGTTCTATGAGGCCAATCTATTTGTTGGGTATAGTGATAATTAACCACTCGCGTACTGACAGATGCCAGTGAGGCGGGGCACAATCTTGCTACCAAATGAAGTTATTTGATTCACTTTCTTCCAAATGAGGAAATAGCCGTAGTTGTAGACCATCAATATAGGCAGAATCAGCTACAGTTGGTTACCACTTACAGTCTTGGTCGTCCTGTACAAAGACAGCCAGTTGTGTCAAACTGAATATATATATCTCTCGTTGCTCAGTAATAGCAGATTCTGTCTTTGCAAACCGGAGAACACAAAACATTTTCTGTTTACTAGTCGTCATTTTTTTACCAGCGCGTTGATCGACAAGAAAGGGGGAGAATTAGCATACGCGCACACATGCCAGCAAACAAAACTGTTTCTGTTGCTCTTTCATTCGATGTATAAGCCATACTAATATGTTATATGTAATGAAAACTACATACAAGGTTAAAACTCTGATATTCTTTTAGAAACACCCGGCACATAGTAGTTTGTTAGGACTGTTGCATTATTTCGTGTTAACCGATACTTCGTCTTCAGCGTCTTCGTGTTGAAAGTATTTCACTGTATTATAAAACTTCATATACTTGCATATTAAGTTAACTCAAATAATTCCTCATCAAACTCAAATACAAAAATCTAAGGCAGTTTTATCTCAACCTACAATAAATGCTCAAGGAAGATGTAGAAATTGGGGTCTTGATTCGTATTGACATCCAGTGTGGAATTAGAGAATGCTTCGTGATGGTGTACAATGATTCGGCATTAATTTTAGATGTCATCGAGCTAATGCAGTTAGAGAATAGTTATGACGTCACAAAATTCGGCACATGCGATTACAAACAGTGATCTTCCACTGCGACGGCTCTAATGGCTGTAAACTCCTGATGTAAATGGAGAAGGTTTGAGTGTTTTGGTAATTATGGATCAATTTAAAGTTGTTAGAGATGGATGGTTGTTATGTGTTTTGGAAAGTAGTTAAAGCTTCGGATTCTATTAAATAAAGCAATTTCGGTATGTATTTAAATTGTTGTTGCCCATTTATTTTATTTAATTTTGTGTTTGTTACTCTTCAGTGTGTAATAAAAGTAATTTTTGGTTTAAAATTAATAATGCTTTTTTTTTAAATTCGAAATCTTCTTACAAAGAAAATAGAATTAAAAATCTTTCAGAAGCTTACGTTAGGACACAATTTTTTTTTAACGTACATTAAGTAACATTTTTAAATCCTCATTTTGATCACCTTATATTAATAAAGCGCTATTGTAATTTAAAGTGCCTGGTGGTTGAATGGTAGCGTATCGCGCTTCCACGCCACAGATCCGGGTTCAACTCCCAAACTGAGCAAGGTTGACTCAACATTTCATCCCTACTGTAGTGGGTTGATAAATGAGTACCAAGTTTGCTCGAGGACTTAAGCACTTGTGGTCTCACTTCAGACTGACCACCTGATCGGGACATCTGCTCATGCACCTTAGCGCCCACTGGTCACGTATACTGGGATGGGCACAGTAGGTCCTGGCCCTTATGGGCTGTAGTGCACTGATTTTGAGTTTAAATGTAATTTAAATCTTTTTAAACAATAAATTGTAACGGAGCTATTCCCGTACCTTCGTCTAATCCTCTTGGGAACCTTTGGGCTATCAATTCGCGTTTTTTCACAACCAACCATTTTGAAGAAGAAATCGTGATATGTTAATTAAGTCTACTATATATAGTCAAAGTGTTTTAGCTACCAAAGAGGAGAAGGAGTGAGAACGTGATAAGATAGAATTCAATGCTAATGATCAGGTATTATAACTTTCCATAGTGTATTTCAAGTATTTAATAGATGAAGATTTAAAGTGATGATTGTCAAATTTCATCTGAAGGTTTAATAGTTCCGGAGATTTTGTAATGAGTGAGTCTCTTTACTCTTTTATAAATATAGATTTTAATTGATAAAGTTTTCCAAAACTAACAATTTATCTTCATTACTGTTTATTTAACATATTAACGCATTGATTCATTTCTAGAAAATAAGGATCATAATTAATTATTTTTGTTTCATAAACTTTTTCTTCTTAAAAGTATTTCTGAATTTCTTTTATTTCTTAAAGAAAATCATATATCTCAGTTTCGATTCAAAGATTATTAATACCTTGTTTTAATTCATGAAATTAAAAGCTGTAGCTGTCAATTCAGTTGGATTTTGTATACGTTTTAATGTCTTTTCTAGTTATTATGATGGTTAATTTATTTTTACTGCTGGACAAAAAAAAAAAAAAATATGAAAGGTCGCACAAAAGTGTAAGATATTAAAATAATATTTTAAATTAGAAAACGGTGATTAATCAAAATTCTTAATGTTAAATATATTTCTTTATCTTTTTTGTGTGTAAATTGATAACTTCAAAATAACACACATAGCTCTTTAATTAATCCTAATACATTAACTGTAGATAACTGTTCTAGCATAAATGACTTAATAATAATTTCTGCTTTTCGAACTTATATATAATTCCGATTAAAATGATACTGGCATATCTCTACTTTTACAATAAACCTGATATTTCCACAAAACAAAATTTCTTGAATAAATTATCGTTTTTCCCTATAAGACAAACTTAATTTTTCCTTCAGCAGTAAAGGATATTCTTCTTTAATATATAATAATTTATTCATTATATACTTACGTTTAAGTTTCTAATTAATAAAATAAATAATACTCGTATTAAAAGAAGATTATAAAATATATCTGTTATTATTATGAATATTTAGATATACTGATATACAGTAGAACGTCATTTAACCGAATCAATTGGGACCGGACATACTTCGGATACGTGATTGTTCGGATAACCGAAAACATAATGCAATCCATGTAGCATAAGAAACCCATCACTATACGACCATTGAAAATCATCACATGCGAGAAACGTGCTTGAAGAAGAAACAAAATGTCGCAGTTTTACCTTTGTCGTTTAAAATAATCACTTATTTTTCGCTGTACCATTGTACACTTTCGTTTTTCGCTGCATGGTCTTCGATTTTCTTTAACAGTAGTGGTTGAGTAGGATATCACTCTGATTGTTGTTCGTACCACTAAATAGTTGTCTCTAACGCAGAAAACGCGTCAGTATTTGATGGACCCTTTTTATGTCAGAAATTGTTGACTTTCCAACATTATAAAACTGTGCTAGAGACACTCCAAATTGTCCTTTCATGAGACGGTGCAATATTTCAAGTTTTGGCTCTATGTTAAAGTCACTGCGCTTCCGTTTTGAATTCGAAACCACAGCAGTTTACAACTCAACAAAAGAACACGTATACACCTCATCACTTGGAAACAAACTGACCTAATATTCCACGCAGATGTTTACCAAATATCGTAACTGAAGTTCTCCAAATATCCCTGACCTTGGGTTTTCCCTTCAATTTTGGCCTCACGCGAAACAATTATCGAGCTTTACTTGGTTCAAAAACGTATTCATATATAGAACATGTAATTAACAAAAAAAAAAACTTGTTACGCTCCGGATAATAAATGTTCGGATAAAGGACGTTACTGTATAAGGGGTGCCTAAACGAAAGTGGACCTTTGTGATTGCGCCACAATGAGTGCAATCATTCCAGAGCCACCAAACAGGGACACGAAAGATGGTAGGTAGTGCACAACGCATACGATGTTTAACAGGCAATATATTGTTGGGAAATATGTTAATAAATATATATAAATACCATATAAAGATACTTCCAGATCGTAACTGAGTGAGGTTGTGTGGATTACAGAAGGAGAGTTTATCGTGGACAACTATAGACGAATAGTGGCAGTCTATGGCGATCAGAACGTATGTAACAGTTGGTGTAAGCGTTTTCAAAAAGGGCGGCAAACGACATTGGATCTCCATCACAATGTCCACCCACACGACTCCCATGAAATCAAGGTAACTATAAAAAATTCCGTTGGTAAATGTTAGAACATCCACCTTACAGTCTGAACTTCTCACCTCGTAGCTTCTAGGTCTTTATGGGTTATCAGGACCGTTAAATGATGTCCGTGCACTCGAATAAAATATCCTTATTCAAACGAATGTAATTTAGATAAAAACCAAAACAATAATTTCAAATTTTTAACACATGATAATGGCATATATTTACATTGTGTCTGAAATTTTTAAGAATTTGTGAAAAAATTTTAAGAGTTATAAGGAAATAAAAAGTGCATAATTTTTCAAAAATATGAAAATCAGTATTTTACCTTGCACAGGATCTAAAGAACAAAATTTATCAAAGTTTACAATTAATTTTAATTGGTATCAAAATGTTCACTTTTGAAGTTATACTAGCTTTTAAGAAATTTAGAGAAAAAGAAATTAAGTACAATTATAACGAAAATTTTAAAATTTTGAGAAAAAAAAATAAATTAAAATTAAAATAAAAAATATATATTAAAGTTTTTCTTTGAAGATTGATGTATACGTTATGAAGAGCGTTGTTTTGAACACGTGTATATAATTTCAAATTAATATCATAAATAATTTCTGAGAAATCCCAGCGAAAGCTATTTTTTTTTCTGTTTTGCGAAACATGAAGTGGAAGATAAGAAAGAGGTATCGTTTTCGTGTAGATTTTACTACTTATTTGTCAATAACTTCAGAAGTTTTCTCAGTATCAACACAATGTTCACACCAAAATGCTCAGAAATATTCAGACTTTAACATGCTTTTATCAAGAATTCAAAAAATTATACTTTAAGAGTCTTGTGAACCTTTAAGCCACTTAATGTTTTATTACGTTTCTATTTGGACGGTGAACTGAATGAAGCTGTTCAGGACTTTCTCAAATTCTTCCATGTATTTTCTAGAGTGAAGACAAAGACTTGTGTGCTGTCTTATGCGATGAAACCTGTGTTACACAACTCTCAGAGGGATTTCTTTTAGTTTCCATTACAATAGTTCATTTATCAAACGTGTGCACTTTTCATTTACGTAACCTTTATTCAATATTTGGTACTAACGTATTATACAATCGATTAATTTCGCCAAATAAAAAGATGTCGCCAAATGCTGTCATTCTCAATATTGCTGTGAAGCATGCGTGGAATCAGTTTCTCGCTATTGGTCCCATATTGTGGCATTTGGCGGCGTCTTTTTTTTAAAGAAATTAATTGAGGGAGTATTACATGAGTACCCAATATTTTTTTGCAAAAATGTTGCCTACCTTTTACTTCATTTATGATCAAAATTTTTTTTTAATGATTAAGAGATTTTTAATGTGTTCCTGTTAGATATTTTATCTCTACGTTGGATTATTGCATTAAATTCCAATATTTTTATTCTAAATCTGAGGAGACTGTCATTTAGTGGCTTCATTTTTAAGAAAAAAACAAAAACTTTAGACAAAATAAGAATTTAAAAAATTTAGTGAATATTACTCAATGAGCATAAAGTTAGCTGAAATTTATTTCTCATGAATGTATGCCAGTGTCGAAACAATTTGTATTCTGATTCACACACAGACATTTCGAGCCATTTAACAAAATTAACTGTCCAATTTGTTATCTTACTTAGGCAATTGGAATTAATTTGAACTCCCTATTCCCTCTAACAGAAAAAGAAAATATTCCAGTTTAACGATGTAAGCAAAGTGCTGATAGGCCTTTAAATCTTCAGATCGTGTTTTCAGTTGTTCGTGCTCATGAATATTTCAGCATTAATTCTCATTCAATACATATTCATTCTTTAATACTTAAATAAGGTATATGTGGTGTATAATGAAATTAATTATTTTAAGGTCCATAAATATTATACATTGTAACTAAAACAAAAAATTTTGAAATCAAATTTAAATTTAGTTTAACATATAAAATTGCTCTTTTTATTGATGAATATAAACCAAAACGTGTAAATCAATCCCTCTGTATAAAAATAGATGCTTCTCCATCTATGACTTCGCTTTACTCTAACATCGTACAAACGTTCAGTATGAAAATAAGCATGTATGTGTATTTTACTTGAGAAGGTTCTTGTGCTATCCTGATTGTTGCAGCTCCCCACCAGGTAGTGCTACAGCATACCAACTTCTGTACCGTTCAATCAATCGCCAAGTTGCCTACATGGTTTAAAAAATGATGCCAACTTGGCACTCACGCCAACAATTCGCCATGTTTCCATTGAATCACCAAAGTAATGTAATTAATGGCATATATATATATATATATATATATATATATATATATATAAATCAAAAGAAAAAAGGTTTGCTCAAAATTTATAGTTGCATTGTTACTTTACTTTTTTTTTTTTTTTTTTTTTGTAAATAAAACCATACATTAGAAACTTATATTCTTGAAGGGTTTATGTGAAATCTAAGAAGAGAGTAATTTCATCACGCTTTATAAAAGTCGAATTTCCATTTTCTAAAAATGCAATTTTCACGCCATAGATTTGATTTATTTGAATCCGGTAATGTGATCTTTCTTTAGTATTCGGGATTTTAGGAACTGTAAATCTTTTTCTTAATAACATATATATGATAAACATCATTAGGGCATATTAGTCTTCATTTTCAGATAATCAAACTGATATATCGAAGATAATTCAATTATAATAATATCAACCAAATGCGCGCTAAGGCTTAAGCTTTTTAAAAGAAAGTAATAATGGTATGAATAACACATGAAGTTCAAATATATCATAAATAAAAGTAAAAAGTTTTATTTAATACATTGTATATGAGAAACTATCAGAAATATATGAAATTCCTAAAATGGTATCAATAAGTTACTGCGGTTTCCTGACTTTATATATATGTGTGTGTGTTTGTTAAAAAAAAATTATTCATAAAAATAGAAAATTTGAACCAAATACATTAATCATTTTCTAAAAAAAAAATAAATGTGAAGCTACTTCGAGCAAATGGTTTTATATTTTTCCAACTAACATTATATACTTATATATAACTTTATGCAGCTATTTGAAAATTTACGCGGACTAAATAAATTAGAAATATGAGTAGAGGTAATATGATTTATGTTTAATATTTAAACGGGCATATATTTGAGCCCAATACAATGAATCACACTTTAAAGTTTTGTGAAAATATCTACTTCAACAGTCATATACCATCACTATTTTATTAAAAAAATTATTGTGAAATAATAAATTAATTCTTTTTTTAAATTACAAAGTAAGAAGTGAAATATTAGACACTAAAAGTTTTTGATTCGAGTGATATTACTTGGTTTATTTTGATTTTATTTCAACTCACGTCGCATTCTGAAGCAACACGAGACCTATTGGTAAATGTCTCTTTATGCCACGCAATAATTTAACAATGATTATCGGTGACATTGAGTTAATAGAAAAGTAGTAATTATATGACGTCCCAAAATCCACACATATGACTACAAATATATACAGAGTGTCCCAAAATTAGAGCCTAAATTTCGTTGATGTACATAAAAAATTCCTCAAATAATTGTAACTGTGCGATACATAGTTTACGAGAAAAATAAAGTAAATGATGATGCACAACGGCGCACTGACACATTTCTGTACTGCTGTTTGTAATTGGCTAGATATGGCATACCCTAGCAACTGGATCGGACGTGAGAGTCTGGTCCTATGGCTGCCACGATCACTAGATTTTACATCATTCAATTTTTTCGTATGGGCTATCTCAAGAATTTGGTGCATGAAGGTCCAGTGACTTCTCAAATGGATTTAGTAGCTCTTCTGCATGCTGTTTGTACTCTGGTGGACAACGCGCTGTTATGAAGAAGTATACACTGATCCATTCCACTACGTGCTCAATCTACTCCTGAATATACACGGCAGATACTTTGAACATCTACTTTTATAAATACTTTTGTTGGTGGGCCCAATACGTTGATTTTTCTTCGCACCGGCTGTGGCGTTATATTTTGTATTTCATATTTTTGTGGTAAACTGAGAATCGCGTACACGTATAGTTCTTTGATCATTTTTTCATGCATTCCAAACGAAAAATTTAGGTGTGTACAGTTTGGGAGCTGTTTATGGAACATCTTCAATGTTCTATTGTGATATTTGTAATGGTCACAAACTTGTTGCGTAAAAGGAGAAACTTTTTGATGGCTATGAAATGATCGTTGGATATTTTGTAGTCTATTGCTAATATTTGAGTGTTGTTAAGAATATTTAATTCCACACACAAAATTTTAATTGATATAAAACTATATATAAAATCTAGTATTACTTTGCATAAACTTTTGTCAAATGTTATTTTCATGTATTTAAATAAATAATGTGACATAATAATGATTTTTATTTTGGTTTCAAAATTTAAAAAAAAACAAATTCGAAGTTCTCAAAATGTATCAGATTTACACCAAACGATAGCAAAAAACTTCTTTAAAAAGGTCTTCCAAAATTTTTACGAATCGAAAAATAAAATATGAATTTTATCTAATTATAGCTCACCGAAAGTTTCTTATCGCTGTTTTAAAAAAAATGCTTAGTGGGACATAATTAAAAAACCTAATTAAGCATACATTTTTGTTCAAAGTAAAGATGCGAAAATTTAATTACTTTTTTAGATGACAGGAAATTAAATTTTTGTAGATTCTGGTATTAACATATTGATCTACCACTGTATGATTAGTTTATTTGACAAATATTAGTAAATTTATTTGAATTTATTTATTTCGAGTTTCTTAATGACTTTCATTTTTTAATTATGTAACACTAAATCATAACTAAAATCATATTCATCATATTTTAATTGCCTTGGAATATATTTTCATAACTAATTATTAAAACTATTGAGCTTCTCAAACTTCTTGGGAAAACAATATTAAGTAATTATTTGATATTAATTATTAACCTCAGACTTATTATTTTTCTTTAAATAATGTTGACATAATAATTTAACGTTGCCATATTAACTTTGAGTTTATCTACAATGCAATGGTCTCCAAACTGCGTTGCACGGAACCCTGGGGTTTTAACGTTATACACAGGGGTTCCACGAGTCAAAATAAAAAATAGAAAATAAAATTATAAAGATGTATGTGAAATAGATACATGTTCGTTCGTTATGGAGTTTGTTTGGCCACAAGTATATACATATAAGCTTATATGAGTAGTTTACAATGACAGGTTATTCACAGCCTAGTATTGTGGTATCCCTTCCGTCGGGGATACCCTTTCTCCACCATCAACGCGACCTATGTCTGAGGAAAGGAATAAAGAGCCACTAAATTCTGCCATACTAAAATCAGTTTATTATAATGTTACCTTATATACAACAATAATATTAGTCTAAGAGGATTATGATCAAGAGTGAGTAGACGCAACACGTATTACTGATAAATAGCGCTATTAAAACTGAATCTATCTTTATGGATTAATTCCTATCCTAATAGTAACTGCTCTATCCTTAAAGTTTAATTGAATAAGCTTACCGCTTATTCCTTGCACGCACAGCTACGGTCCATAAATCCTTAAGCTAACTTGAACTCTGAATTGCTCTGGCTAAGGCAATGTTCCTCTTGTCTCGGATACACATGTAATTCAACTAAACTGGCACTACTAGACGACGCACCGAATTAAGACTTTTCTTCTAGAACTTTATCTCACTTCACTTAGTTTACTTAGTGCACAAAACTTCAGTTAGCGATCACTTCTAGCATTACTTCTCCACTTAGCGATCATCGTGAATGCTAACATTCCAATATATATAATTCATAATTAGCATAAACACGTTCTCTTCTTGAGTTGGTTGGAAAGAATTGCCATTTTGGCCCCAAAAATATCCTAAGAGAATGATTAGTGGAAGTCGCGATAAAGTCCCGTCACAGTCTTAACACAATATTTTCAGAAAAGTTTTGAAACAAAAAAGTACTTATGTACAAAATAATAAGGATTCTAACTTTAGCGAAAAATCAGCAGTTTTGTATGTAAAATTTAATTTTCTTTAGTATTAAATCGGGCCAGTTTAACAAGTTAGCGTTTTTGTTGCGCAACTTTTTAAAATTAGACTGCAAACCCAAAGGAAATGCTTTAGTTAAAATAAAACGCTCATCTTCACTATAAACAAAAACCACACGTGCTCATTCCAAGAGCAGGAGTACAGCACTCAATGCGAAAACATTCCCTTCCCCTTATGTTTATAAAACTAAACCCACGTGTATGTGAGTAATATTTCTCTCATTTCAAGCAGAAAGTCAAATCTCAATGTATTTCAAATTTTATGGACATATAATGCCATCTATTACCAAAAAACTAAACTTGCAAAACGTTCTAAGTGCCTGGCTCATGGGTGAGTCATTCCATTTGTGGAGAGAGAAACATGCTGGCTCAACCGTGAGTCATTTGGCCTTTGACGGTGGCTCATGCTGGTTCTTATTTGGGGCGTTCGTCTCGAAGGGGTTAAATATTAATATATAGTACTATAATATCTTTACTAAAATGTAGTTTGGTACATCATGCACAAATATCTAGTTTTGTCTGCAATACTTGAATTCAGAATACTTGTATTTAGATGTCTAATTTGACTATCAGCTCAGGGCTGAGTTTTAGATATATTATTTTCACTCGTATTCCGTCTATTTGAAATATTGTTTCTCACAGTAACCTGAAAATGTTTTGGTTATGATATTTTCTCAACAGGGAAAAAATTAATGATAAAGCTTTTAAGGTTTCACAGGACTCTTAACAGCTATACGTGCACTCGAAAAAACATCATTCTTCAAACCAATGTAACTTAGCAATAAAATAAAACAATAATTTGATTTTTTACCACACATGAAAATCATATGTATTTACAATATTTCTAAAATTTTCAGAGAATTTGAGAAAAAAATTTAAAAAGTTATAATAAAATAAAAATTGGATAATTTTTCAAAAATATGGAAATCAGTATTTTACACCATTCATGATTCTAAAGTACAAAATTGATCAAAATTTACAAAAATAATTTTACTTGGTATAAAAATGTTAACTTTTAAAGTTATACTCACTTTTAAGAAATTTTGAGAGGGAAAAAATATCTACAATTTTATAACGAAAAATTTTAAATTTTAAGCAAAAAATAAATTAAAATTCAAATAAAAAAAATTATATATTTTTTTTTGAAAATGGATATATAAATTATGAAAAGCATTATTTTGAACACGTGTATCAAATTTCAAATTGATTTCGTAAAAGGTTTCTGAGAACTCCTGCTCGGAAGCTTAATTTTTTTTTTGTTTTGCAAAAAAGGAAGATAAGAATTATATAGGGTTTTCGTTTAAATTTCTCTACTTATTTCTCAATAACTTCGGCAGTTTTTACAGTATCAACACAATTACGGGGTACCAAAATACTCAGAAATAATATTAAGGCCTTAACATATATATACATATATATATATACATATATATATATACACACACACATATATATATATATATATATACACATATATATATATATATATATATATATATATATATATATATATATATATATATATAAATTGAAAAATGTGCAATTTAAGATTCCAGTGCGCCCTTGTAAGTTATATAAAATATTTTTTAAGCCTAGAGCTCAATCTTTATTAGGTAACTATGAGAATCAGAAACCTCAAAATGTAATCAAGTAGAAATAATTTTTAGTAATGAAAATTGAAATTAATAACCATTTTACATTGAAAGTTGATTGCGCTCAAAAATATGTTTAATTAATACAATTTAAGAGAGGAAAAAGTTTTTAAAATGAAACCAAAACCACAACTTAAGACGAGTAGGAATTCTCTCTCCCTCTTTATATACTGGTAATGATAAATTGGTTTTTTTCGATGTATCTTTTCTCAAACTCGGTCATATGTACATGCTTGAAATTTTTCATACAGTTAAAATACACTTTTCTTATTATACTGAAATGAGCTTTTAGCTGATTTCGAATTTTTTAATAAATTATGAAATATTTTATCAAACGTTGCAAAATTTGCTTCATTTTTCACATAAAAAATTTGTAAAAATTAAATTTTTGTTTTTTTTTTTCAAAAAATTCATTTTAGTACATATTATCCATCATTTTAAATATATCATAAAGAAATTACATACCTGTGAAAAAATATTTCTCAGAAACAGTACATCGAGCATCAAACATTACATTTTGAGTTAAACTGATTTAAATGTACAGAGTGAGGCCTCTAATCGGCTAGGAAATAAAAAAACGAAAGTCTCAATTTAGAATAAAATATAGGTGTTTTGGTTTATATCAGACGTTCGACTTTTAAGCAAAAACGAAGTACTTAGTTTACATTTTTCACCGTTTGAATGGACGTGACGCAGTTTCAACGTTTAATTAAAAATAGCTTTTCATAGTTTCTAATTACCCTAGAAGTTAAAGTAAGGTAATTTTAGAAAGGTTAAAATATATACAATTTGAAAATGTAAAAATCTCAAATTGTCAAAAAAATAAGATTTAAGCTTTCCAACACCTATTAAGCTTAGAAAACTTCAAATATCTTAAAATTAATTCGTCATTAGATCTGAACTTTAGTAGCAAGCTTCCCTATGACATAAAGCACAAGACAGTGTTGCAAAAAATCGGTATTTTTTAAATTTATAGGGTACTGTGTAATCTTAACATTATATTATTCAATGATTTGAGGTTTATAGATGATACAATTATTACACTTTCTTAAGATGACTTTAACTAGAAAAAGTGTATATAACCCCTTAATCTGGTTTAAAATTTTATCGAAATTTTTAAATTACGTTTTCAATACAAAGATTTTTATTTAAACGCGTCGTTTTATTTGCTTAGTCCATGTAAGCAAATTAGATAGCTTTTTCTCTAAGCTAAAACAAAATATCTGAACTTTAATACTTTAATTCTGACCGTATTATGTTTAGTTTTCATACATATATGGAGTACATCTATTACTTAAAAAAGTTTACTCAAAACATAATGAATAACAACTACAATAAATAATCAATTAATGTATATGGAAAACATTTCTGTGTATGATAAAAATATTTTTGTATTCAACAGCCCATTAATGTAAGTATGAAACAAAAATATGAAAATCTAAAAACATCGAAGCAAGAAAGGAGAAAATACTTTCAAGTAAACATGGAGTTCCTATAATTATCATCGGACCAACAGCATGTTTCCAGTTATAATTTTATCTCACATTAAATAAACAGTTACTTTAAAAAATATTTTCAAAACTATTTTTTTTTGAGTTTCACTAACATTATACTTTGTGTATTATATTATTTTTATTATTCTTTAAACTAGAATTATTTTTCCATACATTTTTTAAAACATGCACATATGAGAATAGTTAAACACTAAATTTGTTTTCATTAAAAATATTTTTGTGCTGGTCTCCAGACTGGTTTTGCTTGTTTCTTTTTCTCTGGTGTTCATTTCTTTTTCGTAGAAATTCATTAACGATTTTTGTCTTATTTTATTTGTTTTGCGTTATTAAAAAACCATTATAGTTTATTTATTCGGCAAATGTTTGTAAATATTATTTTTGTTTTCTTGTGTAAAAACAATAACTATATAACAATGCAGTTTTAAAACATTTTCATGAATTAGAAAAAAAAATTTGAAAGCAAAATATAATACACTGCTTAGCTATAGTTATTTTAATAATGTTGCAAGAGAAAAGCAATTAAAATACGCATGCTACAAATTCTTCTTTCCATGAATTTTACCATCCTTTTATATTCATACCAATTACATTATTATGTAAATAATTTTAAATGTACAATTTTTTTTTACTTCATTTGTCAATATTTTAATGAATAAAGTATTTTCCGAGATAAACATTTTATTTTTCGAATACTACAATTTGAAAACTGAAACAATCAAAACTTGGAAGTTAAATGAACGGTAAAAAAGAACATTAAAGGGTTAGAAACTATAGTCCAGAGACAGTTTTTGGTTTATTAATGTCGGGTGCAACATGCTTTGCATCTATTAAATGTATTTCTTATCTCTAATTGTATATATCTTTTCCTTCCAACTTATACCAGACCCTTCATAACTGTTTATAAGAATTACTCCAACTAAATATTGTTTGTGACCTCATGCTCTATGGTGATTTGTCACCCCCAAGCTGTCTGATATCACCATTCTGAATTCATCGGTTGGAATTCAGCAACAGTCTATATATTTGGAATTAAAAAGTTCTTACAAAATATATCCTTACAAACATGTCACCATGAAGGAGAAAGTGTTTCTAATCTTGTAAAATACTTGAAATATTCTCAAGTTCAATTGTTGTAAAGGACAACACTTGCAAAAATGGTTTATTACTGAATCCTTCCTGTAGCTAATACAATTTTTTCATTTCTTTATGTTGTTCAGTATTTGTGATCTAGTCATAGTTCCTCTAACATTTCTTTTGTTTGTTCAGGGAAGACAAATCATATTGAGCACATGATGATCGATCTACGTGTCATGCTCTGAAGGAAAATCTTAATGCATGATAATCACATGCATATCAGAATTGCAATATATATATATATATATATATATATATATATATATATATATATATATATATATGGGGGGAATTTTACGAAATCTCTTGGATTCTGGCTCTAATTTTGAAGTAATTTTATGACTTTTTCTCTTTCTCTTACAATAAATATTTCATTTAAGTTGACTGCCTACCTTTGACCCCGGTTTTTTTTTCTAAAAACAAATTTTTGAAACAAATTGAAAGTTTTTAGAAAGAAAAATAAAAAAAAATATGTTAATACATAAAAAATGTTAAATAAGTATTGTAATTTTAGAAAATTGGCTGTTTTCAAGGAAATTTTACCAAAATTTTACTAAAACACTGTATAAAAATTTCTAATACAATTATCTTTATACACGACTAACATATTATGGTGCTCTTCAAAATGAACCAAAATCTAAGAAAAAAATTAAAATTTTAAATCATTACACACAATTATGCATAATAATATGAAAATTTTGATATTTTTAAAGTTTTTTTTATAAATCTACCCTAAATAAAAAATATTAAACCATACAACCAAACTTAATAGTCCATTTCATGAAAAATATTAATAAAATTTCCCACAAAATTTCAAAACGTTACCTGGTTTGTTCTTAAGATATCATGTATCTGGTTGGGTTTCTTTCGAAAAAATAATTTTGAGAAAGACTCATTTAAAGTTTTATCTTACTGCCCTTTTACATAGAGTGATGTTTTTAAAATCAATCTAACTTTATTTCTATTTCGCGTAAAAGAAAGAGAAAAATTGCTTTGGAAAGAAAAATGTTCAAACTATAAGATTTTAAAATAAAAAAAAATCTTATGAAGACGGAAAACAATATTTTCAAGGTAGGCAGTCACCTTAAAACACCTAAAAGTTGACAAATTAAAATACCGTGTGCATGGATTATCGAAAATAAGTAAACCGTTTTCCCTAAACTACGTTTTCCGAGATCAGTGGATTCGTACATAATGCGGCTCTCTTACTATACCTTTGAACAGTTCCAACAGTTATCGGCATTTACACGGAAATAAACACAAAAAAGCAAAAATTAATGTGAAAACGCTTAAGACGAAATACCGGTTAACAAAAAAAAATATAAAGGTCCCGACAAACTTCTATTTATTTTCATGTATGTCATTCTCTAAACACGATTCAAAAATCACGTAACACGAAAAGATTTTCCTTTTGACAATGTATAAAGTAAGAAAAACAAAAACTGGATTCGACTGTCATATTTTATATCGGGAGAATTTATTGCAGTAGATTATGGTGATAATGTTTGTTCAGCCCCAATTATCGCTGACAAAGACATATTGAAGTTTTTTCAAAGCTCAAAAAAGCTCATGTTTCGTCAAAATCAGGAACATTGTGAAATGAATGCGAAGTTATTTAAACACACATATTCCAATGGTGAAATAAATAACAAATTGGATGGTATCGAACAATCTGTTGAGAATTTGATGCTAAAGAACAATGTAAAGGAAAATATTAGATTGTTTTCGAAAAACTAAATACATATTTTGTTTTTCAAACAATTCGAAAATTTTCTACTAAATTTCTTTAAGTTCTTGTGAATGTTTTTGCTTCATGTATTGTTATCAAATATATGCATATATACACATATATGTAAATAAAATAAATTCTGATGCACTTAATTTTGTTGATATATGTGTTTTATTTCCAATATCGCTTAACACGAAATTCTTTTAATCCAAAAAATATTTCAATCCATTCAGTTTCATGTTAAGCGATCTTTTCACAGTATAATATTCACATTTTTTTATTATTCACAGTGATATAGAAATATTATTTCAGATTGCAAAAATATATGACACATTTTGAACAAAGATTCTTTGAACTGCATAATAGTGCAAAATGGATGCACGCCGAAATTATGGATTTGCAAGTTAGAATTCTTGCATCCAGAATTTGGAGCTGCGTTGTTGATAACAGGATGTGACAACAAAGAAGATATGCAGTCTCCAGAGCAATTACGAATGGAGACATGAATTCGATTCAATTTTGCAAGTGAAGGAAGACATCCCTTAAGGCCGACTGAGGAGATGAGAAAATGTGTGAATGCATTTTGCTTCAGATGGAATTTCACTCAATTTATTGTTTTTAGTTTTAGATCAGTTCTTTTATAGTATATATTTAATGTATCACACATATGTGCATAATATATTTACAATAAGAAGAATACTTGTATTTCATCTATCAAATATACTAAGAAATTTTATACCTATAGTATTTCTAACGCGTTATGAAATGTTTATTGTAGAAAATAATGAAATGCTTTAGACCAGTGCTTCTCAAACTTTCAATATTTATGACTCAATATCCAATCTTAATTTTCCTCATACCCTTCCATTCCATACAAAAACAATTTATTGAATTCAATATAATACTATACTTTTACGCGAAGGCTACAATACGATTTTAATCTCTTTAATGCCACCGTCATATATATACCTTTACTTAAAATGCGCGTTAAATGCTGCGGACGTGTATGCGTCGCAGAAAAATGATGAAATTAGGAATTGCATCAAATCCTTAAAGAAGATGAACAATTGACGGGGATGCTAAAAAAAACGTCCCCAGGTCATTTCCCTGATAAAAGTAAAATATTTCAATAAGTCCGTAATCTGTTTTAATTGAAATGATGAAATAATATTGTCATTAGTTTAAAAGTGTTTATTTAACAAATATGGTGCATTATTAAACGTAGAAGTAAGTAATACAACAATACTTAATGTTATGAATAAGAATAAGAATCTATTTAGAATTATAATAATGAAAATAGAATTAGAATCAATCATGTTAATTGGATACCAATGTATTCCGACTTATCGCGATCTTGCTTCCATGCAAAACACATAAGTACATTTTTTATAGAAGCTTGAAGAAAATACGCGTCGTTGAGAAACACGCAAAGAACTTTTCCAGTCTATATTTTACCAAAAACGCACACACGCACACCGTTACATTTAGAAAAACATTGCAGAACACAATCACAAAAAAACGATGCTTCCATCACACACGAATACGAATGGAATGGCATTTTCCCGCCAATAACAAATCCTTCTAGAATAAAAAATGTCCCAGTTTGCGGCGCCATCTCTGGATGGCGAAAGGAGTCAACTGTTCTTAACACTTAATGAAATACAAGTTATTCGAAACTAATTAACAAATAATTAGAAAATTTGGCTGGTATTTTTTTATGCGCAACATCTTTCCTCTAGGTTGCCTGCACACTAAAATATCAATCCCTATGTTAATTCTATGTTGCCATTTTCTTAAAGATATGGGTTTGATACTTAGGGTATCGATAGAACTACCTGTATGGTTAAGAGGTACAAGGACTTGATCCCCCTGGACAGCATTTTGCCAATGCAAATCCTGACTAGTTCATTTCACTGAAACAGTTCAGGGGTTGGAGAAAATCACTTACTTTAATCAAGAAAATGACCTTGAACAGACGTTATTTTAACATCTCCCGTCAAGTGATTGTATCCTTTAAGGATTTGATGAAATTCCTAATTTTGTAATTTCCCTGCGACATATGTATATCTTTGAAAAGTACGATATTCTCTGTGTACTGCTATCCATAAAATTATCCCGAAGGCCTTGGGATACAATAAAAGGGCATTGACAGTGTTCATGAAGGTTTTTCAAAAACCCCTTATTTGTATTCCTAGCCCCCCAATATATCACATACGCATGCTGCGTGGAAAACGGAGGCATTGGGAGCGAATCGCGTATTTTTTAATCGGAAGTCAAGGGATTATTTATAAACCTTACAAATTGTCCAGAAAAGTGTTATGTATAAATTGTGTACATAATTTTATATGCGAAAAGCACATAGGGTCACTGGCTTTTTGGAACTTATTAGCTTAGTATTGTAAAATTTATTATCAAAACATTGTTCTTTACTGATACATTTATACATGTATTATATCAGTGTAAATGTTAGTTTTATTTGATATATCAGAATTGTTTTTGTTTGTTTACTTTCAGTAAATTAACAATTTTTAAAAATAATATTTGTTTTCAATTTTCCAATGTGCTCGCAAGCCCCTCATAGAGTTATTAAGCCCCCTTAGAGGTCACGCCCCACAGTTTGATAAACGCAGCTTTGGGCAAAAAATATTCGGAAATCTTATAATACAGGTCAACACATTATTGAAATACACTCAGGGACTTTGGAAACAGCGACCCAAGAAGAAAGCATCGGATTGAAATAAAATTTAATACACATAATGACACAGATGAGAGATTCACTTGATCTCAAAAACAAGAAAATTAAGCGAATACAGGGCGTGCAACAACACAAATACTGGACAACTTAAATAGTGCATTGAACCACACCTCCAGCTGCAATACATTCCACCACACGGTCCGGCATTGAGTTGATTAGACACCTTAAGTTGTCCTGAGGTGGATGGGCCCACAAATCTTGAACAGCCAACTCTAAATAATGTAGAGAGACACGATGACATCTGATGTTTTAGCTGATCACGCAGTGCTCTGCAGAGAACAAATCGGGGGAGTGGCGCGGCCATGGAAGAGTCTGAAATTGACGTAGGAAGTCTTGAGCAACTCTTGCTGTATGCGGAAGAATATTATCTTGCTCGAAAATTGCCCCTAGGAAACCATTTAGGAAAGGTCCTATATGGGGTCGAAGAATATCATCAACGTAACGTTGGCCCGTTAAGGTTCCACGCATCACAATTAAAGCATCTGTCCCTAAATCAAACCGGGATTCATCAGTAAACACAACCTTTTGCCAATCTGCGACATTCCACATTGATCTGGCTTGGCACCACTGTAGACGCACTTGCCGAAGTTCCGGTGCTAAAGGGAGTGCACGGAAAGGGTGTTTGGATTTAAGATTTGCTTCTGCAAGGTGTCTGGAAATTGTTTGTGGAACAATTGCTACGCCTACGTCTGCTCGTATCGTTGAACGAGTCACTGTGGGGTCCACAAGTGCTTACCGCACGATCCTTCGATCCTCTCTCCTCGTGGTCTTCCTGGTCATTCCAGACCCGGTTTTTCGCGCGTTGGTACCTTCTCGTGTCCTCTGCTCCCAACAATTTCTAACGGCACACTCCGAACGATCCACCTGACCAGCAAAACGGCGCGTCGACCAACCCGCAGTTTTCATCCCGATGATCAGGCCTCTCTGAAACTTGCTTAACTGTGGGAAATGTCTTCTGGCACGTTTACCTGGTATGTTTCGCTTACCAAAGTCTTTCTACAATCGGCGGGTAATCGTCACGTTTATGAATCTTCGAATTTGTGCTGGCTTATATAGCACCCTCTTCCTGATTGTAGCGCTACCTCGGCGTGTATGAGCATGCGTATTGGCACAAAACTTGGATCATTTGCATATCACATTACGCTGTACATTTTTGCAAAGTTTCGCGATTTTACTTAGCTTCCTTCTTGGATCGCTATTTTTAATGTTCCTGAGTGTATATTAAAGTACTTTCTTCTTAAATGAATAATGCATATAAAAGTAAGTGAATTGTAAATTCTATATAACATACCAATTTTGTCATCTTTACTGTGCATCATTTCTGAAGAATTTTCATATTATTTATACGTCATACAATGCAGATGAAATTTGTTGAATGCATAATTTTGCACGAGTAATTGAAATATTTTAATGTAGTTACTCTTTTAGCCTTCAGTTATATTTCAAAACTCACTCAAATTTCTCACAATCAATAATTTCCATAATATTATAATTTATAAGTCCGCCACCAAAATAAACTTACTATGTAATTTCCATAGCTACACATATATGTTACATTCCAGTTTAAGCTTTTGAATATTTATACTATAATTTCGGGGTATTTATTAAATTTATTTTCACACTATGTATTGGAAAAATTGTTTTATTTAAATATAATATTGTAACAGCGGAGATAAATTAAATATGCCTTTTTTCTATATTGATCAGCTTATTTCATACATCCCTTATGAAATTTCTTTGTATTTTGAATACACTTAAATTTTTGATCATTTTTGAGACATTCCACATTTTTGTTTTCATTTTCGTTTTTGCTAACATTTTTTATTGAAATACATTTACATTTTTTACCATAATAGGATGCTGGTTAGTTTGTGAAATTAAAGGACGTATATAAACCGCAAACAAATATTCGGGTGGTCATTTGTCGTATAGGCAGTAGGTTTAACAGATTATATATATAGAGAGCAACACACTGGAATATCTACAAGGGTATTTTTATTTGGTCTTCCTGTAAATAATACAAGAAATACCAAAATAAAGAGAAAATGATATTTATTACCATAAATTACTTACAAACATATACTTCTTTTTTCTACATAATAACCATGAAATTCAGACAATTTTCATATTGGAAGATGAATTTCCTTGGCAATATTCAAGGAATTTTACTTCCAGGGAATTGAGATGGTTATGAAAGTTATTTTGAATCCCTTTTTTGGTGCTGAAGCTATATCACCTTAATTAATTCTAAAATTTATGGAAGAAATGAAAATTATGAACTTTTGGGTGCTATGTCGGGACTATAAGATAAGGGATCCAGCATGTCTCTTAAAAACCGCTCCAAACGCTGTTGAGTTACGTACATTATTTTAAAAAATCACTGATTAAAAATGTTCTTTTACAAATGAGTGTATACTTAAAAAACACTAAATGAAAACATCAGTCTGCAGTATTATTCCGTGACGCTCTCTTTCTTTTATAGACAGTGCTATTAACGTTAAAGTAGAAGATAATAGTTGATATAATCTTTATAAATCAAATATAAAATAATTGTTTCATACACATTTATGGCAGTGTTCAAAAGACAATTAGATTTAAAAATTCAAAAGCTTCAATCCAATTAAGGGTGTTCTCCCATGTGATTGCCTGTTTTTTAAGCTTTTTTAAGGAACTTTTTTTGATGACCACTAAAGTAATTGAAACACATATTCATACTGATACTTATAAATGTATCAGTACGACAAAAACTATTTGATTAATACTAAATTGAAAACCAGTTTAGTTATTACTAGCGATTTCCATAGGCTTTTCATATACAAAAATATGTACGAAATTGTATACTATCTCTATAATTTGTGTAGTTTATATCCAAAGCCACATTGTAGGCTTAGTGTTGAAGTGTAATTACTATTCCATTCAGTGCATAGTTGTTGCATGAAAAAGGGGGAGTCGCGAGGAAAGTTATGACTGGGAATTGGGTTGCAAATATTGAAAGTTTGAGAAGCACTGGTATAGGAGACAAATTTGTTGCTCATTAATTCTGAATTAAATCTCTCCAATAGTATTAATTAAACATTTACATAAATTTGCCCTAATATTAAATTTTTAAATATTAATCACTATTTTTTCGCAATTTAATTTTGCCCTGTATAAATGCAGCTTTCGGACGTTTTTATTCAGAATGCGATTTCTTTCTTTCTTGGAAATTGCAAAAAAAAATTATAAATATATAAAATAATTTTAAATAGAAAGTATAATGTTTTGAAATGTGCAAACTATAATATTGTACATTGTATAATGTAATATTTCAAAATATATACTATAATATTTTAAAATATAAAAAAATTATATTTTAAAGTATACAATTTAATATTTTTATATTAATGTAAAATATATATTTTTAACATACAATATAATATTTTAATATATAAAACACAATATTTTAATATATAAAACACAATATTTTAAAATATAAAACATAATATTGTTACTTAGATCCGAGTTCGTGTATTTTATGCAAAACTATCATGAATAAACAGTTCTTTAAGATCAATGCGGATTTATTATCAAAAATCCAATCCTCTTCACACCTTCAAAAGCATTCAAACACAATTGCCAGTGTGTAAAAATACACGTATTTAACTGATTATTCACAAGCTCAGCCGAGCTAATCGCTAGTCAAAACAATGTTCACTCTTCGCTGGTTTAATTCAGACTCATCGCCGTACCGGAGAGCACATTTATTTAAAGGCGCGACAGAAACTTCCAGAAATATAACCGCTCGTGTCATAAGCGTGACATTAGTGGTGAGATCCACTACTTTCTAGAAAATTTCAGAAGATTCCGAACTCGGCAACATAGTCTCCAATGATGCCAAAATAGTCGCCAAATTAGCCGCCAACTTGGCTCTACGGCCAAGATTTCACCAAGTTCTCATTGAATCGCCATTATAATGTAAGGGGCAGCATTGATTGTGAATAGTACAATTTTAACATAAAATACATATAATATAGAGTAATATAACTGCATTATATACACCCAAATACAAATTGTTTACACTATTAACACAAAATTCGTAACAATATTTTAAAATATAAAACATATTTTAAAATATAATATTCTTAAATGCAAAATATATTTTTAATATATAATATAACATTTTAAAATGCAGGTTGTTAAAGATATTTGCGATTTTGAAACCTTACAAGTTTCTTTTGTTTTTCATTTGTCTTAATTAATACAAATAAAATCCCTTTTTTAAACATTAAACCTTAAAAGGGGAATCACAAAATTGAAGGAAGATTTTCCTCAGCAAAGCTGATTGATTGTTTAAGCTGGACTTTAGCTCGTGACTTCGATTGACAGCGACATTCGAATTTGCAAGTGTCACGTGATCGCATACAATGATTCAGAACAAATTTCATCGATATCATTGAACTAATGCAGTTAGGATGTTACCCATGCGTTACACATTTCGGCATATGTGATTACGCACTGCGATGTTCTATTTCGATATTTAATGGTTATACCACGGTGATAGTAAATGGAGATGTTTGCATTAATCTTGATAAGCATCAGGCATCTGTAAAATTAGAGATACAATTCATATTTCATGTGTTTGTTGTTCATGTTTTGGTCTTAAAGTTTATATTATTTATGAAGAATTAACTAAATAGATCTTTAAAATTAAAGTTTGTAAGCTATTCTAAGAGTTAGAAAGATTTTGAAGTACTACATGGATTCGAGTAGTTTATCCTATAAAAACAATACAGAATTTCTCAAAATATTAAAAGTGAAATAAAGTGTTAGTTTATGTTTTATTCCTACATCGTTAAAGTATAATAATATTTTATGACCTAAATATTAGATTTATTTCATTAATAGTAAAATACCCAAAGTTAAATAATAATAAAGATAAATTATTTAAGAGATTTAACATAAGTAAATTATTTTCTATTTTATCTCTTATTTCAGCGTAAATGGTATCGATGGTATGCAAAAATTAGGCAGTGTGTTTTTGTTTACACACTGTTAATATAATCTTCAATTTAACTGTCCTGCACCTACACACTTTTAAATTGATATTTGTAGTAAATATATCTCTATAAAATATTGAGATGAAATTTTTTCCCAAATAATTGGGATTGGGATGCACCTGCCAGCCCTAACGGGGGACCAGTTGTGACAAATCTATACGGAACTTTATCACTAACCTTCTGAGTCGTCATTTTTAGGGAAATTTAATTTCCTACCTATTTCCAATCAGCTCCAAAGAGAGGACAGGATTCCTTGTTATGCAGATTAGATAAAGTATTTAAGTCAAACGGAATAGTAAAGTTAGAGCAGTAGGAGAGAGAGATTGAAGCAGAAAGTGATAATAGTGAAGTTAAATTTATAATTGAAGATTTCTTGTTGGATAATTTAATCTCAAAAAGACTTGAGATTCAGTGTGGTAAATATTGATTTATAATTAAAGCTTTATATTAGGAGTGAGATTAAAGTTAAATGTTCAATAGGAACATTATAGAATATAATTCTGGGATCTCTTATCGTGGTAATCTCTGCGTGATCGATATTCTAATTGTTAATTAATTGTATCATTAAATATTTAAGTTAATTTAAAGGACATTCCCTTTAAAAAACCTCATAATACTAGTTAGATATATTTGTTAATAAATCTTTGATTCTATTTGGATAAGATAACCAAATAAAGAAAGTTATTCATAAAAATGGCTACTGGCTCTTATCTGACTCCTACTTATTCTCGTTCTCAAAGTGATGTCCAAGGGGACCTTCACACAGTCCCAACTATACAAATTATACAACTGTTCATAATGATGCTCACATTGTAAAACTGTATAATTTACAGGTATTATGTAGTTCAAAAGTATTTGTTGCCAAGAATAAATTTATTTAATATATATATATATATATATATATATATATATATATATATATATATATATATATATATATATATAATAAATTTATTTAATATATATATATATATATATATAAATATATAAAGAGAGAGAGAGAATGGCCAGATTGAGTTAAATATACATTTATTAAGGGTAATAATTATTTACAAGGGAGGGCTAAAAGTTAGTAAAAAGTAATCGAAACATCATTTTTAAAGTAGATCGTTGGATTCCATGAGGCGTTTCGTTCCTGCGCCCTCGTCATCGTCTCCCTGGCAATCGTCCTATTCGAGTCTGGTTTATTCGTTATCCTCGAACCGCCTTGTCAGCTAGGTGGGGCTCTCTTGGCAATACGTCATTAAGGAATATAGGAAGGATACGATATGTGCACATCCATTCCTTATATATATATATATATATATATATATATATATATATATATATATATATATATATATATATCCTGTGCTATCTACTGCAGATAATTTTAAATATGTCAAACATTTATTACAACATCACGATTATTTTTATATGTAGACACATATTATTTAAAAGACTAACAAATTCAAGTAATTAACCCCTTGTCTGTGGAATATATTTACGAAAAACGAGCCAAAAAGGGATTTTTTTTTTTTTAAAAAAATGTTTGTTGTTTTCATTAAAATGTTAAAAATAGATTATTAAAAAAAAAGAAAACTTACTACTTACTATATTCAATATGTTCGCATATATTGGAAATGTTAAGGAATTACGATAGATTGTGGTCAAATTATAGCAAAATAAATCAAAAGACATGATTTTGCAGATAAATATGATAAACTAATAAACAAAAATACTATCATTTATATCAATTTTAATCAATTCCGAGTCCCTCAGATTCATTTGAGTTTCACAAATCTCTTAGTGCGGTATATACGAACTGCAAAATTACAAAAATCCGACAAATGGTGTTAAATTACCGACATTTTCGCGGGAAAGCATCGTCATGTATAGGAAAAATGGTAAATTACATATAATGCAACATGAACGCATTACACAAACTGAGTTCAAGCTTCATGGTATTGAGAGATCAGTTTTCACTTGCCCGAACTCAGCCCAGGCATTCCAAATTGAAGCAAAGGGTTTACATAATTATTCAAAATAAAATAAAATGGAGAAGATAATTTTAACTATTTAGAATGCATTAATGAATATATTTCATTAAAAAGGGAAAAAAACTATATTATTTGATAATTCTACATTTTAAAGGACCAAATTCAGTAATTTGTGCTTCAATTACTTAATGAATACAATAATTACTTTTCAGCATTATATTCATCAATGTTTTATACTATTTTCTGACTGTACATGTTCTTAAATAATAAATTGGATTTTTCAAGCATTTCCATTTATATGAAAAATAACAAAATGTATGCAATATAAATAATTTATAATCTCACTCAGAAATGATCATTCAATCCCTCTAAAAGAAAGTACATTGGTTTTTTAGATAATACTTGCAATATAATATTCTATTCTTGGTATTATGTGACTAAAAATATTGCAAGTGAATATTAAATAATGAATAGAGTTTAGAAAATGAAACCCTTTGTGATTCTTCTGCAGGAATTTCATTGAAACATTTTCTCATATTATATACTTATTTCTGAAGATACTATGATGTAATTTTTTAATAATAATGTGCTTCTCGGAGGTTGTTTTTGTTCACTTATTTCTACCAGTAAATCGTTCTCTATACTACAAGTAGATTTTATTTATTCAATAGTTTTATTGCTTTCATATATATATATATCATTATGTTATATTTTATGATATATCATATTTGATGAATATTTTTTTATTTCACTTAAAGAAAATATACACTCAGGAACATTGAAAATACCGATCCAAGAAGGAAGCTAAGTACAATCGCGAAACTTTACAAATAAGTACAGCGTTATGTGATTAGCAAATGATCCAAATTGTACGCCAAATACGCCAATACGCATGCTCATACACGCCGAGGTGGCGCTACAATCAGGAAGAGGGTGCTATATAAGCCAGCAAAAATTCGAAGATTCGTAAACGTGACGATTACCCTACGATTGTAGGAAGACTTCGGTAAGCGAAACATGCCAGGAAAAACTGCTAGAAGACATTTCTCACAGTTAAGCGAGTTTGAGAGAGGCCTGATCATCGAGATGAAAACTGCAGGCTGGTCGACGCGCCGTGTTGCTAGCCAGGTGGATCGTTCGGAGTGCGCCGTTAGAAATTGTTGGAAGCAGCGGACACGAGAAGGTACCCACGCGCGGAAAACTGGGTCCGGAGCGACCAGGAAGACCACGAGTAGAGAGGATCGAAGGATCGTGCGGTAAGCACTTGTGGACCCCACAGTGACTCGTTCAACGATACGAGCAGATGTAGGCTTTGCAATTGTTCCACAAACAATTTCCAGATACCTTGCAGAAGCAAATCTTAAATCCAAACGTCCTTTCCGTGCACTCCCTTTAACACCAGAACATCGGCAACTGCGTCTACAGTTATGCTTTCCAGATTCATGTGGAATGTTAAAGATTGGCAAAGGGTTGTGTTTAGTGATGAATCTCGATTTGTTTAGGGGACAGATAATAACCGTGTACGAGTGTGGAGGTGCCCTGGTGAGTGGTACAATTTCACCCTTAATGTTCTACGTCACACTGCCCGCACAGCTGGTGTAATGGTCTGGGAGCTCATAGCCCATGATAGCCGGTCCATATTAATTGTTATGCGTGGAACTTTAACGGGCTAACTTTACGTTGATGATATTCTTCGACCCCATTTAGGACCTTTCCTAAATGTTCTCCCATGAGCAATTTTCCAGCAAGATAATACTCGTCCGCATACAGCAAGAGTTACTCAAGACTTCCTACGTCATTTTCAGACTCTTTCATGACCAGCCTGCTCCCCGATTTGTCCCCTGTAGAGCACGTGGGGGATCAGTTAAAACGGCAGATGCCATCGTGTCACTCTGTACATGAATTAGAGGTGGATGTTCAAGATTTTTGGGCCCATCTGCATCAGGACAATATAAGGTTTCTAATCAACTCAATGCTGGACCCTGTGGCGGCATGTATTGCAGCTGGAGGTGTTCTAACGCGGTATTGAAGTCTCCCAGTATTTGTTGTCATTGCACACACTGTATTCGTTTAATTGTATTGTTTTTGAGATCAAATGAATCTCTCATCTGTGTCATTATGCGTTTTAAATTTTATTTCAACCCGATGCTTTCTTCTTGGGTCGCTATTTACAATGTTCCTAAATGTATTTATATTAAAAACTAATTTATATATATATATATATATATATATGTAATAGTTCCCTCTAGTATCCTTTTTTTAACTATTTGTCTTAATATTAAAACAAACTTTAATTCTTTAGTTTAAATATAACCCTGTAATCTTAATCGTAATCGGATAGCCTGAAATCCCTGTCCCGCCCATTATATCAATCAGAACTACTATTACGTAATAACCACTGTCAGTGTAAAACCAAAAATCTTGTGTAATCGTACTCTTTTCCATTTTGTCTCCCTGCCTTCATCATGTAATCAGCCTGCTTCAATGCTCTTTATGTTTGTCTTTGTGTTTGTCATTCAAGATGTCACTTCTGTTATATGTTTCTGCTTACATGTTTCTAACAAATAGATGCAAAATATAAAGTGATTGACCAGTTACACTATGCGTGCTTCAAAATAAAAGATGAAACTCGATTCTACAGATGTCTTCAATAAACCCGATATGACCACAAACTAACACCGTCCAACGCTACACTACAATATTATATATATATATATATATATATATATATATATATATTAAATTATTATATATATATTTATTATATATATATTTATATATTAAAATATAATTTTATATATATTAAAAAATATGTTTTCTTATTCAAATTTGTTTTTAATAGAAATCAAAAATCATCTTTAATCTAATTCAATGATTGTATTGTCTTTTAATATTTTGGTATGATATTTTTAAAGTTCTTTTTCCTTAAATTAACGACATTTTATTTAAACAAAGAAAACTGCTGGTTCAAATAAGAAGATGTAGCAACCACAAATTTACATTTTTGCTTACGAAGGACAAATTCTTTTTCCCCTTATTTTTAACACCCTTTTAACTTTCTTAGATCTTTATATAGAAATAAATTCTTGTATGTCTATCCAAAAACTCACTAAACTGTTCTATGTTCACATTTAATATGTTCTTTATTGAGTAATTCGTTTGTTGCGAAATATTCTTTTAGACACACAATAAGTTATTTATTATTAAGGAGTTTACTTATTGGTTTTAGATTTGACATGTATTTAGTTTTCTTATTTTCTTCTATTGAAGCTGTAAACTTCAAATACCAGATTAAATAATATTTCTTTTAAATATGAAATAACTTTCCTCATAAAATAATATTATTCCACATCTGTATTTTAAAATAAAACTTTTAAATAAAATGTATAAAGACTCTCGAATACAATCTATTTTTGTAAATTTTCGTACCATTCCAAGAGAAGATACTTGAAATTAAATGTACTAATTCATTTTCGTTGAATAATATGATATCAAAAAAAGTAATGCTGTTTTAGTAGAGTATATAACAGGGATTTATTTGTTATATTATACCGGGAGAAGGTGTGCTTTCGATGCTATCATTAGTGGTCACGCGGGATAACGGGAAGTCACCCCAATCCTTTTTTTATAATAATTTTTATTGTACATGATAAGAATCGTAATTGCAGTAAATAATTTAATTAAGAGAAATTTTTCATACCTACTTTTGCGGACTGTTCAATTTTTCTTTGACAGTTTGAGAAAAAATCCAATCAAGCTGAAGTAAAATGTTTCAAATGTGTGTCACTTCAATAGTGGGTATAAATCACAGACATCTTTCATTAACATGACAGGAATGATACTTGCTGGTAAAACTCTCATATTTTGTTCAAGTTATTATAGTTTCACTGTCCTTTGTGATCATTTATAAATATCATGTTGAAATTGTCTAGTTTGTATATCTCTTTTTGACAGGGCGTTGTATTTCTTGTGGTACACTTTTGGCTTTGTATCTTTCTAGATGGAGTATCTTAGATCTCATTTGAAAATTTTCATTTCAACTCAAATGTTTCATATTCATCACTTTTCTGAAATTTACTTTCGGTATCATGTTTAATATCCATTATTTCATCAAGTTCTTCCCTTGCTTGATCAGTTTCAAATTCATCCAATATAGATTGCAGATATCCATTTATTTTGTTTTATATTTTGCTCATTTACATTTGTAAATCATAACGAGTCCTACAACTGAGTCATCAAAACCACTAAGTCGTTAGCAGGGGGGAAATGTATCCTGTACATAGAATATACTTTGGAAGAAAAATTATCGTGCAGGGAATTCAGTTATTCAAAGTACCTGTCGGTTGTAAAACACGTATGCCATTCCCCAAAAAATAGGGAGTTATATGTGACAAATACGTTTAAATTCCCATGACGATTGCCACGTAGGATTTCAGTTACTTCTCTCAACATAATTACCCCCAGAATTGGTTTAATTCAAGGCAATCACATGATAAGGACAAACACGTGTTCACTATAGAATTCATAACAGACATCAGACACTGAATTTGCTTGTAGTTCTATTTGTAAAACTTGGGTAACATTTCAAATTCAATAATTAAGTAGAAATGTTAAAATGTTATAAGAAAAATTCTTCACAAAATTTTAAATTTTTAAAAAAATCTTATTTCATGCATGTATTTTTAAATAAAATGCCTCTTTTTCTGTCTATGTACATTAATGTTGTTGATACATTTGTATGTTTTAAAAGACAGATTCTGAAAAGTTTAAAAGTTGGCAATAACGAAGCGCATGAACTGATTAGATGCAATCATTTAATTGGTTTTATCGTGTTTTATGAAATCACATGAGCGTTTGAGGTGATCGGCTAAAAACATGTGGTTATCATTATAAGTGACTATGGTGTCAAGAATTGAGCTCATTGTAATAATTGACGTACCGTGGGAATAGAATGTATCACAAAAATTTGCCACTTGGATATGGAACTAGCATGTGACAGATGACTGCGGGTCTTTGTGAAAAATATAATGACCGGGTAAAATTCTATTCAAGCTAAAAAATATTAGAGAATTCTTGTATGCAAGGTTGTGTGTATTGGATGGCAGTTACAAACTCCAGCAAAATTTTCTCAGCAGTTTTTGTGGAATTCGCCAATTCGGGGCAATCGTGATTAAGGACAAACACGTGAATCTTTTCACTAATCTGGAATGGTGCGTTGCTATTTTGTGCGTTCAAATATCTAATCTCTTGCTTCAGCTCACAACTGCTGGGAGAATAAATGAGAGTTGACATCTTTTTTGTCACTGCAACTTGTAAGAAAGAAATCAAGGAATTAAAATTTCAAATCTCATAATCTACCCAATTTGTATTTTTGCGAAATGTCTTAAAATTGGTTGTAAGAAACATTCTGGATCACAAGTTTTTATTTTATCCATTTTGGAAAAAAAATCTTATTTCATGCATGTATTTTTAAATAAAATGCCTATTTTGCAATGATCTGTCTATGTACATTAATGTTGTTGAATAAAGGAAAAAGGAATATGTTCGTATTTCACCTCTGAGTCATACATTTTTTTTTAATTTTTTGATATTTATGTTAAAAAAATTAAAAAATAAACCTTCTAAAATTATGTTTTCACACGAAAAGAAATAATCATGCGAAATAATAAATTCCTTTTAAATCATTGATTCTAAAATTGTGGGGCGCAAACCCATAGAATTGCGTAATAATCCTATGTAGGGGGCGCTAGCATATCGAAAAATCGAAAATAAAAGATTATTTTTTTACGAAAATATTATTAACCGCTTCCCTTACAGATTTTTTTTTAAAAAAAACTTCTAAAACATCATCATGTTTTTTTAAATTTTATCATTAAATACAAGGAAACGAAACAAAACAAAATATGTAGGTTTAAAGTTGAATTTTTAATTTTTTATAGTGTAAAAGCATTTAGTTTTAATATTTGTTTACTGTCCCGAGTTATCTCGGGCAAATGGAAAAAAAAAAAAGTGAAATATTAGTCTTTGTATCATATTTTTTTTGAAAAGAGAGACAACATAAAGTGATATCTGACATTCTGTACACTGGAATCTGGTCTCTTGTCTTACTGGCTTACCTCTGGAATTTCTTTTAAGGGAGCACAGAGTACACTGTCCTGTTTTTACAGTCGCATTTTTTTCAGTATCTGGAAAATACCCTAAAGTTAACCTGAGTGGGGATAGACTAATGCTGGGTCTTCGTGATGTGGCAGAAAACTTGTCACAAGGAATTTCAGAAAATATTTTTTTTCAATCAGTTTTTCATTTTAATTTGCTTAGGTAATCGGAAACCATCTGATTTACAGTACAAAAAATAGGCGACATACAGAAGCATCCCTTCCACTATTTTCAATGTCCACTTCTTCATAATCACTATCTGAAAAATCATCGCTTTCGCAACCTTGCATCATCATTTTTATTTTACTTTTCTTCACACAACGGAACTAACCTTCTTTATACATCACTAATCTACAAGCCGACGTGTAATATACAATAGGAAAACACGTAACCAGTTCCGCTTAAAAGATTCGCGAAAGCAACAAAACTTGGTAAACTGTCAATCAAAACTGAATATTTTCCTTTCCATTCTTTCAGGCCGAGTAAAAACGTGATAAAACCAATCTAACTGTCAAATTCTGCTTCCCCGAGTTTTCTTGGGATAATAATTAACTGCAATATATAGGAACCCGAGATAACTCGGGATAATTAAACAAGCGGTTAATAAATTGAAAGGAAACAAAAAAATGCATTCTGACACAATAGAAAATAAGAAACATGTTGCACGCATATTGCAATCTGTTCCAATTTAAAAATTAGAAATCAAAAGTAAAATAATAATTTTACTATTACTTAAAAAAACTTACTTAAAATATCTATAACTGAAAAGTAACATAAGAGAAATTTAATACTTATCCTGATAATTTGTTCGGTTTGTAAGTAAAGGCCGTATTGTAGCCTTAGCATCAAAATGTATTATTATTGCATTCAACGCATAGTTATTGTATGGAAGGAGAGGGTGATGAACATTTTCATTAAAAATTGGGACGCAAATACTGAAATATTTGAGAAACTCTGTTTATATAAAAAGTTCTTTAACTCCCTCCCTCGCTCTCTGCAAATACAAATGCACTCACGGTTCCTTATGTTACTTTAATGCAGGGATACTCAAACTTTTTTCTGCCGGGCCGCATACATTTATCAGATATTTCACTGGGACCATATACATATGTTAGTTATTTCACGCGGGCTACAACATGAGGATAAATGGGATAAATAGAAAGAGCGTTAAGACCAAAATAACATTGGAAATTTAAAATGTGAAAAATTGATAAAAGTTTTATATAACTCATGTTTTGCTTTTTTAAAATTATTTTTTATTTTTGTCGCTAACACTAAATTAGAAGCATTTAAGAAACGCTCCTTTACAATTTCTGTATCAGTAAACGGTTCCATACAAATGCCAATAATAAAACAAACTTCATAGAATGTCTTTGTTATAACTGCGATATTACAACTGACAAAACACTTTGTTGTTGTTGCAAAGATTATTCAAGAAAGCCTATTAATCACCTCTTGAAAGAAATCATGAAGAAATGTGCCAATGAATGATTTCTGTTTATTGGTATTTCTTAAATACAGCACTTTCGCGTGACAAATCAAACAATTGCTCTCTGATCCATGCTTTTTTTCACTACAACCTCCCAATCATCTTGAAATGGCACATTTTCTTCAATAAATTTTCCCTTGCAAGATATGAAAATAGTTAAAAATTAGCTCCACCCATAAAATGGTCGCTACTCCACTGTTGTCTGTTATCATTAACCGTATCCGTTCAAAATAGAAAAAGAATATCAATTAGAACCCGCACGATCCCGACAGCAAAAAGCAAAATTGATATACTTGATTTCTTGACAAAGGAATCCCCCCCCTCCAAATTTTAATACAATGTTCTTAAATAAGTAAATTTCTCAGAGCAATGAGCCATGACTGGGCCACTTAAAAAAGCTCGGTGACATGCGTCCCGCACGCCGCTGGTTGAGTATCGCTGCTTTAACGGGTATTCATATGAAAAAAAAAGCATTAATGCGTTTGCTTTTTAATTGTTTTCGGTAAAATCCTAGGAGGACCCACTGCTGTTTTTGGCGCCAAAAAGCGCCAAATTGAAGGTTTTCAAAAAGGCGTCAATGACGAAAAACTCTTGGGAAGCGCATGCGTCAGCGGGGATGAATTGGGCGTTTCGCAAAGATGAAAACGAATAAATACATTAAATTGATCATTATATAAAGAAAAACGGAGAAAGCAATGAAATTCATTTTAAAAAAAAGCATTCTAAAACCACTAAGTACAACATGATTTACATTTTTAAAAACGAACGAAAGGGGCGTTTCACAAATATAAAATTGAAGAAATACATGAAATCAATCATTTTAAAAAATTTTAAAAGGCACTTACCTTACGCTTGCATTTCGTCATGTTCCGTTGGTGGATACACCCTTGCGATGGATGCAAGGAATTCATGAAAATTGTCATCCACCGACTTTGACCTATTCTTATTTTTCAAGTCATTCACGACGAACGTATTCATGCTTTGCCAAACCAATATCTGGTCAAACGCAAGATAATTATTATAGCAAGTTTGCTTTTGCTAAACCAAGTGCTCACACTCCGAACAACGTCGTGGCGATTATCTTTCGACTGTTTGCGGCAACGCCATTAGTAGCCGTCAACCGTTCCCTTAGTTCTTACAAACGCATATTTTTTTAAAACCTCGGACATTCATAACGAGAAGCAATTAAATTAGCTTTCATACACCATTCTAATGTCTCTTTTTCCCCTTGTGCCCAGGAGCACAAAGAAACCTGTAGCCTCACTTTCAATTAATTTCCTTTCACACGCCATTCTTAACAACAACCGGTAGCAAACGAAGTCAAATCAAAATGACGTTTTTTCGGAAAAGGCGAAAAACGTTGTATTTTTTTAGGGTTGCCATTTTTAGGTGATTTGAAAATCCAAATTTTTCGATGAAATGGAAGGGTTACCATATTGTAACCTTTATCGCTCAAAATTTGGCGACATAAAATTTTGGCGACCAAAAGTGGGTCCTCTTAGGATTCAACCATTGTTTTCAATAAGTTTGAATTAAAAGCTATATAAATATTTATTATATTAAATTTCATATATACATATACATACATATACATATACATACATATACATACATATACATACCTATACATACCTATACATATACACACATATACACACATACATACACACACATACACTCACACACACACAAACATACACATACATACATACATACATAAATACATGCATATATATATATATATATATATATATATATATATATATATATATATATATATATATATATATATATGTTAAGTATTGGCCGAGTGGTTGATTTTTGTCGTGGTGTTGGCAGGTCTTCATCAAAATACACATCTTCAGTGTGAACAGTAATCTTCTTTATTGTGGCGCACACATCGATGTTTAGCACAAAATTATAATGCAATTTCACAAAGACGAGACAAACCATTCATGATGATGGTATTAAGCACAGTGGACAAGCAAAAGTGACATCTTGATGGACACAACACATAAACACGGAGAAACAGCTGTATTTACTAGTACATTATGAAGGCAAAAAAAGATAGAGCAAGCGACGAACGCCATTTCACAAGTTGTTTTATTCCTTACCAACAGTGCAAGTGCGTGATGATTACGCAATCATAGCTCTGATTGGATAGAAAGTGCGGGACAGGAATTTCTGATGTAATAATATTCATCGATTACGATTAAAATCAGAGTGTTAGTTCTGAACCAAATAATCAAAAGATTTCAATATTGTTTAAAAAAAGTTAATTAAAGAGAATGCTAGAGGGAATTATTACATATATATATATATATATATAAAAGAAATATGTATTATTTATCAAAAACAAGAAATAATAGATAAAGAACATACCAAGAAATTACGTAATAAAAATATGAAAGCTGAACATGAAGAACAAAATTATAGAGAAATAAAAGAACTACAAAAAAGAAGAACCTAGCGAGTCAGAAAGCAATTTCGACTTAGGACCGAATAAGTGGGGTTAAACTAGTTTGAAGGCGCCAACCTTCCCCTTTGCAACTCGGTAGGAAAACCAAATAAAATAAACAAAACTTCAGAGAAAGTATAACTCAGAGAGCATGATAAAACCAATCACTACTATTATGTAACAAACTCTCCCAAACTCTTAATGCAGAAAAATCACAAAATAATTATGTAAGAAAAGTAGAAAAATACTAGAACAATTACATAAGAAAAGTATCTTTCAAAAAAATAATTTAACAAAATTTCTTTACTCACAAAGCTTTTACGAAGAGAAACAAGCATCTTGCCATTAATGAAAGTCAATTATTCACCAAGTTAAAATTCGAAGAAACATAAACACATCTTTTGAGCTGACTTTTAAACCAGCCAGCAAAGACAAGTATAGAATGACGACAATCAAATATGGTAAAATTTGAATTGGTTGATTGTCAAAAATGTAAATTTGCTAGGCTCTAATTTGGTTGGTTGTCAAAAATGTGTAAGATGTTTAAGATGTGTGTGGAAAAAATGTAAACTGTGATATGAGTGTTATGATATAATCTTCACAGCAAGACCACTAACATGCTGACTTTGAAAACCTATTGTTGTGTGGTGGATTTGGAATTCGAAGTAGCAAGACGGTTAATGTATTTGTGATGAATATAAGATCTCAAGAAATTAAAAGGGTATTCATGATCTAAACAACATTGAAAAAAATTTTTTATATTATTGTATTTATCTATTTTGTGGGTAGTTAAGTTATCATTTCTAAATAAAAAATTCAAAATGATATTTCTGTAAATTGATATATGAAAATTACTGTTCCATACAGGAATTTTAATTATATGGAACTTAAACGAATCTCTTTTGTCAAAAATGTTACTGACTACATTATTGTTAATTAGATGCAAGTCTAAATCCAAGAGTTCCACCCTATTAGAGTTGAAGTTAGTTTTAAGGAGCTTGAGATAATCAGGGTAGAATGTAATATTTGGTTTGTATTCACTATTTTGACCAAAAATTATTATATCATCTATATAACGATAAATTAAGTAAGAATCATTTATAACATGATCTATTTCAAAAAATGTAATTATAGGTTCGCTAAATAATTACTAGCTGGACCACCCTGAGGTAATCCTTTGATCTGTTTATAAAGATTATGATCAAATATAATGAAATTTTCATTTAAAATGAGGTTAACAAGAATATCAAATTTTTCTTTTTCATTGAAGTATATAATTCATATTTATCATAAATTAACTGAAGAACCTTAATCATATCGTCAATATCTATAGAATTAAAAGGTCCTCAAAATCAAAACCATGCATAGAAAAAATCAACATATCCTTAGTAACTCTAGCAATCTCTAAGCTATTTTTAATAATTGCCGTGTTTTGTAAATCATCAATTAGATTTTGAAGAAGAGATTGCAAGATCTTCCCAGACTTCGTGATATATGTATTGTATCCATTAGTGATACTACGGAATTTTATAGGGCTTTTATGAAATTTTGGTGTTAAAAATACTTGATTTTTAATATTATTTAGATGAATATTCAGTCTTTTGTTCAAAGCTAAAAGACGATTATCATCTTCTCTATTATTGTGAATTGATTTTTGAAATGAATTATTATTTAAAATGTGGTTACTTAATATTTTACTGTAAAAATATTTACAAATTATGGCATAATTAGCAGAGACCTTATCAACATATGTAATAACGAAGTCATTTTGGATATTTACTATTGATGATTTAAGATCTTTATACATAGTTTCATTTTCAACAGTAAAATCTAATTCCCGAATTTCTGTTGCTACATAAGATCTAAATTGATTGAATGCTTCAATCGGCATTCCATATTTAATTGCCATTTTAAGGTAGAATTTATCTAAATTTTTGATTTGTTTCATAACATTAGATTTATTTTTTGTGATCATAAGTCTAAAACCGGTACCTTTTTCCATAAAATTTCTTAACAAATCATCTTTCACGATGCTAAGGTCTCCTGTGACAATGTGCTGATGATAATCATCAATATAGTATCGATATTTGCATCTACATGATTCAGAACTTAGGAGCTCCGAGATTTGATTATAATTAAATATAAATCTACCAAATTTCTTGTTGTATTTGAAAGCCTTTTTAATAATAATATTTTTAATAGGAAAAAAGGATTGATATTTTTGAAATATACTTGAAAAATTAATTTTGTTAAAGGATTTATTCATAAATAATAATGTACAATATTCTGTAGAGTAGCTTTCACTTTTGCATCTAATTTAATATTCATTTTTAGTACTAAATAGTTATTAAGGTCTCGAATCATATGCATACCATGAGAATCTCGAAATTTATATCTGCTTAAAATATCTGTCATAGTTTTAATTTCATTTTTATTCAAGCCAAACATAAACGATTTAATTAAGCCTGTGTTGTAGTTATCATCAAATTTAGCAGCTAATTCTAACATAGAATTCTTGAGGGTTGACATGTCTCTAGTAACTCTTTTTCTGCGTTTAGCTTTTGAAATTCTCGCTAAATGACTATTATTACTATTATCAATAAATTTATTAAAATTCGGAAGATATAATGAATTCTCGGATTTTTGTTTAAAAGTTAATAAGACACTTTCACCTTTCCATATAACATTCAAAACCATAAGGATAATATGATCTAAATGAATCTATAAAAAGTTTTCGAACCATAATCTTTGTTTAATATTTGGCACTATTCTAAGTATATGTACAGTTATGTTATTGAATCCATGTTTATGAAAGTGTCCTATCTCAATCTTAGCCTGGTTTTTGTTGCAATCAAATTTCCTTGTATCAGACCTATGCTGGTTCAATCTAATATTGATAGTGTTAGAGGTCTGACCTATGTAAGCAAATTTACATATGTTGCATGTCATTTTGTAAACACAGTTAAAAGTCTTACAAAATATATAACCTGCATCCATATCCAACTGTTCCCCACTCATCATGCCACACGCCTTGCATCTTTTATCAGTGCAATATCTAAATTTTAGTTTTAAAGCATGAATATCTCTGAAAAACCGAGTTTCTAATATGTTACCAAAATCATTATCTCTTTGATTTTCATCTATACTATCGGAAAAATGAATATTTCGTTTTGTTGTACGAGATAAATTCTTATATTTAGAGTTCCAAAAAATTCGAGTTTTAAAAATTCTAAAACGACAATGTTTAGATACAGAAGGGAAAGCAAAAAAAATTCTGATTATCAAAACAATTCACACATTTTTTTTGTATTATTTAAAAAATTTATAGTTGTTTTATATGCCAACTCAGAACCTTTGTGTGTGCCCATCGCCACAACTAACTAAAGCCATACCCAAATATATACAAAATTTCTACATAAGGTCTCATAAAATGGTAAATGGATTGATTGATTGATTGAATATTAACGTCGCACTGTTCAGCTACACGAGGGCTTTTGGCGACGGACCACGTAATTTTGAACCATGGTCAAGTGACGTGGACGACACCTGAGCTGGCACCCCCTCTCCTAACTACCACACCACACCAACGGGAGGACGTTTCAGCTCTCGACAGATTTAACGTGCATCGCTGCCCTACACGGCGGGTCTTTAGTGGTACTGGGCTCGAACCTGTGACAAAGCAAGCCACAGTCCGATACCTATACCACTCGGCTACCGCGGCCACAATGGTAAATGGATGACGATGGTACAGATACCATTATACTGTACCACCGAGCAATGTCATACCCTGGTATAACAAATTGCCAGTCGCTTAAAACTTGTTATTTTTCAAATTCATAGTTTTTTTAAAAGTTAAAGGTATAATGAAAAGACCCAAATAAAATATCACTAGCAAAAGTTTTTACAATCACATTAATATAAAGTGAAATAATGAGCAATAATTCCAAAAAAATCTAACCCACTCATAGATAACATATCCACAATTACTTTATAGGCACAAAATCAGAAGTTGGCATAATATTTTTATATAAACAAGAAAAACACACAAGGAAAAGAACAAAGAAAAATAAAACTTAATAAAAAAACATTCATAGACAAGATTTTGAATCTAATGGCGATTTCAAAATTCGCTATAAGCAAACATACTCTATATTGACTACATACATAACTGAACAAACTCATTAGAAAATAGATTTATACATAGATAGGCGCAAAGCAGCCAAATGAATGCATAAAATATATATAAAAGAAATATGTATTATTTATCAAAAACAAGAAATAATAGATAAAGAACATAACAAGAAATTACGTAATAAAAATATGAAAGCTGAACATGAAGAACAAAATTATAGAGAAATAAAAGAACTACAAAAAAAGAAGAACCTAGCGAGTCAGAAAGCAATTTCGGACTTAGGACCGAATAAGTGGGGTTAAACTAGTTTGAAGGCGCCAACCTTCCCCCTTTGCAACTCGGTAGGAAAACCAAATAAAATAAACAAAACTTCAGAGAAAGTATAACTCAGAGAGCATGATAAAACCAATCACTACTATTATGTAACAAACTCTCCCAAACTCTTAATGCAGAAAAATCACAAAATAATTATGTAAGAAAAGTAGAAAAATACTAGAACAATTACATAAGAAAAGTATCTTTCAAAAATAATTTAACAAAATTTCTTTACTCACAAAGCTTTTACGAAGAGAAACAAGCATCTTGCCATTAATGAAAGTCAATTATTCACCAAGTTAAAAATTCGAAGAAACATAAACACATCTTTTGAGCTGACTTTTAAACCAGCTAGCAAAGACAAGTATAGAATGACGACAATCAAATATGGTAAAATTTGAATTGGTTGATTGTCAAAAATGTAAATTTGCTAGGCTCTAATTTGGTTGGTTGTCAAAAATGTGTAAGATGTTTAAGATGTGTGTGGAAAAAAATGTAAACTGTGATATGAGTGTTATGATATAATCTTCACAGCAAGACCACTAACATGCTGACTTTGAAAACCTATTGTTGTGTGGTGGATTTGGAATTCGAAGTAGCAAGACGGTTAATGTATTTGTGATGAATATAAGATCTCAAGAAATTAAAAGGGTATTCATGATCTAAACAACATTGAAAAAACTTTTTATATTATTGTATTTATCTATTTTGTGGGTAGATAAGTTATCATTTCTAAATGAAAAATTCAAAATGATATTTCTGTAAATTGATATATGAAAATTACTGTTCCATACAGGAATTTTAATTATATGGAACTTAAACGAATCTCTTTTGTCAAAAATGTTACTGATTACATTAATGTTAATAAGATGCAAGTCTAAATCCAAGAATTCCACCCTATTAGAGTTGAAGATAGTTATATATATATATATATATATATATATATATATATATATATATATATATATATATATAAGAAAAGTAACTAATCATGCAATGATGTAATTCTTCATTCGAACAATTCTTTACATATTGTTTTTTTTAAAATTGTGTTGGCTGTTTCTTCGGAAATTAACGGTGCTTAAAAATTGTGGGAATCCTTCTATTGATGCTCAAAAGTGTTTTTGTTATCTTATTTGACGTTCCATATATATAAAGCCAGTGTCTGTTGTTTCCCAAGGTGTACGATTTTTCAAATCATGTGGATATAAATGAACAGTGCAACTAAATCCTCAATTCACCCAATACACTTTCTAGCGCTTTCAAAATCCACTTTTTGATGTATGTTTGACAAATAAAATGGAGTGACAGTATTCGAGATCGTCTTCGTTTTACAGTCCACTTTCAGGCGTATTCTTTTTTTAGTGTTATCGTAAATCTGGCTCCTTCTCTTGAAATGCCACAGTTTGAAGAAAGATAAGAACAGAAAAACAGTATAAGTGCATTTTAAATCAGGAAGAAATGAAACAAATGTCACCCATATTACCAAAGGAATAGAAGGAAAAAGCGGAAGTACAAAAGACGAAAGCCATATTGTTCGAAAGTACGGCACAGAGAATGCTTTGCAAATACACACACACACATAGATTTCTGTTCTCTTAAGACTGACTCTAGCCACACCTACTTTTTAGCATAATAGTAGATTTTGCAAACGATTTGTATTTTATTTGTTCACACTAAAACTTTATGAAGGTTTTAAATAATATTTATGGTACCTTAAAAATTGCTGAGGTGAAATGCGAATGCTTCAAAAATATTTTTAGAGGATATGAAGAAAATTGTTATTTTTTATCTCATATGCTAATACAATTATTATTATCCAAATAAGCTAAAAAAAAGAAAATATCGGATCATTGTAGAGTTTTATGTTTTCGTTTCATCAACCGCGTCTTAGTACAAAAATTGTATTTGATTTCAACCATTTTTCTCGTCATTAAAATTATTATTTATTGAAACATTCTAAAACCGGAGAGCTACCATCAATAAGATTATGTACATAATGTTTTGCTCTTTTCAATTTTTGTCTTTCATTATTATTTTTTAAAGATTTAATTCATTTTTCTTAAAGTTATTTTTTATTATCGTTATTTGTCTTAAATTTTCTGATGAGTTTAGAAATTGGAGCACATTCTTATTTGCAAGAAAATACATAATGATTATAAATTCTCTAAAATATTTTATTTATCTCACTCTAGACAAAAAGGTTTTTGGTGATGCTGTAATAAATTTACTATGAACTATCGTAACAATACCAACGTTTAAGATAATTCTCTAAGTAGGCCGCTCCTATTTTGAATGTGTCGTACTCACTGAATGACAACCATGTGTTTTGTTTCATATTATGTCACCAAATGTGGTTGTGATAATTCATTATTTCAAGTTTTCGCAAAAAATATCGCAATGATTGCCTGGGCTGGACCAAAAAACTCATCGTTCCAGTAAGCTGTCAGAGCTATAGTTTAATCAATGTAGTGTCAGACGATGCTGCTTTCGTGATGAATATAACTATACAGGTAATATATAAAAAATTAAGGCAATACCTACTTAGATCAACAAAGAAAAATTTTATCTCAGCTACTTTTTATTAAATAGTTACAATAAACATTTGACAGAATCACAATATTAAGTGTTAATTAAAGTTTATTAATTATCATTAAAGTATCGTATTGTCATTCAAAACAATCATGTTTATAAAATTTCAGTTCAACTGAAAGCTTTAAAACGTGAGAAAAAAAACTATTTAAGTTTTGATCCAAGTCTATAAAAAGAAAACCAAAGGGGTTGTATCTGTAATTCTTTAAATAATTAGTTTCAGTCAATTAATAATAATTAAAAGTAATTGTATCTTTACCCAAAACAATGTGTATAAAAAATTTTAGCTTAAATGGGCGCTTTAAAAAGCGAAAAAAATATTTTCAAGTTTTGACACCAGTCGCGAAAATGGTCGCTAAGTCGCCAAAAATGATGCCAATGGGGCTGTATTTGTAATTCTTTGAATAATTAATTTTAATCAATTAATTTTTATTAATAATAATTAAATTAATGTATTGCCATTCAAAATAATCACGTATATAAAATTTCAACTAAATCGAGCGCTTTAAAATGTATTTTATTAACGATTGAAAATTCCACCAAGATAAATACATAGAGAGTGTGAGCTGATAGTAAGAATTGAAAAAGAGCCCCAAAAGTGTGTGGGCAGTAAATAAATAAACAGAACTAAAGAATACTTGAGCAATGGGAGCAATTTGAGCTATATGTATGAACAGTTTTATAATTTGTAGAAGGGGGATCGGATCCCCCCCCCAGTATCTACGAAATATTTTTAAAAAATGGTTTCCAATGTAACGTTGCAAAAAGAGAACCACACATTTAATAATAATTCTTATCTTTAGACAAATACTTCTCTAATGAGAGGTTTTTCTCTAATGTGGATTCTATAAAAATATTCTTTACAAAAAAATTGTTTCCATAATGATGTATATTCCTTGAATTCTGAACTATACTCTTTCAGTAATCCAGAAAATTATTTTTCTGAGAAATTACTTGGTGTAAATATGTTTCTGAAATATATTTGAAGGTTATTTTTACTAAAATGATAAATATATGGATGAAGGTAAAGTAATTGCGGCTGGAATAGTATTATACCAAGAACTTGGCTTTCAAGTCATATATTACATTATCATCTGCATTATAAAATTTCGTCTTATTTTTAATGTTGGTAGATATGGATACTTATATCCGATACAGTATACTTTGTATATTCCTTCCATATTTAACTTTAGGTAACTTTGCCTATTCCATAGAATTGATTCCGCATATTTTATATAGAAGTTGAATATTATTCCTTATTAGTTGCATACTTATTTCTATTATATACTAGAAGACTTTTTTTTTATAAAATGGGTTATTTCCATGCCGAATTTTCAGATTTTCTAAAAATGAATGTAGTATCAATCTTCTCAGATAGAATTTGCAAGCTCTACGAGTACTTGATTTTTTCTTCTCATAGCTTGAATCTTTAACCTTTATTCAAGAAAGTTTAAATTTTGCCTGAAAATATAACACGTAATATTAAAAAAAATCCTCCTGTAACATTTTAATATTTGTTTATTTTAATTGTAAATGTTTTTAGTTAATTAAAAATTGATGTAAAATATAGTATATTACTATAGTATTTTAGGGTTAACTACCATAACTGAAAAGTGCTCTGTGTATTGTAGATTTGATATCCTATGAAAAGCAGTGCAGTCAGAAGAATAATGTCATCCATTAACTATTCGTAGAGAAACACACTTAAATTGGTGCCGAAGTTGAAATGCAACCAGAGACCTATGTGACTAACATCCAAGTTGATAGGCTTATGACAACGGATTTGTAGACACATTAATTTTTGGTCTCTCAACATGCTGAATTGAAGAGGACCTAAAAGTTATACACGATTCTTTTCTGATGATTACAACTTCAGATCAATCTATGGCATCGGTAGTCGATTTGTCATAGGCATGAACTCGGAGTCAGCGAGTCATGTAAAATGGCTTACGCATGTTAACACTAGAACGTCAGTCGGTGTCAATTTGACACCGAAGCCTGTTTACTTTTTGCCATTCAGCATTTTTGCAAGAAATTTGAAAAATTTTCGTGATCTTTAATCATTTTCCTTGAATGATGACACAGAAAAGGTTTGTGGCTCTAAGTTAATTAGAAGTTATTTTACTACTAAATATACCTAAAACGCCCAATGATGTCATTTTATCACGAAGGCAATGTATTATTATAAAATGCTGTCATTCAAGAAAATATAGTTCATTAAGTAGATACCATTAGTAATACAAACTTCCCAATCACACATTCTTATGACCTTGAATGCAGTGTTATTAAATTCACAGCGGAAATGATTCAATTGTACTAAAATGTTGTGTCTAAGTGTTTCGTTACATATTATTTGCTTATCTGCTCATAACAAAATTTAATTCCATTTTTCGAGCCTTTGATAGAGCAGACACCTGAAACGAGGACCTTTTCTAAAAGATATAAGCCCTGATGAAATTGCTAATTTGTTGCGAGAGCTTTCTGAGAATGAATCAGCCTTAATTTAGATACCAATGAAGACATAAGATCGAATGAAAGTGACTGCGAAGAGTCTAAAGAAAGTGTGATGTAAAATATATATATATATATATATATATATATATATATATATATATATATTTATATATCGCTAGATATGGCCCATAATGGATACCGCGTAATAGCAATGTTCCCGGCAGATTGACGACACGAAAAGTTTTGCGATAAATCAGTGATTTAACAAGTTTGCAACACATAATGCCAACATCAGTTTTGTGTGATATAAAGCAGAGGTTCCCAAACATTTTGTCTTATAGACCGCTTGCCATGTTTTTCGGTAGACCTCTGTTTACTTAAATAATAATGAATTCTTATAAATTTATAAACTTAAATGTCTTTTGGGCAAATAGTATACAGCTATTTCCTTTAAAAGAATTAAATCTGTAACTGTAGTGAAGAATAGTATTTAAAACTTAAGAAGTGCATGTCAATTAATTATATTAATTTTTAATTAATACATAAATAACTGAACAGTAAAAAATTTAATGAGAGAGAATGTTGTGCTTTAACAACAAATTTTCAACATTTGTGGTATCAAGCTTGTCAGGTTTAATCCTAAATCTCATGTTATTAGTGACCAGTTGTTATTATTTTTTTCTCTTTCTTTCTTTCGGAGATTGACAACCATGTTGAAATTCTTTATTAGGCACAATTAAAAACTTTTTCACAATATTCCATAATTCGGGACAAATAACAGATAGTCTTAACACAATTTAGGCTGTCAACTTGTTACTACAAATTAAACTCATTAAATTTAGTAAATAAATCTGTTAAATAGGTAAAGTCTGGTTTACATTTGATAAAAGTTTCTTTTAAAATGAAATTCACGATTTTGTTTAATGCGAACCACTATTATTAACCCCCTCCCCCATTGACACCTTATGGACTTCCAAATTATTTTTACACTTACGCAGACCCCTTGCAGGTCGTCATAGACTCATGGAGGTCGATATAAACCACTTTGAGAATCACTGATATAAAGGGTCATAATGTATGATAATTACATGTGTGTGTGTGAAAGAGAATTCTAAAAAATCTTAAAACTAAACCCTACTAAATAGTAATCCTGCAAGAGTATTTAGTTATTATACAATTAGTTCATATATACTGCTCAAAATAATTAAAGGATATTGCGGTTTTAGGTGGATCTTGGGGCTGGGAAACTTTTCAGCTGATTGATACATGGTCGACAGGCGTAGTAGGTTATATGAGAATAAATTACACATGTTTGGTAGAAAAAAATGCATTTTATTGTGCATTTGTGTACAAAAGGAAAAAAACACAATTTGTGCTTATGAGCAAAAAAGAATAAGAAAAGGTGTTTCCTTCAAAGGAAATCATTTTCAGTAGGGGGTATGGTTTCTACGGACGGCCAGCAACGCTGAGCATCTTTGAGGCATGAAGTCAATGAGGCTATTAATCACGAGTTGGGGTATTCTGTCCCACTCTTCTAGAAGAGCTCTTTCCAGTTCTTGGAGAGTTTGTGGGGGTGGTTGGTGGCCAGCAACTCGTCTTCCTAGAGCGTCCCAAACGTACTCTATTGGATTCATGTCTGGAGAACTCACTGGCCATTCCATTCGTACGATTCCTTCCTCGAAAAGGAAATCCTCCACCAGGTTAGCACGATGTGGCCTGCAGTTATCGTACATTAAAATGAAGTCTTCTCCGATTGCTGCAGCGTAAGGGACTACAATATGTCTGATGATCTCATCACTATATCGGCGAACAGTTAGAGGTCCATCTCGAATGATGTAGAGGTCTGTGTGAGCCCGTCAATGGAGATGCCACCATACACCAACACTCCCCCACCGCGAAATCTGACACTTTCGTGCACGGACGCAGGATTATTCCTACTGCCACACTCCCTCCAGATGAAAATATGCCTATTATTCGGATGAACAGAAAAACGGGACTCGCCAGAAGAAAGAACATTGCTCCATTCATTTCTGCTCCAGTTCACATGCTCTGTTGCGTACACCCTGCGGTCGTGACGATGCCTTGATGTTAGTCTAACACATACCATTGGTCGGCGATCATACAGACCTACACCATGGTGCCGGTTTCGGACAGTCTGAGTTGAAACCGTTGTGCCAGTAGCCGAGCGAAGGTGTGGTTGGAGAAGAGTAGCGTTCATATTTCGGTGTATCCGAGCCATTAACACTAAATAACGATCTTCATTGGGCGTTGTTGCCCGTCTACGACCTTGTCTTGGTCTTCAGCCTTCACTTCCAGTCTCCAAAAAACGGTTCCAGATCCTGGAAATCACACTTTGTGACACTCCAATGGCTTGTGCTACTTCGGATTGAGTTTGACCCTCTTCTAACCTACCAACAACTGTCCAAGCTTCTGAATTGGTTAAATGACTTCACTGAGACATCGTACTCATCAAAACAAAGCAGTCACTGAATGCCGATCATCCTTGTCTTAATTTCAGTTGAAAGTCACATTTCATTCGCGGCCGCTGAAGCGACGTTTTTCATGTCGAACTCAAATTAGCATACTCCACAGTTTGAAAATCAGAAAAATTTGCATTTGTGATTCTCTTCTTCCATTTTCGGCAAAAAGAATTTCGCTTATATCTTTATTTTATATAAAACTTACAATATCCTTTAATTGTTTTGAGCAGTGTATTTTATATTGTTGTGCCGAAATGACACTGGTGGATATTTAAGGACAATCAATATTCTAGACGTACCAGTGTTAAATATCTCAAAGCTCATTTCAGAGAAGGGAATGTTAGCTCAGGTTTCCCCCTCCTGACTTGCGGAGATTTAAGATTTCGAAATTTGTCGCCAATAGTCCTTGCATTTCCTTATAGTACGACTTAAATTAAAAATCAAGCATCATCTAGTAAAGCTAAGTGGGCCTCATTACAAATTCGCTTCATGATATGCACAAATGGTAATCAAATAGCGATCTATGCATCTTGAATAATGGCTGTTCTTTGAGTTTCAAAATTATTATTATTATAGCTTGAGCATCCTCCCTCGCCATTTGGGGTTAAGAATGTTTGTCCATTGATATCACTGGAATGAGTTGTAATCTAAAAGAAGTCACCTAATAAGAAATTTTACTGTTATTGATGTTCTATGACAGGTGTCTTCAAACTGTGTTCCACGATGCCCTGGAGTTTCACGAGTCATGCACACAAAAAAATATCGAAGAAAAACTTTTAAATGTGTATGCAAAATTGATTTACGTTCTCTAAAATGTTTGTCTATCCACAAGAATTTAAAGGTCATCCCAGTCATTAAGAAATCTTTATTTAATAGAATGTGAACTTTTTTTATTGTTTTATATATATATATATATATATATATATATATATATATATATATATATATATATATATATATATATATATATATATATACTATACCGAGTTCCACGTGATAATTTTATGCTCTTTAGCACTAAATCTTGCAAATATAAATAATTTTCTTAAAAAAGAGGAATTTTCTGTATTTAGGGGAACACATTTAGAATAAAGGAGAAGAAATAACTTATCAGCATATCAACAGATTCATTATTAAAACTCTAAATTTATGCAAGAACAGCTGGATAATTGCTCACGTCTCCAACTGCTCAACTTGCCCACCTTCCGATTAGGGGTCCTTTCCGCCAGACCCCAGAACATTATCAACGGTCGTATCAGTTGTAGTGTGAGCATTACGGTGTAGACAAAATAGCTGTCGCAGCAAAAGCATGCCTTTTTGAAATTTTCTTTAGATTGTTGGCAGCATGGCGATGTGTACGGTGGCTAATTTAATTTATTTCCGTTGAATTATTATTAAATCTAGTCATAATGCCAAAATTAAATGCACAAAGAGGATATAGAGTTTAGTGAAAGAAAAAAAAGAAACTAGCAGCATTTCCAATCGAAAAAGTGACAAAAAACAGAAAATTAGTGCAAACACCAGAGTACACGAGAGAATATCAAGCACGGAAATAAAATACTCTCTTAATTCCGAGTTTATGACAAACAGAAAAATAGTGCAAATCCATCAAGTGCAACTGCCAAATCTCCATCAGAGTACACATGAGAGAATATCGAGCATGGAGAAAAACATTGCAAAATACTCTACTAATGCTGAGATTAAGGAATGGGAATGTTACTGAGACTCTTCTAATGACAGCACAGATTAATACGGACTTTGTGAACCACCCTGTGTCGTCAACTACAGAACCTCAACAAGTCTAGTGCGTGTTGGAACTAATGCGAGTGAATCGATAATAAGTTCTATTTTACCTTGCAAAGACTATGATTTCCATTAGAATGCGTGGTCAAGGTAGCCTTGTGATTAATGTATCAGATCGTGATTGGCTAGTCATGAGTTCGAGCCGAGTACCACTTAAGACCCGCCGTGTAGAGGCTCAATGCACGTTAAATCTGTTGAGAGCTCAAACGTCCTCCCGTTGGTGTGGTGTGGTAGTTAGGAGAGGGGAAGTGCCAGCTCAGGTGACGTCCTTGTCACTTGACCATGGATCTAAATTACGAAGTCCGTCGCCAAAAGCCCTCGTGTAGTTCAACAGTGCACCGTTAATATTCACTCACCCATAAAAATGCTCGCAAAGATTTTCAAAAGCTAGTCATTGATAATCCTTTCGGTCACGGGTGTTCGATTTGTGATATATTATGGTTTAGAGATGATTTTAGAACGCTTGTTGCTGAGCAGAAAAATATTTTACCGGAAATTAATTTAGAAGAAATTAAAGAATGTTACAATTGCCGACAAAGTTTAAGTAGGAAAAGTATACCAAATTTCTGAAATATAATAGTTTTGTACACCCAAAAATTCCAGCATATCTTCCTATTTTGGATTTGGTATCAGAAAGACTTAATTCGCCACGAATACCTTTCAAGCAAATTAGGTGATTGAAAGATGTGCATAGTCTGTTTGGAATATTAGAGCCAATAATGAATGTCCCAACGTTACCAAAGAAGTTTCACTTCTATTGCGTTTCGTTCCAAGTACCATTTTTTCAATTGCCTTTACAGAGACTTATTCATAATATACTTTAAATATTATTTAAAGATATATTCTAACTGTGTGTGTGTGGAATAGGGTTAAACCGAAAACATTTTCTTGTCCTAAGGGTTTCATAAAAACACTTTCTAATTCTAGAGGTTCTGGGAGTCGAAAAGGTTTCAATACTACTGTTCTATTATAAAACAAATGCATTTTTCTGAAGTCACCCTGCGCATTGATTTCTGTCACATTGACGATGCAGAAACGGAACACAATACAGATTTTTTTTCAAAAATCCCATCACTCAAATGGATACCTAAGTAGTCAAGAGGTATTCGATTTAATCATTTCGCATATTTTTAAGTTTGATCACTCTAAGTTGTAACTATTGCACGAAAAAACTTTATGCTATGTAATTTTTGGTGCTATCATAGTGGTTTGGTGGAACTAATTTTCTAACTGCAGGTTTTTTGAACATGCTTTTATAAGCTTCCCTTGTATGCAACGGAATTTTTTAACTCGATTTTTACCCACCTTTAAAGGTTAGATTCATTCTAAATTGTGCACATTTGTCAAGGATTGTTCACAATGCAATACCTTTGTAATTGTTTTCCATAATTATAATCAGGATCATCAGGATTAACTATTTCCAGATTTAGTTACTAATTCCAAAGGCCATTTCCAGATTTGGTGACTAAAGATTTTGCAACCTTAGAACAGAAAATGCTCTTGGTTAAAACAAATACAACAAAAAAAGTACCATAATACACCATAATACCATAATACACCATTTTACCATAATACATATAAGCAATTGTCTAGTTTCTCTAAAAAAGGGAAACACACACACACACAAAGAAAGGCTGGAGTAAAAGGAAAGAAAAATTTATATTCTAACTGCCTCAGACATTAGGTCTGCCTTTCGAAATTTTGTTGTAGTATCTGTTGATTGATTGAATCTATTTTACCAAAACAACTTAGAATTGCTTCAGTGGTCAACGGATTGAAATTATATTCTCCTTAATTTTTCTATTCAAAACATGCACTTTTATGTCTAATTCTGATGCAACTTTCAGAGAGAATATTGAGCTCTTTTAAGGAAACATCATTGACTTAAAATTTTCTTTTGCATGAAATATTTCAAACTTAACTCTTCCGGATTTTCTTCAGTTGGCTGATCCTACACTTTGCAAACTAGTTTTTATCTATGCACTAATAGGATGCTAATAGATAGTCCAGATTCTAAAAAAGTACGCATTTAAGGCTACACAGTACCCTAAAAATTTCATTTTTACCGAAAAATTTTTTTTTGCATGTTCTGGTGACCCATATCATTGAGATGCTTGCCGCGAAATTTAAAATCTGTTAGCAAATTAGTTTTTAAGATATTTGAAGTTTTATGAGCTATGGTTTTGGTTTCGGTTTCCTTTTAAAGCATTTTTTCACACTTAAGTTGAATTAATTAAAAATATTTTTGAGCTTTTAGTTTGAAACGGTTATTAATTGCAATTTTCATTACTAAACTCATTTATGCTTGATTATGTTTTGACTTTTTTGAGTTCTCATAATTAATTAATAAAGATTAATTTCATGGCCAACTTTTGCTTTAAAAATAGTTTATATAACTTAAAAGCTTCATCGTTAATTTTTTCCTGTTGAGAAAATGCCATGGCAAATGCGTTCTGGGTTTCTGTGAGAAACAATATTTCGAAGAGATGGAATATTAATGAAAACGATGTATCTAAAAATCAGTCCTCAGCTGCTTCTGCAATTGAACTTCCGAATACAAGCATTCTGAATTCAAATGCTGCAGATATAGCTAAATATTTCCTTGATGTACCAAACTACATTATATTAAACATATTGTAGTGCTATATTTTAGTATTTTAAAGTCGTACGACAAGAGCTAAAACTTCCAAAACTGCCCCAATTTAAAACTGAAAAAATTAAATTTTATGAGCAAACCTGACTATTTTAGCTTAAGTTAGTATCATTATTATTTTGTACATAAATGATTCGTGTTTCAAAACTTTTGTGAAATATTAGGTTAAGATAAAGCTGAATGAACTAACGTCTTAACAAATGGTTATCAATATTATGCAAAAATATATTTTGAATTAAAAATATAAATTTCAGTCATATTTAAGAAGAATAGTGTTTTAATGTAGAGCATACATTGGAAAATAACATATTAAAAATTAAGTTTAATATTAAAAATTAGAGTTAGAGAATTAAGAATTAGAGGCATTATAAGTTTTGTTTTATGACTTTACAAACCTTAAATGCGTTTTTCTCAGACTTTTAATTTTGAAGGTATAAGTGTTTTCTAATCCCTAAGGCTTTTTTCCTGTTCAAGATAGAGCCTTGAATTTTTTTTTGTATATACTCCCAAATGTATGTTTTATAAAAAGCTAGTGTATGGATTTAGGGCTGAGAACTCTAGTTATTTTTCTAAAAAATGCTAAAGTTGTTATTTTAAAAATTTTCGTGTTTTTTCCAGGTTTTTCTGGAAAAATAATTATTGAAAATCAACAGGGGAATAGATTTTAAAATCCATGCAAAATATTGTTTGTAATAATCTAAGAATCATAAATAACTTAAAATTACTAAAACTTTTTAAAAATTGAGTATTTTATAAGAGTTTGAAAAAACTTCAAAAATTCCTAATTTTTTAAAATTTTAAAATAATGGCCTGTCAAACTGACTTTTTGCTTACAGAATCAGCTTAATAATATAATATAAGTATAAAACATCAATTATTTTTTACTGTAACTGTCTCCAATTTTTTTTTTTTTTTTTTTTGAAAAAGGGTACCGTGTAGTCTTAATATTAATTCATCAATAAATAAACGATAGTTCAAAGAACTAAAAATGCATGTTTTTATTGTATATAGAACTAAAAAAATGAAAAATAAATTATTGTTTAAAACAAAACTAAAAATCACGCTTTTATGGTTTTTATCGAACTAAAAAGTAAAAAATGCTTAATATACGAATTAAATGATTAACGAAAAAATTGATATCATTCTGGTAAAAGTATGGGGTGCTGTGTACTACATTTTTACACTAATGCAGTATTTCTGAATAGAACTAAAGTAAGAAATTATAACAATTGATATCGATCACCCCACGCTTTTACCAGAAAGGGATAAATTTTCTTGTTAGTCATTTAAATCTTATATGTAGAGAATTTTTTTTTTTTTACTTTTTAGTTAGAGTAACCATAAAAGGTGTTTTCTTAGTTTTACTTAACTATAATTTAGTTTTTCATAGAAAGCCATTTATTATTTTACTCACTATCCTATTATTCAGAATAAATTTTCTGAAGCTACAACAATTTCTTCATTGGCCACCAGAATTTGATTCACATATTAATAATATCTAGAAGTATTTGCAAATGAAATGTCATCATAATCCATTGATTTGTTCTGAATTAGTTTGATTTTGTTTTCTTTGAAATAAATAATTTATCTTTGTATTAAAATGTATTGTCTACGCAGCAAACCAGATTTTAATTATGGCATTTTGCAATACGTTTATAAAAACCATCTTGTATGAATAATGTCATGTGAAAACTTGGAACTATAAGGACTTTTAAAACAATTGGATTTTCTCTTAAATTACGAAGAATAGAGACACTCAAGTTTAAAGCCTAATTTACTTAAATAAATCATTCCTATAAGTAACTGAAAATATCGTATGCTTCGGTAACATTCTCTTGATAACTTGCATACGTATTGTATTAATTTATGTGCAAAAATATTTTTTTATTACAATTTATTTAAATCATATAATTTTACTACGATGAGAGTTCACCATGACATGAATTAAAAATAAAATGTTTCCTTGCCTAAAGTGTCTGAAACGAAAGCACTGTAATATGATTTAGTAAAATATCGTCAATATAAAATGGTAACAATTGGTATACAGAAAATCTAGACAGCTCTATGAATTTTATACATAACGGATATGATTATTGGTAATTGACGTTTTAAAACATACAATTTCTTTGTTGCCTTTACACTGAAATATTGACACAATCTAATTAAAAAAACTCGTTTGATTCTTTGTCGCATCTATTAACTATTCCATGTTACATATCCCTCTCTGTTAATTTAAAATTCCATTTTAAACATTCCCAGCTTACATCATCTAAAACAGCATTGTTGAATTGTTCCACATTTAAAGTCTCAGAATAGCTTTATTCTCAGATAAATCATCCGAATTTAATTTCACTCATTTATTAATAACTAAATGTTTGCTAAATATAATTAAAGAATACTGAGAGTTTTACAATCTTAACTCATTTTGAGCTGTTAGGAAACATCCCTTTTCAATTTAATTTAACCACTGTTTCATTCCATGTAAAAGTCAATAGCTAAAATTGGGTGAATCCTTCCACATAAGTTGTAAATATTTGTCGTAAATGGAAAATTTATAAATGAAGTTCTATTGAAAATGATATTGGAAATCATAAATGTCACACGTCATCTTATATAATGCTCCAAATTTAATTTATTGATACTATACAACTAATATAGTTAAAATCATACATATGACGTAACAGATGTCGGCTTATACAATAGCGTGCACCAATAAACGTTAGTGTTGAATGTACGTTAAACGCATTAAAATTAATTTACGTGTATGCTTGTAAAGTTTATTTGGAAGTCAAAGTTCCATGGACGTGCAATTGAATTCAGTAGTTGTTATTTGGTTTAAAGTTGAGGATTATTTTGAGACCTTATTACAGAACTTATCATACATTCCAACACTTACTATCATTTAATGATTATTAGACAAGCCTTGTGGATGAGTTGCAGCATACCACACTTCCTCGCCACAAGTCCGGGGTTCAGATACCGGGCTGAGTAGGTCAAATCAGCCTTTCATTCCTCCGGTGAATACCAAGCTTGCATGGGATCAAAACTCTGGGATTTTTGAGTCAGACTGACCATTTGACCTCAACATCTGCTCATGAACCTCAGCACCCAAGTTCACTAAAACTGAATTGGTCAGAGTAGGCAATGACCCTCATGGTCTGTTGTGCCATTGAGTTTAATTTATTTTAGACTATTAAAGTGTCTGCTTGGATGTGACACATTATTATGTCATGCTGAAAAATGCTTAGTAAAATCTGCAAGAACTAACTAATTTCATAAATTAAAAAGTCTCATCGATATAGATATTTATATGCGTAAAAAAATTAAACTGCTTTAAACATACGAGACGTGTCCTGAAACTAAGTACAATGTTGGAAAAACTCACATAAAAACATTTTTTTTCTAAATAAAAATTTACTTTTAAATAAAAAAGCATGTCAGAAACTAAACTTCTGCGTAATTGCCTACATGGTTCAGATATTTGTCATATTGCAAAACCATCGTGTCTGTAACGTTTTCAAAGTCATTATTGAACATGGTTTCGTAAAACTCATCATGGACCAATATTATTGTGAATCATTTGTGTGTGTTCTCAGGAATTTTTTCATTCACTTTTTCAACCGAAACATTTTTGACAAATGAAGGTTGCCTACTCCGTGCATTATTATGAATTATGGTGTGCCCGTAATTGAATGTTGAACACTCTCATCATTCCATCCCTCATTACATTATCATCATAAATCTCTAAAAGTTGCCGAGGAATTTCAAATGGCTTTACATCCCTTGCGTTTAAATAATCGATTACAGAATGCGCTTACCAGTCGGTGGGATCGGCAATTGTCTTAAACATTTGAAACGCTCATTAAAAAGCATAATAAAGACATAACATAGCTGTAAAGACATCATTCTTCTGACAATCCACCAGAGAAGTGTGTGCAAGGGTTGAATTCAAATACAGGGACGTTTGAAGGCATTGACTAAATCGGCCCAGGGCCGCGGTCACAGTAGGAGTCTCATCTGGATCTTAGCGTAAATAAGATCATAATTCGAATAATTTTAACAGTCAAACGTTATTTATGTGTTTTTTCTCTGAAAAACTGGGAATTTCGGACGATATGTCAACTAGCTACATGTGATGACAATGACCTTCATCAATGAGTAGGCCTGGGCCTACCACCGTACACAATCAGTACTCACTCAGTCAAAAGTCGGCTATTGGTCGAGCCGGTTCGTGTAATTGTAAGTCATGCACATTTGTTTGTTTCGGGATTTTGTTTATGCGAGTATTTGAAACATATGCCATGCACTGTCTACTTTTAAGGGTTATTAGTGAGACCTACATATGTGTGTGAGGAGGCCAGGGCCTTATTTTGAGTAGGGGCTCAGGGCATGAACAAGTCTTAAAATGTCCCTGACTAGGTCTACCATCATACACCGTTATTACTCATTTAGTCGAAAGACGGCAGTCTATCGAGTATATTTGTGGCTAGGTTTGTGATATTAGGTGGGGCTTACATTTCTGTAAGGGCCTAGGAACTCAAGAAGTCTTAAGACATCCCTGTCAATATTACCACTGGGTTACAGTAAGAAGAAACGGTGATTATATATATATATATATATATATATATATATATATATATATATATATATATATATATATATATATATATATATATATATATATATATATATATATATATATATATATATATATAGTTTTTGTACATGCCTCTTACATTTCAGAATACTATAGGTAGATATTTATAAGCATAGGAAAATGAGTCTGCTTTAAATATAGACAAGTGTATTCTCTTATATTCATTTTGTGTTATTCATCTTCTTAATAACATACTTTTTATGCAGAAATATATATTGTTTACTTCCTATAGATGTCCACAAGGCTTACAAAATTTCCCGAAGAAATTAGGTGGCTGCATGGAAATACTTCGTAACTCATTAAAAATTGATTCCAAGGAGACATTTTCTTGGTAAATTCCATTACATGGATCAAAATCAAAATTATTCATGCAATCACACTCATTCCGTTAATATTCAGTACATTTGCAAAAAAGGAATATACGTATAATGAAAGTATGGAAAGTGTATGCAGCAAATGAGAAACATTAAGTTTTTTTATCTAGCTGTAAGAAACAAATGCAATGTAAATGAAGAAACAGTACTAACAGTGATAGCGAATAATTAATCAGATTGTCTTCGCTTAATTTTCTGGGGCTTTTATAAAATTCTGAGGTAAAAATTCACTTGTTACTTCGTTTATCAAATGTTTTCCTGCACATTTTCTTTTTTTATGGATTATAGGGAAGAATATTTTCGTAAGATACGATGAAGAGTTCCGAAGCACAATATATTTTTCTTTAATTCAGACAAATTTCCTCTGCATGTGTTTGTGTATGTGTGATCTGTAAAAATATAATATTTTTTTCACCTTCTAAGTAATAAACATTTCTATATAATAGAGAGTGAAATCGTATCTCATAATAGACTAAAAACTTTGGTCTTAAGCCTAGATACTTGATTAAAGATAGAAGCTAATAAAGATTTCTGTCTAAATTTAATCAAATAATGTCGCCAAAAACCTTAACTAAATATACATGAAACTGATAAACAGAACTGGCTTGAATCGTCAGAATAATTCATGTTGATATAAATTAAGGGAAGTTTGAGAATTGTGTGTGTGTGTGCACAGCATATTGGTTTTATTTGAGAATAATAATAAAATTAATTATTAAAAATATGTGAAACTCACTGTTTTTTGTTTAAGAATAATTCTGAATTCGTCTACTGCCTTTGTATCTTCCAACGATTCTGTGTTCCTTTTGTAATGTTATTGAACATAAATTTTCGATAATTACAAGGAACATTACTTTCTGGATAACAATACCCCCTATAAACGCAATTGTGTACTTAGAATCTTTGTTCAATGTGTAATAATTGGTAAGATAAAGCACCGCACTTCGGAAATTTGAAAAAACCTCAAGTTAGTTTTAAGAGTGGATCCGTACGAGATAACACACTATATAATTTTTGCTGGACTTCCTCGGGATTGATATCGACTCTAGTTGGAAAATTTTTTACCTAAAATCAGCATATCTAACTTCTCATACTTTCGTCTTTCAGAGTTAACCGTCTCTTTCTATCTCAAACAATGATCACATAACTTATAAAATTATTAAAAATAATTAATCATACCATAAGGTGCATTAATTCAGGAACACTATTTAAGTGTAGCAAACTAAAATTATCTGTTTAATTACAGTTCCTTCAATAAATTCATTTAATTTTTAGCATCGTATGATAATGAACACACAGTATTTAGCATCAATTACTCAATTTAATTTTGGCGAACACACCTTTGCTTAGAAATGCGTTAAATTGTACCTGATCACGTAATTCATTAATTAATTTTTAATTATTAATTGCCAAGAACTTACAAAACACGCACAATGAATAATGAAGGCTTCAATGCATTTTCTCCTTTAGTGCATGCATAGTAAGGATCATCTAATGTGAATATGTTTTAGTGTGATAGAGGATGCAATCTAATATTATTGCAGAACAGCAAATGTAACCAAGTCATATTCTTAGTCGTAATAGAACTTGCAAATTATTTTTTGATTCCTTTTTTGCATACTTTGAGCAAAAAGTAAAACGTTTGAAGATAATTAAATTAAGAATTGTTTTAACAATTGTAGAAATTATAAATTGTAATTGTGTATTTTAATTTTTAAAAATACTACTTATATAATTATATTTTTATTGTAAGGGAAGAATCGATACAGAAACTTGATAATACCTTTAACTTAATCCCTGTTTACATAAAAATGTACATATTGCTAGAAAAAATTGGGGTTTGTGAGAAAAGCCAACTTTTAACCAACATTTATTTCAGCTAATTTACATAAGAATTTGGGGATTAGTTGATAGATGTACGTGACTATACAATGGTTAACGTGAAAAATAAAAAAAAAAGAAACCAATAAAAGTTAACTGTAATAAACGTCATCCCAAAGGTGACCACATCAACAAACGGTAAAGATACAAATGTAACCATATTGTAATGTTATCACCCATCTTGGTGAACATAACTCTCCTGTATCAAATTAGCAACGAAAAGGAATCGTTTGAAAGCTTTTATTTTACTACGAATTTGTGCAACTCTACGAGTATATTCAATTTTTATAAATTCGTCATAATTTTATTTACATACATTTACAATTTCTGGACAATTCTATGAAATTTTTGTTGTATTTCTTGATTTTCCCAGATGTTAATTTTAAAGTTCTTATTTCTTCTGTGGACCAACATGTACAGTTAATAACATCAGCCATATTTGAATAAATGAGTCTCGGTCACCATATATCATGGGAAAATTTAAAAATGATCTCACATTTTTCCCTCTTGGCCCTGCTTCAAAGCGCGTACAAAAATCAAACCTGCTTTTTAAATGGAATATTACCTACTCGTGCTGTCTAGAGAGAATGAATGCCGGTATTTTTACGGCAATTTTAATCTAGTAAATGGGGATATCTAGGGCTTATATTTTTTTCTCTCGTCGCGGTGCAAGGGAATTCACAAACATTTTCAAATATTATTTTTTTTTAAATTAAAATAATTAAAACTTTAATCACGCAGTTTTATGAATTCAAGTCACTGCGTTTTCAATAGAAATGTTGGCAAAAATTAAAAGAGATCGATTGTTATTTGACAAATAACAAATGAGTTAAAATGAGTAATTATCAAATTAAAAAAAATATTTTACACTTTTTACAACTATATGTATTTATAAAATTAAAGAAACTAGCTTTCTTTCTCTGTTTTGTAACATTCATGTCGATTAGACTGTTTCCAATCAACTGTGTTATTTATACAAAAATGTATTGTATTTTACATATTATTACGAATATTATGGTCCTATTTCGCATCTCTACTCAAAGAGTATTAAGGCTACAAAAATCGGTTGTAGACTCTTTCGAATAGGAACGACCTCAAAGCCAAATTTGGGCTCCAAATTTGACAATTGTGAAATGCTGTTACATTATTAGCCGGTATAAACTCCAGAATTTCAAATTCAAGCCTGCAAGCGTACATGCATTGTGCCATACATGTGCCGAATGTCACTTTGTGATTGTTGTATTAATACTGGGACTACCAGTGCTGGCTGTGTATAATGCTGGAGCTATCATCCAATGATATACTTTACATGCTCAATTGAAGACAGAACTGGTTTTCTCGCCGGCCAAGGTAATATGTCAACACTATTTAGAGCCCGTTGTATTACAACAGCGGTATGAGAGCGAGAGCTATCCTGTTGAAAAACTTCCCATTTAATGTTCCTTAGAAACGGCATGTTTATAGGATGTTTTACCACACCGACGTACAAATCTACAGTCAGCGTGTTTGAGATAACCGCGCGAGTGTTCCTGCTGTCATATATAAGAAATTTCTCCTCAGACCATGACTTCACAGGTGTAGATCAGTGTATCTAGGTCTCAAAATCTTTGGATTCTGGCATTTTCCTGGCCTCCTTTTAAACAACATGCGGCCATCACTGGCACCAAGATAGAACCTGCTTTCATCAGAATCTCTCCATCACATCAACATACATTCCCTCCATCTTCCAATGAGCTCCAGCTTTACACCACTGGTGTCACAAACAACATTGGATTGGTGCCAGTGGAATACACATTATAGGATGTCTTTCTCGGAGCTGTCCTTTAAGTTACTGATTTTTAAAAATTTGTTGTGTCCCTGTGGCATCAACTGCAGCTAGAATTTCTGCTGCAGTCGCAGTACGATCTCCATAGCTGTACACCGTATTGGGCGGTCTTCCCTCTAAATAGTAGCCCGTGGTCACCCGGAACCCGATCATATTAAGGCAACACCATTACATGTCCTCTGTTTCCAACAATCATGCATAGTGGATATAGTCCGATCAAGTGTTTTCTGAAATACCTCATAAAGAAAATCCACCTTCTCGTAGCCCTACGACACGACTTTGTTCAAACTTGGTGAGCTGTTCATAATGACTTATTTGTCATCTTGAAGGAATTCTTCGCTAACATCAACTCAATGGAAAAAATCTCACTGTCCAATAATGCTAATGAACTTTACAGCACGCAATGAAAGCAATCTTTATTTGTAAGCTCTGAGGGGCGCTACTAACTCCACACTAAAGCACGAAGTGCGAAATATGAATCGATGTCTTCTTTGTGATGTATGAGCAAGCCTACAAATTTTCATTTATCTAACCCAAGTCTTTTTGATTGTTGGGATTCTTTTTCCCGCAGTGCATTTGTTTATTCTTGAAGAACGTTTAATGCAGTTATTGGTGAATTCGTGACTATTACTTCACATGAATTAAAGACATGATTGGTTGGAAACATGTAATTGCATTTACATTTGGCAACGAATTTACATAAAATAAAGACCTGATTGGTTGAAAAGACGTGATTACAGTGATCATGTGATTTTGCCGTCTCATGAATTTAGTTCAATGATTTCTTTTTTCGTGTTGATTTTTTTAACATGTTATTGATATAGAGAAGTGTGTGTTCATTTAATTTACCGTAATTATATATAACCTTTAAATATAATTTTTTTAAGAGTGCTATGACATGCATATATATGAACGAGTAAAATACCAACAATAAAACTCTTTATTTATGGGACATATATCTTTAAAAATTTCTAATGGAGCTTTTTTTTATAATATCAATAAAGAAATTTTAATCATTCGGTAGAAACTCAAAAAATAATATTTTGGTTATGTATTTTTTCTTCTGTTTAGTTTACGTTGGATATAATTTTTGGGATCTCATAATACATGTTTTATGTTTAGTTAACATTTTTTTTTTAAAAAAAAAAGTGTCTTTGAAATATGTAGAATATTTTTTGCACATATATAATACACGAAAAACAGTGAACCTATTTTTTATTAATATATTAAGATAGTTCCTTTAAAAAAATTAATCATAAAGTGATGTAAATTACATTTGACATAAAAACCTTGGATTTTTACAGAATTTTTTCTATAGCATGTGTGTTTAAGTGTAAATAGGGCATAATATTTTTTTGCTTTTATTTTTCGTAAAATTATTGAATACTTATTATACATTTCTCCTAATTTTACAGTTTCATATTTCTATCAAATATTTTTTTTAAAGTTTCATGAGAAGTATTACTTTTTTTTATTTATGGTATTTTTTAAATTCCACCTTAATTAAAACGACGTTTAAAGTGTTTTTATTTCAGTTTAGCAAAAAAAGTTATTAACGTAATTAATAAAACTAGTGAAGCATATTTTTGTTCGAAGTAATTATGCAAAAACTTAATGAGAACTTTTTGAGAAGACTTAAAATTACCTTTTTATGGAATCAGTAATTAATAGGCTTACCACTTTTTTTTAGCAATTGTTGTGTTTCATAAAGATATTGTTATTTTTTAAGACTTACTAAAATGCAATGCGTATTTTATATTGAGGTATTTTATTTAAACCATAATTCAATTTCAGAAAATTTTTACGCTGATGAAGTTGTTTTTCATACCAGTTTCAGATCTATTATGAACTGGAAATTTTTTCATGAAAAGATGTTATCACATATATAAAAAACTTGTTATTAATTGATTCTGACTTTAACTTTTAATCATATACTGCGATAATAATACATGTAGAGATATGATACTTATAAGTTGCTTAAAGATGTTTTGGATGTTTATTTTTAATTTTTTTTATTTGTCTCGATTTAATTCTTCATTGTATTGGAAATTAAATAAAGATTGCTGACCATTATGCTGCGGTGACGGCTTCAAGTAAAACCGACAAAAATTGAAAACATCGTGTCTCAGACATTTATCGTTTGCAACTTTTAAAATATTTTGGATCATTTCGGAGATTTGGGTAGTTATAAAACATATAAAATGGGAATAAAGGGAATAAAATATTTATAAAATAAATAATATTACCTACTTAAACATATTTGAAATGCATATCTGCTTTTGTATATTTGCTATTCAACTCAGTCTTAGTTTTCTTAATTAGTCTTACAAGGAGAGGGCACGACTAAGGAAATTCATTTGTGGTCGAGACTTGGTGTAATAATAGTACTCCTTTTTAGTGTGTTCAACCCTCAATGTAATTCCGCCGAATGGCCAATCAATTCGGAGAAAAAAGCCTTCGAAATTCATGCTTAGCTTTTATACAATTAAATTTCAATGTCCTCCAAAGATTTCATAGCTTGGTTGATATATCGTCTGCATACTATGCGCGAACTCTGGGTTCGATTAATTGATCAATTTTTTTTTCATTTCATTTAATTGTTTTTAAAATTGAATAAACTTATTTATGAAAGGTTTATTATATTAAATGATATTTTATGTAATTATTTTTTGTATTTTATAAAGTAAAAGCGCAATTAAATAAATTTATTATTTAAATTATTTATTTATTATTTAAAATTATTATTAATAAAAATATTTAAAATAATTATTAATTAAAATTTACAATAATTAGTGATTAAAATTATTTAAAATGATTAATGATTAAAGTTATATAAAATAAGTATTGATTAAAATTATTAAAAATAATTATTATTTTAAATTATATAAAATAATTATTAATTAAAATAATTAATGCTTCAAATAGTTAATAAATATAATTAATTAATAATGGTTATTAAAAATAAGAATTAGTAGTAAAACTATTAATTTATTATTAAAAGTATTAAACTTTTATTAAAACTGTTAATTTATTATTAAAAGCATTAAATTATTTTTTTAATTTTTAATTCATTTTTAAGGGGATTATTATTTAATAATTAAAATGATTATCAATTTATTATTGAAATAATTATTAATTTATTATTAAAATTATTATTAATTTATTATTTATTATTGAACTAATTATTAGATTTTTAAAATTATTTAAATACACCTTTAAAATTATTTAAATTTATTCAAAAATGACTTATTAAATGTTTTATAAAATTATAAAATAGTTAATTTAATAATAATATACTTTATAAATTATTTTATATTATATATATTTTATTTATAGTATATTTTATTTCCCATTGTAAAACTATTGATAACTAATTTTTATGTATAATATTTAATATTTTTATATATTTTATTGTAAATATTATTTATTATTATAAAAATATATTTATATAAATTTTAATGTAAATGTTTATATAATTACAGTATTTTTTTTTACTTTATAAAATGTAAAATAATTACATAAAATATAATTTAATATTTAATAAATCTTTCATAAATAAGTTTAATTTTAAAAATAATTAAATGAAACGAAAAAAAAAAATTGATCGATGAATCGAAACCAGAACTCGCGCATAGTATGCAGACGATATATCAACCAGGCTACGAAATTGTTGAGTGAAACTATTATTTAATTTTATAAAAGCTAAGCATGAATTTCGAAAGCTTTTTTCTCCGAATTGGCTGGCCATTCGGCGGAATTACGTTGATGGTTGAACACCCTAAAAGAATACTACTATTGCATCAACTCTCGACCCAAAATGAATTTCCTTAAACGTGCCATCTTTTTCTTAGTTTAATTTAAGTTTTCCAAACTTAATAAATTGCCAAAATACATAAATAAATATATTTTTAAAGAATATTTATTTTATACTTGTGAAAAAATATATTTATAATCTATAAGGTTTAAAACTACGTACTAATTTTTTAAAAAAATATTTATTCAGTTTGATATCTTCCATATATACACTGTTTGAATTTATGTTTGTATCTAAACATCTCTCGAATCTTGATTTTGAAAGACATTTTAACAGATAATCCCGAAGTAATATTTTAGGAAATTTTCTAATTTTTTTAAAATTTTTAGCTGTATTAAGTCCATTTTATAAGTTCATATCAAGTTAATAAAACTATATCCTTGCAGAGAAGCGAAGTTAAAAATTCATGAATTCAATCTCGACAATTGGCGATGACTACATGCAATTTTGGCGAAAATATAGACCATTTGGCATCATCAGCCAAAGATACATGAACATGAGAACATATTTCAATTTTTCTCCGAGAAGTTTTAATATGTAGAAGAGAACTGCTTCAAAAAAGTTTTATACTCAGACGGGAAGTAATATAAATCACTCAAACGTTACAATTTTCGAGAGTAGAATAAATAGAGCCGTGTTCTCTAAAATATTACTCACTATATATAACTTAAAAAATGATGAAAATCCGATCTTTTTTACTTTTATATAAAACGCTTAATCCAATAGTGTTTATCAATGTGAAAAATGTAAGAATCATTGGAAAATATTTTCAAAAAAAATTACCAACGTAATAATTAAAATGAATTAATTTTGAGCCTCTTAACAAAAATACACTTTGTATAAAATACATTTCGCATATGAATTATTATTACTATCTTCAATTATGTGTTAAATTAAGGATTGAAGTATATACCTCATTTAAGAAACTAAGTTAAATTGCAATAATATGTACAGTAATTGCATCTTACAAAATATTTCAAAAAACAAAACTAATTTGATATCAGATTACTACGAACCAGGCAGCACCTGTTGTTGAGTTGTGTGGATAGTTCTCTAGGTGTAACGAATCGTCAGAAAAAAATATTTTCAAATAAAAAATATAGAAATAGATTGAAAACAAAAACAATTAATAATTATTATCAGTGTATTTTAATAATAATTATATTACGAAAAAATAATGATAATCACAGTGTATGATATAATATTCATCATAATATATATTAATGATTGTATTAAATAATTATGTTATATTATTCATAAAATAATCACATAATATATAATAAATTATTCAATAAAGAATATCAATTTCTTACAATATTTTAGAAACTTCGAGCTCCTTTAATGAATTTCATCAAACAAGGAACGTTTAAAAATCATTATTTAAATGTAAAATAATGAGAAAATGCTAAATTTGCAATAATAATTAAAACCACAGCCGTGATATTCTTCGAAAACTATCCCGGTACTCAACAATGTTATTAGAAATATACATATTCAAGAATAGTACAAAATATTCTGAAGACTGAAATAGTAGATTGAAAAACAAATGTAATGGAAATGGTTAAATTTTTAAAGAAATTAAATTATAAAATCATCTGAAATTAATAGGGTTATCATGAGAAAAAAAAAGCAATTCAAATTACAATATCATACGTCGTTACCATGACAGCCCCATTACTACACTATTAAAAAATCAAGGTAACCATATTGTAATGCTTTTGCCGATTTTCGCGAAGATAAACAACGACTTGGCACGTAATACTCCGATATCAAATTAGCACCCGAAAAGGTATAGAAAATCTTCAAATTTGCTCTATGACTGAAAATAACTTCTAAATTATATAGAAATGAGAGAGAGTTCAAAATAATTTTTATGGTTTGATTTATTGTTTTTAACTCTTTTTTAGAACACGTAGCTACCATGGTAGTCTAGTGGCCATGGTCACGAGATTGTGGCCAGAATATTTAGAGATTGAGGCCAAATGCCACTGAAGAATCACCGTGCAGAGGATACTGAGTACATTAAATATGTCAAGGCTCAAATTTCCTCCCGTTGGTGTTGTGTGGAAGTTGAGAGAGAGGGTTGCCAGCTCAGGTGTCATTCTCGTCACCTGACCATGGCTCAAAATTACGAGATCCATCGTCAGAAACCTTTAAGTAATTGAATAGTGAGATGTTAATATTCATTCACTCCCTCAATTGGCGAATTGTTTAATAACGTCGCTCTCATAATATGTAGCGATCACGGTTACCTAGTAGTCATGGTCAATAATTTGTGTCCGAAGTGACTTAAGACAAAGTGCCACTTAAGACCCACCATGTAGAAGAAGGATTGATGTATTTTATATCTGTAGTGGTTCAGAGTTCTCGTTTTGGCGTGGAGAAAGGTTGGCATCTCAGTTGTCGTCCTAGTCCCTTTAACCTGTTTCAAAAATATGATTCCGTTACCACTTATCATTTTGGTACTTAATAGTGTGACGTCAGCAAACACTCATTAACTAACTTATTGGAACACTTAGACTATTGTTGGCGGCCTTCGTTGTTTTGAGTCATAATGAAATTACGTAGATAACACTTGCTCTGCTACTTTAATCATCCACACCACGGCAATGTGAGAAAATTCAAATCGAGACAGATTTAATTGGTGTCAACCCATTTCACATGATAGGTCTTAAGTGGTTCTTGAAACCCTCAACTCTACAGAAAGAATGTACATTAGAGCCTCATTCACACCAAGGTTGCCAGCGTAAAACGTCTAGCCAATCAAAGACTTCATCTCGGGCGAAATGAAGTCTCTGATTGGCTAGCCGCTCAACGCCGGACGATGACTGCCTTGGTGTGAATGCGGCTTAAGAGTGATCGTTACTAACAAGTCGTTTACCACAGTCACTTAATTATTAACATTAAAAAATAAATGTTATTATCTAAACATTCTACTATTATGCATTTGTGAATGTTATTTGTTGCTAACCTAGTGGTTAAGCTGCATTCACACCATGGCTGTCAGCGTCGAGCATTGAATGTCTAGCCAATCAGTGACTTCCTTTTTGGCGAAATGAAGCCTCTGATTGGCTAGACACTCAACGCTCAAAGCCAACACCCTTAGTTTAAATTTAGCTTTATAGTCATGAACTGGTGGCCGGAGGGTCATGAGTCCAAGCATAAGTACCAATGAAGACTTGAGACTGATGCACGTCAAAATCTGTAGTTGATCCGAGTCCCTCCCCTCCCTTGTCGTATTGTAGTGGATTGGAGAGAGGATTCCATCTCAGATGTAATCCTTGTAACTGGACGAGGGTACAAAAATATGAGGTTGCCGCCAATAGCATTTGTTCTTTATGGTAATGCGACGTTACTAAACATTCTTCAACGCAATCACTGTCGATAACTTGATAAGAAATCTCGTACGACATCCACCATCCAGGAACTCTTTTAAGTCTAACCCTAAATTATCTGTAGTACTCTACATTTAGAAATGTATTGCGTCACCCGTCAGATATAATAGTTAGTGACACTGACTGCTTTACCGGGTTCGTGGGTTTGAATCCCGGAGAAGACATGGGTGTTTGCAAAGGTATAGCGGCTTTGCGGCATGAAGGTACCCTAAATAGCCGTTGAGTCACACGTCTTCTCCTGAATTTGAGGGCAATTGAAGAGAGGTGGGAGTCTCCTGACCCCCTAAATTAGGATGGAACTAAGCTAAATCGTACTGCCACCTGCAAGATGGTCAAGACCGGAGCTAACTTCTAGCGCCTTGCCATGATGAATCTCGTAGGCCTGGATCTCACTCAGTTACATTTAATAATATATTTTGTAAGATTTGGAGAAACAAAGGCTATTATCCCAATCTCGCTCAGTCGAGATTAGGTTACATAATAAACCAGAACAGAAAATTATTACAAACCAAAGGACATCTTTACTTTACGTCAGAGATTTGAGAACATCTTATTTGCTTCATCATTTAGTAGTCGACCTCTGGAGCAATATAATTATATATATTTTTATCCAGGGTTCATTAACTACCACATTTTAAAAGTCTCCCCGCGAAGAGTGCGATGAAAGTGAAGAACTATTGAATGGCATCTTACTATATAGCAGCACGGAAACCATTAGCAATGGACCTTGTGATTTTCAACCTCGTTCATATGAAGAGAGAGAGAACAACCTCCAACTGAAACTCCCTCACCCAAACTACCACACCACGCCTTAGAGAGGACTCTGAGCCTCGACCTATTTAATGTACATCAGCCTCTACATGGTGGGTATTCGGTGACAATAGAGTTTGAACTCATGAAATAGAGGCCAAGAATTTGTGACAATAACCATTAGGCTGCAGTGGTAAACCAAGCGGAAGAGTGAGTAAGTGTTTATTAACGTGCACTATGAAGCAACGCAGTGACTATTATTGCCAAGCGACGAGAACGACACCAGAAGCCCTCCCCTCCAATCTACAGCATCATGACAACGAGAGGACTTTGAGCTACTGCAGAATTAATGTGCATCAGCCGTTTTGTGCGGAATGTCTTCAGTGTGACTAGAAATCGAACACATGACACACCGTCCACGATGTCGTGACTATAATCACCAGGCTACTGCAGAGACTCAAGTGTAGTTGAATGGGTGAGAGAATATTAACGTCGCAGTATTCAGCTACTGGAGGGATTTTTGTGACGGACCTCGTAATTTTTAACCGTGGTCAAGCAACGAGGACAACTCATGAGTTGGCACATTCCTCTCATTACTTCCACACCACACCAATGGAAGGACGTTTAAACATTGATATATTTAACGTGCATTGGCCCCTCTCAAAGACAGGTACGAAGCTCGAACTCATAATACACCGGCAATGAGTCCGATACATTGGTCACAAGGCTACCTCGTCCAGCAAGAGTAGTTAAATAAATTGTTCAACTATCAACCAAAAGCAGACTTAACTGTAACTTTTCTTTTTGATATACACCTGGATGTTTTTTTTTGCGTGTATTGTTGCCTGTGATTGTATCATGCGTTGAAGATGATGTTTATGTAAAACAGAACATTGAATTGACTTCATTATTTCTAAGAACTTGTTTTGACATTTAGCAACATAGGTATTTCTCATCTGGCTGCCTGACTGATTAACAATATCAATAAAATGTCTGTGTGCAGAAAATGATTTACGATCAAGCGTCATGATATGTTACGCTTCTTCAAGGAAGCGTTAAAGTGGTGTTATTTCGTTAACTGATTTATACTTCTTTGAGAAACGATTGATCTTTAAATTCATAAGACTGGACAAGATACGAACTGTTTTTAAACAATGAAATCATTAGTAAGGATTTCATGATTTCACTAATGTTGAAAAATGCCGAGATAAAATGAACCAATTATCTGCTGAACTAGACTATCCTATTAGCCAGAGATTGGTTAAAATGTAAAGTGAATCTAGTATTTTACATAATACCATGAGATAATTTAATCGAATGTAAAAAGAATTAGCAAAATGTAATTATGGTCGAAAACATTTTCAATTTTCGTTCGAAATTAGAAAAACTTCATACCGATCCGAATCTTCTAGGTGAGAATGAAGTATATTTTCCAATATGGTGTGTTGTTTTGGTTAAAAAAAATGGTCAGATTAGTTAGTACTTTTCCTTAGATAAAAGAAAACTACAACAAACTTATACAAGTTAATGAACAATTTGGACAAGAAATCTTGCACATTTTTAATACAGATTTTCTTGGTTTAATGGTGTAAAACTCTTGACTGAAAATTTAAATTTGATCTTGCCGAACTTGATGTTTTAAGATGCAAACTTAGTATTGGAAACGTGTTTACCCAAATCTGTGCTGCGGGCTAAGAAAAATGCAGAAAAGCTGACCCATCATCGTATTGTCAAGCTAATGACCGATGTCTAAGAGATAGATGACTTTTCCTAGCAAAGAAACCTGCTTTGGGCTGCCAACTTTTGATACAAAAGATGCTCTCGGCAAAGTAAAACGGGTAAGGTAAGCGAAAATTGTGTTTTTTTTCTTCTAAATGTAATCATTGCAGTACTAAATATTTCATTGCTAAAATACTAAAATTAAATGATAAAAAGAGCATTTTTATTAAAAATCGTGCAAGTTTTGGATGTTAAAATAAAGGTAATAATTCTTGTTCTTGCGGATTGTTATTGTAATTGTGATGATAAAAGTCATCCTGCTTTATTATGTAATACAAATGAAGAAATTTAATTACAGAATAATATATTTGAAATTACCTTTAGTAACTCATTTTTTTCTAATAACTTAAGTGTATTTAAATCAATTTTAAACTTTTGCAGTCATAGTTGTTAATTGCTTTTACGTTGTTTGTTAGATAATTGGTATCAGAAATCATATCTAACTCAGCGAGTAATAGATCATATTTAATTTAAACCAGTATCAAAACTAACCATTATTAATGAGGGATTTTGAGGGAAGGAGAAAGACAGAACCCCTATACAATTACTCGGATTTTAATTACAAATTAAATTTCTCTCAGAAAATAAAATATTTACATATTTGCCTAAATCATAGATTCTCAATGTGGCTTATAACGCCCCCTTGTGGGCGTTTGAAACTTTCAGAGGGGCAGCAAAAGACCCAGAGAAAATTAGGGGATGTTGAAATGGCACGATGGGTTTAGGCAGATTAACTAAATATCGTCTAAAAAGGAATTAAAAACACGCTGATTTTGTACTAACAAAAAATAAACTTTAATATTGGTTACTTTATACCGATTGTATGTATTTAAATCATTTTATCAAGTGTAAGAAAATTCACATATTTCAGTAGTTCAAGAAGTGGATGAAAAACTTATATATAAAGATAACATTACGTTCAGACCTACATCAAATTGAATGATATAGCAAATGTACGTGTTGTATTTGTCAGTGATCAGTAAGAAAAACATTTCGTCCACTGCATTTCATTACGTATATTATCCAAGAAATATAATTAAAAATATTAACCAGGAATTAATTTGTGATTCTTTAAGGGCTGAAACTGTCAAATTAATTATTTTGAGAGCAATAATTTATTATGAATTACTTCGTATCATCAAAACTCCTGCCTCTTTATAACAGGTAAGCTAAAACTGTTATACCTTTCTCAGTAGCGTTTCAATTCCAACACTATCCTATCTATAACTAAAATATATAATTTTGTACATTTAAATATATTTGCGGCAACAGCTATTTCAGATTCGTAGCAAAAAAAATGGAGGCTTTGGAGAAAAAAAAATGAAATTAAAAAATATATTCTATTATTTATAGAATATTTTTTAAAATTTAATTCTTATTTTCATTCTTATTTGTATTATTTTTATTCTTATTTGTCTAAAGTGTGTGTGGGGAGGGGGTATTGAAACATTCACTAGAATAGGGTGCGCCAGTCCAGAAAAAGGTTGGGAAGCTGTGGTCGAAATTAAACTATGCAGTGATGTTGGAATTTAAAGAAATATAAAATTTCGTAAAGCCTGATTTGTGTGAATCTGTAAAGGAAGTTTATATGCTTTTAGGCGCTGATATTATTAGTGTAATTAAGTTGATATGAAAATAAATTCGAGTGTAAATGATATTTACACAGTGTGCTAGGGTTTACTTTAAATTATTACTTTAAATAAATTGAAACAGTTAACAATTATACTGAGGTACCCGTACCAGTAACTTAAGAAATACAATCATATGTAGGCTGGAGTGTAGAATAGGGGGAAGGTGGATTTGGCGATGCCTTTTTAGATTTCATGGTGTGATAACGATTTTATTCCGGTAGATTGTCGAATTTAGCAAACTTTATACTTTGAAATGTGGTCTTATTCTGATAAAGTCACGTGTTTTGTACTTGATTATTATCCCTTATTTAAAATTCACATGTTTTCATTTAAAAAAAAGACTATTTTAAAATACGAATTGACAATTTATTTCTTTTTTAAGAAATATGATCCAGCTATATATGTTTTTCAACCAGTTTAATTTTTTTTAAAAAATGGTGGGTATCGAAACTATAGGCAGTTATGAATACAGTTAAAAATGTTCAAAGTTAATAATAACCTTCAAATAGTCTTACAATTTTTTGAAAATCATATATACTTCCCGATGACAGATATACATGTGTCGTTATTTATTAAAACAGGGATCACACTCACTTATAATAAATAACTAAAAAAGAAATAAGAAAAAAAAATGTCTAATGAATGCTTTAACTTGGGAGGATGGGAAAGCAGCGTGAAAGAAACATGAGGAAAAACTGTTCAAATCAGACGATGAGTAGACATAACTGCAATCGTTTCTTTTTTATTATAAGTTCAGGCTTTGCCTTGTAAATAGGGATTGCAATATCGTACTAAAAGTCCAATACCGGTATTTTTTAATACTGTGATACCGGTTTTTAATTATCGGTATTAGAAATTTTAGAAAAAGAAGGAAAACACAGGCGTGTTTTTCTTTGTTTCATTTGCAACTATTATTAAGATTATAAATATCACAAAAATAATTTATAACAGTAAATAAAAGAATCTCGAAAAGAAAATGAACATTTTATTTACACTAGCCACCAAATTCTTTTCAAATATAAATAATGAAACCAAACCGAGTATTATCAACTGACTTTTTATGTTCATTAAAGTTATTCGTATTCATTATTATGAGTTATTACTTACAAGTGTATATATATATATATATATATATATATATATATATATATATATTATGAATCTAAAAAATATTTTGAACCCATAAATATGATATGCAATTACATTGTGAAAACGAATAGTCCTAGGAGGACCCACTTTTGGTCGCCAAATTTTTTGTCGCCAAATTTTGAGCGATAAAGGTTACAATATGGTAACCCTTCCATTTCATCCAAAAATTTGGATTTTCAAATCACCGAAAAAAAAATAGCAACCACAAAAATAGTGCAACGTTTTCGCCTTTTCCGAAAAAAAACGTCTTTTTGACATTTGACTTCGCTTGAGAAGGTTCCACCGGTTTTGGTTAGAGAATGGCTTGTGAAGGAAATTACTTGAAAGTGAGGCTACGACAGGTTTCTTTGTGCTCCTGGGCACAAGGGGAAGAAAGAGACGTTAGAATGGTGTATGAAACCTAATTTAATTGCTTCTCGTTATGAATGTTCGAGGTGTAAAAAAAGAAATGCGTTTGCCAGAGCGAAAGGGAACGGTTGACGGCTACGAATGGCGTTGCCGCAGCCAGTCGAAAGATAATCCCACGACGTCGTTCGGAGTGTGAGAAAGGGCACTTGGTTTAGCGAAAGCAAACTTTGCTATAACTGTTATCTTGCGTTTGACGAGATATTGGTTCGCGCGGCAAGAGCATGAATGCGTTCGTGGTGCATGACGATCTAACGGTCACAAGTTGGTGGATGACAATTTTTCATGAATTCCTTGGCATCCATCGCAACGTGTAACCACCAACGGAACATGACGAAATGCAAGCGTAAGGTAAGTGCCTTTTAAATTTTTTAAAATGATTGATTTCATGTATTTATTCGATTTTATCTTTGCGAAACGCCCCTTTCGTCCTTTTTTAAAAATGTAAATCATGTTCTACACACTGGTTTTAGGATGCTTTTTTAAAATGAATTTCATTGCTTTCTCCGTTTTTATCTTTTTATAATGATTAATGTAATGTATTTATTCGATTTCATCTTTGCGAAAGGCCCATTTCATCCCCCCCGCTAACACATACGCTTCCCAAGACTTTTTCGTCATTGACGCCTTTTTGAAAACCTTCAATTTGGCGCTTTTTGGCGAAAAAATTTTGGTTCCAAAAACACCAGTGGGTCCTCCTAGGATTTTACCACGAACACAACAATTTAAAAAATTGAAATTTTACACACTTTGTTCACAACCACGACCTTGTTTTCACAAATGGTACGAATATCAGACCACGAATCCTGCGCATGGGCAGTATCGCGCTGAGCTGTAATTGGATAGTGTGGGCCCACCTTCCTCGATGATTCCCATAATCCCACTACGATGCAACTTTGCATTCACAGTCTAAATAATTTCGACCATTAAGGAGATACAAAAACAAAAACGTTTACTATTTTGCTATGTTAACGATCCCTGAAGATAATGGAGACAATTTTAAAAAAAAAATCTAGTAAATACCGAAAAACCGGTATTTAAACTTGGGAAACCGGTATTACAAAATTATACAAATAGCTCAAAACACCGGTATTGCAATCCCTACTTGTAAGTTGTAACCTGGAAGTGTTCAAATTAAAGTGGTTGTTTCGAGGAAATTATGTGGCCGCGGTGTGTGTGTGTAGCCGAGTGGTATAGGTATCGGATCGTGGCTTGCCTTGTCACGAGTTCCAAGCCCAGTACCACTAAAGACCCACCGTGTAGGGCAGCGATGCACGTTAAATCTGTCGAGAGCTGAATCGTCCCCCGTTGGTATCGTAGTTAGGAGAGGGGGTGCCAGATCAGGTTCGTCCACGTCACTTGACCATGGTTCAAAATTACGGGGTTCGTCGCCAAAAGCCCTTGTGTAGATGAGCAGTGTGACGTAAATATTCAATCAAGCAATCGAGGAAATTATAGCATTTGACTTTTCTGCAAATAAAATCTCGTTTTAGTATTTGACAATATATAATTGTTTCAACCATTTTATTATTTTCAAACAGTGATTGTATATTTTATACTACATATTCCTGGTATCTTCCAACATTTTTGTTGAGATCGGGAGCCCCTTTAGTGGTGTCATGGCAAGAAGTAGTTTTTATCTAGTAAAAGCTGGGTTTGACAGACTTTTTCCAACAAATTAATTATGTTGCAAAAAATATTTTTAATTTTAATCAGTCTTGAAATATAACTTGTCAAATTGTGTCGATGTTTTAGCATATTTTGACAAAAGAAAAGCAGGCAGACTCAAAGGGACTTATATGAATTTAGAATTTATTCCTAGTAACTTCATTACATATTTTTATATTAATTTAAATATTGTCATTAAACTTTAAATTTAACCTGCTTGAAAGTATGTTTGGCGTTCCTTAAATTGAATGTTTTATTTATCCTAAAATGATCAGCATTTCAATATCCACACGAAATACAGCATTTCGAAATATTTTATGTTAATTATAATTTTCAAACTAATTAAACAAATTCTTAAAGTTTCTGTTGAAATAATTCAGTTTTTCATTCGTCTTAGCTGTAAGCAAACAATATGAACAAAAGCATTTATCCTTATGTTAATCTGTCAGACGGATCTAAACCTTTGTGCGGAATTTTTATTAATTACTACTATAAATTTTACAGGAATTTTGTCTGACATATATAAAATGTTTTCTCGTATCAAGCTGTCTCTGAATAACTGTGAATTTAAATTATTTACTCAACTCAAATACACACATTTAAATCGACTTTGCTCAATTTTATTTTCTAATTCAGCTAACAGACATTTTGAGATTTTACTGTACAAATAGTTTGTTTCTAATTTTATATTTGAAGATCTGAATCTATCTTAATATCAATCTATTAATATCAATATAATATAATAATTAGATTATGTAATATTATCACACATAATATAATTGAATTTTGATTTATGATAATTTCCTATAATTTTTAAATAATCATTGTTATATATAATCATAGAATTTTTAAATAATTATATAATAATTACAAATAAATAATTTAATATAATAATTATTATACTTACATATATAGTTTTTATTATATTATAAATAAAAGTACTACAAAATTAATAATGATTATCAACAAAATAAAATAATACAAATAAATAAAATAATTTTAATTATATATAATATTTTGTTATAAATAAATTAATTACATAATATGCATTAAAATTAATAATGGATATTAATTAATCAGTGCTGATAACTGGCAATATTATAAAAACGGCGAGTTACTTTGAATTTCATCGAACAAAGAACATTCGAAAATACATTATTAAAAAGTAAAATAATGTGGAAATGAACATTAATAGCAATAATTTTATCACAGCACTCATATTAAAAAAAATATCCCGGTACCCACCAATGATATTAGAATTTTCCATATTCGAAAACAGCGAAAAATACAACAAAAGACTGAAGCAGTAGCTTGTAGAAGAAAAATAGTTAAATGTTTAAAAAGAAATATCGAATTAAAATCGTCTGAAATTAATAGGGTTATCACGAAAAAAAAACACAAGAAGTAACCCTTATATGTTATCCCCAAGGCAACCACCTTATCACAGGGGAAAAATATCGAGGTAAACATATTATAATGTTATCGCCCTACTAGGCGCGTAGACCTCCTATATCAAATTAGCATCTTAATCTAACTTAAAGAGAGTTCTGTTACATAAAATATTTTTTTCTAAGCACTTCTTTCTCTGATGTGTATAAATAAATTACCATTTACTGCAGTGATGCCTCCATAATATACCACTGTTATGTGTTTATGGTCCTGGGATATATATGAAGTACAAGTGGTAGAAGAACAGAAACATCAATACCAACAGAAGAATATAGACATTTATTTCAAATGATGATCCCAACATAGAACAGAAGGAGTGCGCTGTTTTCCATTCGAGACGGGAATCCATTGCAGACGGGAGACATTGCTTTTCCCTGAAGCAGATACAGCAATGCCCTACTCGGGATTTGAACCCGAACCCGCTCGGTTACAGGCCGAGGGTCATATCTACCGTACTGACTGGGCGGCCCGTAATATATCGTCAATCAATTTAATCAAATCAAAAGACGTCGCCAATTACCTTAATACGCAGGCTATTATGGTGCACAATTCCACAAACCTTTAATCGTGATATCCTTAACATCATTTGATGATCACTTTTTATTTATTGACATCTTTTGATTTGTCGAAACTGATCGAAAATGTAATATACAAGTACCACTACATTTTTATACAAGTTTTTGTTCATTCAAATTTTATATTTTTATTGCTGAGGAATATAGGTTCTAAATTTTGTGTGGTATGTTTCTTATTAAAAAGTCAGACGTCTAGTTAACGAAATCACTATATCCAGAAAACAGTTCGTTACCCAGAAAATTCGTTACGTGGATGTTCACTTTGAATATACTTTATATTCTTGATTGCAGCAAAACCTCCGCAAAAAAGAGGTATGATTAGAGAAGAAAAAAATATTTAAAAATATAATAAGCCACAATATAAGATATTTAAACACGTGTAAAATAATTGTATAATAAAGCATGTAATATGTATCGTGCCTTGTATAAACAGAATTTTTTTTATCCGATGTTATTGCTTCATGTTATTATGTTCTGTGAACTGTAAAAGTGTTTTTGTCCCTACAAGTTCTCTAGATAGAAAAGGCTTTTAAATATTTTCTGTTAAGGTAATGCTGTGGTCAATAAACTATTTGTTTAAAATGTATTTCCAGTAGTTTTTACGAGTAAACTAATATATTGCATTGATACAATAAAGTAATAAATTTCTGGAACAAAAAAAATACAATTTATTATATTTTTTTTAACTCTAGTAAAAAAAAAATTGCTCCAAATTTTCATTAGGTATTCGAAATTGTGGGCATCCTTTAACAAGGCAAAAGAATTATACTTTCGAATTTATCTTAATATTACCTTTATAGAAAGAAATATCTGCATTATACACATACACCCAATGATATTCACCAAATTATTCTAAAATAGAATCAATCTCTATATATGAAGTTTCATTCATATATACTTCAAAAACACACGCCAACATTTGCCACACAAGAGCAGTTTCCATCAAATATTGAAAACCTACATGCAACAAACATTGTTTGTAGTTCAGGTATTTTCTTCAACAATGCCGATAACCGATTACGAGGAGTTAAGATTTCCAACCATTTCTGAAACAGCTAACATTCCACATCGTAGTAAAAGTTCAAACTTTTAATGGCTTTCTGAAGCCTCGAATCTCTTTCTGTCTTCCAAACAGGAACTCTAAATGTTCCCTCTAACAGAGAGCTACTTTCTAGTCAATAATTCAGATTCGTTCTTCATTATGCATGCACAATATGCGATGGCAGAGAACAGCGAAGTCCGCTTCCCCCAAAGTTTCCCCCAAAACCTTTATACTATAGTACACAAATGCACTGCTTTGGAACAACACACGGTATGGGGGAAGGGGGACTTATATTTCCAGTTGAAATTGCCCCCTGGCGTTAACGCGAAAGGTGAGATGTTTGCTCTACCTAAAGTGGACACTTGCTGATAAAATATGCGAGGAACTGTTCGAGTAAGTGATTGGGGTTCCTTTATTTGCCAGCGAGAGGTTTGTATCCAAAATGACCAATCAAAAGACTTAGTTCAGAGAAGCAGACAAATTCTACAACAGGGTTTCATTTACTTGATTTTAAGCTTTATAAGCTATATATTCGTTTGCTAGAGTATTTTTAAGAACGCGAGCTGTGTCTTTGTCCCCTTTATAGATGTTTGTATACGAATACTTAGATTCGAAATGTATTCAAATAAAAAAGTTATATATTATAACACATTCTCATTTTTGCAACTAGAAGATAAGTTGTAGTTTTTAATAATGTTGTATTACGTATACACGTACGGCGTATAATGCGTACTTTTAACACAACAAATAAGATCAAAATTTATGGTTGCGTATTATAAACTGTGAATATAGAAACAACTTGTAAATATTAAAGAATTAAGCATAAAAATATTAGATTTCTGCTTATATTTAAAAACTGATTATTTATATAGTGGAAATGGTATATCGTATGAACTTTCATTACGTTGGATAACGTGAAAAGTTCATGATATTTATCTGTATCTTCAAGCTCATAATCGAATTATGTTTCAACTTTACCTCATAGTTGTTACTGTGATCCATAGACGTAAAATCCTATTTCGTTTCATCTAGATTAAGTGGTGTTGGAAAGCTAAAATCTTATTTTTTTGACAATTTGAGATTTTTACATTTTCAAATTGTATGGATTTTGACCTTTTTAAAAATACCTTACTTTAACCTCTAGGGTATTTAGAAGCCCTTAAAACGTATTTTTAAATAGTTGAATTTGGGCCACGCCCATTTTAATGGCTAAAATTGTAAACAAATTACTTTGTTTTTGCTTAAAAGTGTAACGACTGATACAAACCAAAACATGTGTCTTTTATTTTAAATTGAGCCTTTTATTTTTTTTTTATTTCCTAGCCAATTAGATGTCTCACTGTATACATTAAAATCAATTAATCTCAAAATGTAAATTTTAATGTGCGATATACCTTTTCTGAGAAACTACTGTTCACACAGGTATGTAAATTTTTTATGAATTATTTATAATGATGTCTCATATATATACTAAAATGAGCTTTTTGTAAAAAGCTCAAAAATTTAATTTTTACAATTTTTTTAAGTAAAAAATGGGTCAAATTTCGCAATGTTTGATAAAATATTTCATAATTTATTAAAAAAATTCAAAATTAGCTAAAATCTCATTTTAGTATAATGAGAGAGGTGTACTTTAATAGTATGAAAAATTTCAACCATTTACATAAAGATTTTGAGAAAAGGTACATCGAAAACAGCCAATTTAATATTGTCAGTATAGAGAGAGGGGTTTCCAACTCCCCTTAATAAATATACTACAATTTTTTTAAAACAACTTTTGAATTATGTCAGGTTTAATGTAGTACCATGTTTATACTATCCACTCAATATATTTTAAAAGTGACCTGACGTATCTGACCTCCTTTGTAATTGTTTTTTCACCTTCTAACATCTAGATCGTACTGTAGACTCTAAGTTCTAGGTGTATAACTTAGTATTCAAAAGTCTGGTATAATACTTAAAATGAATGACTTCAAAATACGACAGCATGGCAGACGTACATTTCAGGTTTATTGGTAACAACTAACAAAAAAAAAAAGTCAATTCCTACTTAGATCAACAAAGAAATTTTATTTGAGCTACTTTTTATTAAATAGTTACAATTATTATAAAACTGTATATACATAGGACAGAATCACAACATTAAGTGGTAACTAATTTTTAATAATTATCATTAGAGTATCGTAAAGTCATCCAAAATAATCCTGTATATAAAATTTCAGTTCAACTGAATGCTTTAAAACATGAAAAAAAATCCTTTTCAAGTGTTGACACAAGTCGCCAAAATGGTCGCTAAGGGGCCAAAAAATGATGCCAACGTGACTGTATTTGTAATTCTTTAAATACCTAGTTTTAATCAATTAATTTTTATTAATTATAAATATTCTATTGTCATCCAAATTAATCATGTATATACAATTTTTTTTCCAGCTCAATTGAGTGCTTTAGAACAGTGTTTCTCAAACTGTGGTGTGCGTCCCCCTGAGGGGGCAAACATATTGAAAATAAAAGGTTTAAAAAATAATTTTTTTGGAATGAAGTAAAAAAAAATGCTTTCTGAGAGACATAATAGGAAATACACATTTACACTGATATAATTTATATATATCATCTGGTGATCATCAAAAATTAAAGGTTTCACTTCAAACACTCATTAGCTATCTTTGATCCTATAACCAAATTAAAAAAATACATTTTGTTTGCTTTGATGTAATCACACGATGAGAGATTTCTTATTACGTTTCTTTTAACCCCTGAAGTACTACTTTTGATAACCATACATTTGACCTTCAAACTTACTGGTATGTTTCACGCCGTCTCTTTTTCTTTTAGGAAAGTTGCAAATAATATTTTCTGTTCCTTTGTTTCCCATGCGAATGAGTTTTATGATATATGGATAAACATATTGAGCACTTTGAAGGATTATTTGACCAATATGTATTTTTATGAGTATTCTGAAACATATAATGCACAAGGAAAAACGTTTTACACAATTTATTTTTAGAACATGCTACATGAACACTTTCCTTATGAACAATTTTGTGGTTTTGATTGCTGTGTTGTACGAATTATTATGGTTCATAAATGTTAAATGAGCAGAATAAAAATAAAAGGTCATCTGTGATCCCCATTAAAGGAAGTTGAAACTGATGAAGAAATTGAGGAACCTGCTGAAAAAAATGCATATTAATTAAGATAGCGAAGGAAAATATGAGAAAAGTGTTAGCGATGAAACGTTTGAGTTGATTTGAAATTTTCAAATGCTGCTTAAAGATCTCTATGAAGAAAATTATTAAGCTATAATGTAGCACTTCGCCTTGTCAAAAAGTCACAATGAAGAAAAAGTTCAAAATGGTATTTGTAGGTCATCAAATGACAGCAAAACTACAAAAATGTGAACAAAATATGACAGTTTTGCTGGAAAATAACGTATGTATTGTTAGCGGAAAGTGTCTGTGATTTATGGCCTTTATTAGGGACAGGCACATTTGAAATATTTTCTTTAGTTTTATTGGATTTTTTCTCAAATTATCAAAGGAAAATTGAAAAGTCCTTGAAAGTAGGTAAGTATATTTTCTTTTAATTAAATTATTCACCGGAATTGTAATTTTTATCGTGTATAGTAAAAATAATTATAAAATAAATTATAGTTTAAAAACAGACTAAAATCACGCTTTTATAGTGAATCGAAATAAAAAGTAAAAAATAAAAATATGTATTACTTATAAAAGTAACATATGTATTCAAAATTTAATACTTATCTTGTTAATTTGTATGGTTTATAATTATGATCGTATTGTAGTTTTAGCGCTCTCTAAAAAGTTCATTATTGCATTCAATGCATTATTTTTAGGGGGGGGGAGGGCGTGATAAAAGTTCTGATTGAAAATTTTGTCACCAGTAGTGAATGTTTGAGTACCACTGCTTTAAAATGTATTTTATTAACGATTGAAAACTCCACCAAGATAAATAAACATATAGAGAGTGTGAGCTAATTGTAGGAATCGAAGAAAAGGATGTGTGTTATGTGGCGAATACACACAAAAACGAAAACATAGCATTTGAAAGTGTAGGTACGCTTGATAAGATGGATTAATACGGTAGATAAATACATGGATTGATAAAAATATATAAATTTTAAACACTTGTATTCGAATTCTAATAAAATATCGCACTTATCATTTTATTGAAAATAAATAAATTTGTGATTTTTTTTAAGCTTCTGTAAGTAGACTTGGTGGCCTTGTGGTCATGATTACAACTCCATGGGTTTTAATTATCGAGTCACGTGTTAGAGTTTTAGTGTCTCTAAAGATTCGTTAGTTGGGGAGGGGGGAAGGCTGATAAACATTACTGCCACAGATACCGTGGTTCAAAATCCTGCCGAGGATGTGATGTAATGGTTGGAGAGGGGCTGCCAACTCTTGTGTTGTCCTAGTAACTAAGAGTGTTTTTTTTTCAGGTATAGAAGTTTAAGTTGGCATTACTTTCCAAGATGACGACCGATTTAATAGCCGTCAATTGATTTATTTTCAGATTGGTTTGGCAATTCATCAAAACGATCATCAAGCAAGGCGTAGATTCGTCGAATGGGCCACAAACGAGATTGCCGTTGTTCCCGATTTTCATAAGCGATTTTTGTTTAGCGATGAAGCGCACTTCTGGTTGAATGGCTACGTCAACAAACAAAACTGCCGCATTTGGAGTGAAGCTAATCCACAAGTGTATGTCGAAACACCGTTACATCCAGAAAAACTGACTGTTTTGTGCGCTTTATGGGCTGGTGGAACCATTGGTCCGTACTTCTTCAAAAACGATGAAGGCCGCAACAGGTTACAGTCAATGGTGATCGGTATAGAGCCATTACTAACTCTTTCATTCCTGAATTGAATAATCATGATGTCCAGGAGATGTGGTTCCAACAAGACGGCGCAACATGTCACGCAGCTCGTGCCACAATCAATTTATTGAAAGACACGTTTGGTGACCGCCTAATTCCACGTTTTGGACCTGTGAATTGGCCTCCAAGATCTTGTGTGATTTAACACCGCTAGACTATTTTCTGAGGGCTATGTAAAGTCATTGGTCTACGCGGATAAACCATAAACGCTTGACCATTTGGAAGACAACATTCGCCGTGTTATTGCCGATATACGGCCACGAATGTTGGAAAAAAGTCATCGAAAATTGGACGTACAGATTGGACTACATCCGAGCCAGCCGTGGCAATCATATGCCAGAAATCATATTTAAAATGTAATGCCACAAAATTATTTTTCGAATAAAAAAAATTATGTCAATCGAATTATACATCGTTGTTTTATTGCAATTTAAAGTTATATTCCTCTAAAAAAAACACCCTTTATTAGAGAGAAGGGGAGAGAAAAAACAAATAAATAAGTAAATCATTCGCAAACACTCTGTTAAATTACTTTTATAGCATTTTTGAACCTTCGGAATAATTTTATGGATATTAATGCTTTGAAAAATCATTCTCTGGAAAGACGTATAAATATGTCTGAGGCAAATAACGTGATTGATGGCATTTAAGATGTTCAAGTCATTTTGTAGCTTTAGTGTCAATATATAGTATTATTGAATGGAAAACATTGATATTGTATGCAGGGAGGGGAGTGATGAAAATTATGATTAAATATTGGATCACATATATTGAAACTTTGAGAAGCACTGCCCTACAGGCTTTTTAAATAAAAATTCCTGTATATTTTTTCCACCCTAAAGGTTATTGACACATTTAATCCAAATGGTTAGTAATTTTAAATATTTTGTTCTTTCTAACGCTCTGTATTTTGGCAACTATGCTTTGCAGGCAACGGTAGGTTGCCAAATGTGACAACCATTTCTTAATGGCACCATCTAGTGGTGGCTCTCGCAACCAAATTTTTGTAGCTTGAAATAATTTTATCCCATGCTTTCGTCGGATGCTGAATATTGCTATTGCTTAATTTTGCGAGAGTACCAGAGCCAAATTGATATTCAAGGGAGCTTAATTTCTTCAAAACAATTTCAAAAAACTTCAAGAAAATAATATTAAATCAACTTTCAAAGTTATTTCTAACTCCATGAAAATCAATAATTTTTTTTGTATTGAGAAAATAGAATTGTTTTTTTTTAACCTTGTCTTATTTTACATGGAAAAGAAACAAGATATGTAATTAATTTAAGGGTCTAAGTCTTTAAAAACAAATTAATCAGTGTAGGAAAACGTAAGGTACTAAAAGATACAAAATTTTAATAAAATGAATGTATTCCTAAAATAGCAGGCATAATAAAACATATGGAATTCCAAAATAATTTTAATAAATTTATACGAACTCTCTTTAATGTAGAGAATCCTTTGATCTCATGCTTTGTTAATAGTGAAGAAAAAAGAATTTTTGCCAGAAATCATATTTAAAATGTAATGCCACAAGATTATCTTTCGAATAAAAAACATTTATGTCAATCGAATAATACATCATAGTTTTATTGAAATTTAAATTTCTACTCCTCTAAAAAAACACCCTTTAGATTGGCGGCCAAGTTTACAACATCATTCGCCACTACCTGGCGATCAATTTTCAGCCCCAGTAACCAAATGGTTCCAGAACTCATGACCGGTAATATCTCTATCATAACATGAGTTCCGACACTTAGGCAACGTGCTACGAGTACGAACGTCGTACTACTGGAGACCCGCTGTGCAGAGAGTGCCCATGTGTGTTACATTTTTCAAACCTCAAAGTCCTCACGAAGGCGTGGTGTTGAGGGACAAAATTACGAGGTTCGTTGCCAATAGACCTCGCGTTGCATTATAGTACGCTATCAATTTAACTTTCTCTCTGTCCACGCAGGGCGTTGGTGTGGTGTGGTTGTTAGGAGAGGGGGTGCCAGCTCAGATGTCGTCCACGTCACTTGATCATGGTTCAAAATTACGTGGTCCGTCGCCAAAAGCCCTCGTGTTGTCACAATGCGACGTTAATATTAAATCAATCAATCTGTCCACGCAGGGTCTGATATGAGTTAAGGCTATCTTCGGTTAATGTTAAAGAATAAGACCCGAATTAGTAACATTTTTTCAGATATAAAATAAAAGAATAATTAATATGATATTCTGACTTTAATATCCCTTAGAGAGTAACCTATTTTATAATACTTCACATTTTTGTCTGGTTTGAGTAATTTTTTTTCTGGTATAAAATATGTTTCGCGTTTTTTTCACCTATACCGTAATGCTAAATGAGCTATCCTTTCATGTTTTAAAATGAAGACAAAATAATATTCACGGTTTTAAGGGTCCCTGCTCAGATGTTGTCCTAGTCACTTGATTTTGGTCTAAGATTACAAGGTCCGTCACCAATGGTCTCCAAGTGCGAAGTTAATAAATACTCACTCACCAAATATGCAAATATTTCCTCATTTTAAATAACATTTAATATTTATAAGGATATTTCAGATTTTCATAAAATTAAAAATAATACATATCAAATGAATTTATTTAAAACCTCTTTTAAAAACACATTACAATTTAAATTGCATGCAATTTTAGAAATGTTTGACGTTTAACAGCGATTGTAATTAATTTTTCTTATAGTGTGTGTATATAAAAGGAAATGTTAGTTCACTTTCACCTTCCTTAGAGATGGACAGCTCAACACAGTATGCAATTATTCTGTTTGAGTTCAGCTCATTTTCTATCCGGTGTGATTTCTCTCCAAAATTTAATTTATATGCAAAGTAGAAGTGCTGTCGCGTTTTCTTCATGTTTAACGTAAACATTTTCTCTTAGAGTTCATTAATTAGCTAACTGGATGTGAACTTAGCCAAGGTTGAAAAAGCTCATACCCGAGACATATTCTTTGTACTTTATAAAGAGTTCTGTTTGTATTTCTTGAAAATACGATTTACTTTATTTGTTGTAAATTAGGTTTAGTATGTAGCTTATCTTAGAGGTAGAAGAGGATTTCTTTTGAAATCTGATTTTCCCTATTTTTTTAAACATTACATTACATACGCATATTTTTCTTACTTTTTTATAAATAAAATTAGACATTTTTATTGCAATGAATAATGCAACTTAAAAAATAAATATATAATATATTGAATTATATCAAAGAAATTTTGCTATCATGCTATCTTAGTAAATGTTATGGACCACAAAGTAGAGAAAAATATTCAAATATTTGAAAAGACTAATTGCTAATGTCACTCGATTCAATGAAGTAGTGTTTGTCGAATTATTTTTGTTTGAGAACGTTTTGATATCATCAAGAATATTTGAAAAAGGAATGGAAGTTATTTGTCTTAATATATTTAGGATCATAAGTACAAATAATAATATTACAGCTGTTTAAAAAAAATGTTAATAAAAAAGGACTTCTTTCCTTAATGTTAGGTTTTTATTTAACCAAAAGCGTGAATTTTTCGTGAACATATAACTGGAAAGAAGTATTGCTTGTGTCATTTCAAGCAGATAGAAATCAAGCCTTTTTTAATAAGAAATAATGGAAGCATTTTTTCAGAGACTGTTAATGATGCATGCTTGGTATACTTGGATGACATTTTCATGAGTCAGCATACAATTGAAGAACATTTAATAAATTCCAACCAGAATTTCATAGACAAGTAGATTACATTGGCGAGCTTGTAAGTAGCGTTCACAAATCACTGGTTCAAATCATTGTGCCACAAAAGACCCTATGTGTAGAAGGGCTAATGCAGTTTAAATCTGGCGAGGCATACAGTTCTCTCATTGGGGTGGTTAGGAAGTTTGAGGAGTAAGGGACAGAGAGCTCAGTTGAGGTTCAAATTGATTATTTCACATCGGCTGTCTCAAAGAATTGCGAGGGCTGCGGTAGCCCAGTGATCAAGGTATCGGATCATGGCAGGAATGTCACGAGTTCAAGCCCAGTACCACTAAAGACCCACCGTGTAGGGCAGCGATGCACGTTAAATCTGTCGAGAGCTGAAACGTCCTCCCATTGGTGTGGTGCGGTAGTTAGGAGAGGGGGGTACCAGCTCAGGTGTCGTCCGCGTCACTTGACCATGGTTCAAAATTACGTGGTCCGTCGTCAAAAGCCCTCGTATAGCTGAACAGTGTGACGATTCACTCACTCACTCACTCTTAGAATAGCGTATTTAGTAGACGATTCCTGCTGGATAAAGGGTATTGTATAGTTTTCTTAAGAAATAAAAATGGAATTTCTGTAGTGAAAAATAAAATTTTCGACATTGAAATTTTATTGAATAAAAAAACGCGCGTTTAATTCAGGAATCACAAGCAATGATAAAAAAATTCTGCTATGCTTCCAAATGTCTAGTGAGATTTTCAATAAGAGAAATTAAAAGTGAACATCCAGTATAGGGGTTAGTGACGCTGACTGCTGTGCCGTAGGGCCTGGATTCGAATCCCGGATAAGCCGTGTATGTTTGTATAGTACCGTGTATAAATGTATAGTACCTTTGCGGCATGGGCTACTCTGAATAGCCATCGAGCCACATGTCCTTTCGTGAGGTTGGTTGAAGGGAAAGAGAGATAGAACGCCCCTCACCACCCCCAAGGTTATTCTCCCTCAAAATTGGCGTGAAACTGAGCAAAATTGTACTGTCACCTACATGGTGCTGCAAGCTAAGGATAACGATAGGAGTAAATTATGAACCCTTTGCTTAGCAAATAAGTCCGATGTACCAAGAGAGAAATTTTACCAAAAATATAAATTCATGCAGTGAAAGACAGCAATCTGATTTTCTGAACAAAAAGGTGGTATCTGGGTATATTTAAGTTTGAAAGAATGAGTTTCCACACACACAATTATAGCTGGCAGCATTGTGATCTGAATTTTACTGTATTCCATAGATGTGGATTTTTAAAAAGTTTTATTAATAAAATAAATCAATATATGAGATTAACATATCAATCGTACTAAACTCAAAATTTGGAATATTTTTGAGTTACTTTTGAAAGTAAGAACTCCATTGTTAATGTTAATTTAATGTAACATAGGTATGTCTTTATTTTTTTTTTCTTAAATTTGTTGCAGAGATCCAATTTTAGTTATTTCTCTATAATTGATTAATTTCCTATCTAAAAGGGAAAGTATACACAATAAAACCTGTTTTTGTGTGGCAGATAAGGATCACATAAAAAAGTCTCAATTAGAAAACAAGTAAATTAATAACGAAATATAAAAGAAAGTACTTCTAAATATGCATTCTAAAAATGCATATACATAATTCACTGTTGTTCGTCGTAATCCGAAACGTGTATCTTGTGATGAATTGACTCAAAATCACTTTCGTCACTAGAATATAAAATTTCAACTGATAATTATTTTTTTGTACTATAAATTTGGTGGTAAGTTTTTTTTGACGATGGTCGAATGGACAGTTGCTTGTAAAAGCCATGATAGCCAAATATGAATGATTGAGGATCCTTTGAGAATTCACACTTCTTTCGGAATCGGTATCTATTTTAAGAACATGCTTTCCCGATTTAATGAAAAGTTTGGTCTTTGCGTATCCTATCATATCCATTGAATGCGGATTTTCTGGTGCGTCCGTAAAATAAAAAACAAATATTTAATCACGTGAGTCGTGGGTAAACCTTGGAATATGAATCACCCACATGCTGCTAGCGCAGAGGTGGCCAACCCACGGTACGCCTTGATTAATTCTGCAGCCTTTGATATTCATTGCAACTTCACAAAATACGACTATTTTGTAGAATATTTTTTTACAGATTCTTTTTTATGAAATAAATCTCATAACTATTTATTTTTATCATGTTGCTTATGTTACTGCGAATCGTTATTTTTCCCCAAATTGAAATTTGCCCGATAAATAGAGCTCAAACTTAACGGACAAAAACATGTACAATCAATTATGATACGCAAATACACGCATTTGAGATCGACTTGTAAAAACTAAGTGAAATAGTTGAGAAAAAAAATTCTCACTAATATTAAATAAATTAAACATTATTTGATGTGATTGCAATGTTTTTATTATATTATCTATGTTTGTATATATCAATTTGTTTTCAATAATAAGTAAATTTTCACTCCAATAAATATTTGTAATGGGGTGGGGGTCAAATCCAATATAAAGATAGATATTTTTTATATGTGGCCCGTGGGATTCTAATGTTTTTTTCAAATTAGCCCACGAGGTCTTTTGGGTTTGCCATCCCTATGCTAGAGCGTCGAGCGAAAGCAATTGAATGTGCATTTTCGGGAGACTGTGTATAGAAAATGAACATAACATCTTGAAACGCATATATGTACACCAGACATCTTGAAACGCATATATGTACACCAGAGTTTCTCAAACTGAGGGGAGTGTGATAAATCAACCCGAAAGACGCGAGCATAATGAAAAGTAGAAAATATTTTTAAAAAAATTATTAATTTGCTCAAAGTAAACCAACAAAATACATTCTGACATAATAAAAAAAATAAAATACACATTTACACTGCTATAATATACTTATAAATGTATGAGAATTGCACATGTATTTTATAATTAATTAAACAATACTAAATTAAGAACAAGTTTAATAATTACCAGTCATCTCTCTCATGGGCTTGTCATATGTAACCATAAGTGAAGAAGTTAACACGTATCTTAATGATTTGCATGGTTTATAAATCCCAAAACTCACACTAAACGTTACACGATTCGCTCCCCAAAACCACTTCTTCCCACGTAGGCGCGATTTTGTGATGTATTGGGAAAGGGGGGAGGAATGTATATTTAAAAATAAATAAATCCTTCTCAGTCAAGGTCATTTTATTACATTCCAAAGCCTTCGGAATAATTTTATGGATAGCAGCGTACAGAAGCGATCGTATTTTGAGAGGACGTATATATACGTCCAGGACAATTAACACTTTGGCTGAGCGAGAGGTTTATATACACCGATGGTATTTTATAGGTTAAAGTCGTATCGTAACTTTAGCATCAAAGTAATGTATCATTGATTTTAATTCATTACATGAAAGGGGAGGCGTGGTGAAAAACAGGATTATATATTGGGTCGCAAATGTTAAAAATTTGAGTGAACTGGGATTTATATCGATAGAAAACATTATTGAGAGGCCAAAGCCATAGAAAAGAATATACCACACAGAAAATACTCGTAAAATTGCCCAAAATTAGTCGTACAAAAATAAAATCGCATAAAGGACTGCACAAAAAAAGGTTTTGTGTAATAAATTGTTTCTATATTTATATATCTTTACGATTAAATTACTCTGAAGCGCAATATAAAGCTTATTTGTTTAATTAGTTCTAAGATGATAGAATTTCCAGTATAGGAAAAGACATTTCTGTATATATGTATCATAGTTTATTTCGTGTTTTTTCCCTTGTTTGGGAAGTTAATTTTAACATGTTTTTTTCTGTTGAAATAATCGCGTGAACATTGGAAGCTTATGAATATTCAATTAAAATTCTAACAATAGAGTTAACAAAATGAATAGATCTAAGTTTCATCAAAATATTTTTTTCACCCCCGAAAAGACTATTATGAATTTAATTTTTTTCCTATGTTGCTTTTTCCTTTTTCGTATTTTTTTTTTGTTTTTAGTACACTTCAATGCCTGTATACTTTCAACCGTTACATACCCTGTATATTGAAAAAAAATTAAATCCAATTATTTCGAATTTAGCTTTATAATTTCGAACACAATAGGATTATATCCTTCACAATTAAGGCACCAAAGCGTAAGTCATAATAAGCCTCTTTGTTGGATCTAATAACACATTTTTTTCTCATAATTTTTTTAATCCGTGAGGACAATAAAAACTTACGTTTTGCTAAACAAATTAAAACATGTTCTTTTTATAGGGTGTTACAGCTTGCAGCGTTAAATTTGACTCTGAAAAAATTAAATTTTCTTTTAGGGACTTTTAGAAAATTACTTTCTGTAATGAAAAACTTTAAAAAATGGCAACATCTCCACTTTTTGAACGTTTTATATCACGATGAAAAAATATTGATGAGGAATTACACGCGTCTGTACTCAACAAATGTGTTATCATAATTTTGAAAAGCTTTACTTTATGTGGATATAAGACTTAATTGTTTTTTTCCCATGACTTGATGGATTTATTAACGACAATCATTAATGCTTTTTCTCTCTTTTAAATTATGCTATTTACCTAGAAGTTTTCGCGTGGTACACACACTAGGGAGGACGATCTAAAATCGATTTCTCGAGCAAAAAAATCGATTTTAAAAATCGATATTTCATCCTAGAAAATTGACATTCGATTTTTTTTCCGTTTAGGTAAAAACCATAAAGTTGGTACAAAAACCGTAAAAAAAGAAATTAAACACTATTTTTCACAGGCAGTTGTGCACCTGAAGTATGATCCTATACTTTACTGCAGTGCTTTTCAAACTTCCAATGTTTGTGACAAAATATTCAATCATAATTTGCATCTCGCCCTCCTCCACATACACACACACAATAGCGGAGTATTAGATTCAATAATACTATAACATTAAGCGTACAATACGACTTAAAACTCTTAAACCCCAACGTATATAAACGTCTCGCTCAGCCACTGCATTTATTGCCCTCAGACGTATATATACGTCTGTCTGAAGTTATACCTTTTCTGTGAACTCGTATCCATAAAATTATTCCGAAGGTTTTAGAAAGCAATGAAATGACATTGACAGCGTTTACGAAGGATTCACTTGTATCAGAGAATTTCATTATGTATTCCTTCTTTACCACCCACCCACTCAATACACCACATACTCTTACCTGCGTACTAAACAGGTGCATTGGAGAGCGAATCGCATAATTTTTAATCTGTATTTAAGAGATTAATTACAAACCCTACACATTATCAAGATAATTGTTAATTTTGGCATATAATTTTATATATGACAGATCCATAGTCAGTAGTAATTTTTAAACTTGTCCTTAAATCTGTATTGTTAAGTTAATTATAAAATAGATGATGCACTACTGATACATTTATAAGTGTATTATATTGTGAATGAGTATTTTATTTTTTATTATGTCAGAATATATTTGTTTGTTTACTTTCAGTAAGTTAATAATTTTTAAGAGGATTTTTTTTCAACTTTTCTAGAGGCTCGCACTCCGCTAGGGAGTGCGCCCCACAGTTTGAGAAACACTGCTTTTCTCGCAAGAACAAAAAAAAAAACTCTATCATCACATTCACTCAATGGCCATGATGTATATAAGTATCGTGGTATCACCCGTTCCTTGAGAGCGCCTTTTTTCGATTGCCAGCAACATCGCAATCGGAACCGTTTGGACCCCAGTAAACTTGACAGGCTGTTATTTTTTTTTAAAAAATTAGATACTAAGCATTGGGACATATAAGGTATATAATCTATTTTTTAAACTTTTAAATGCAACAAATACATTTAGAAAATAAATGTCTTTTATATCTGGCACTTCGATATGGTAATAAAAAACATTGTAATTGTCGAATTCCTTGATCTAAAAAATTCCCCGATTTTACTGATAAGAAATCTTTTATTAGGTTATTGTTCTTGTTTTTCCTAAAATGGATTTATATCTACATTTGAAATGCAGACTTAAAAAAACGTTTTTTCTTAGAAATAAATCTTTTAGACTTCGATTTTTTGTGAATCAATTTATCAGGTTACGATTCGAATCGATTTAAAAATCGATCTTTTCTGGAAATAATCGCCATCTATAGCCCACACTGTCACCACAAGCTCGCAAAATCTTTAATTCTGAGAAAACTGTTTATTTGTTAACAATGAGCCCTTGTCAGTATCTTTCTATATAGGAGTTTTTATTGGAAATAAAATGTATTTGTCACATATCTCCCTATTTTTCGAGACTGATAAGCATCTTTTTTACAACAGCGGTCACCAAAATAATGGTTAGTGGACGACCACTAGTGGTCCTCGAGAAAATTTCGCTGGTCTCCAGAAAAAATGTAGAATATACTTACTCATCACGTTAAATTATATTTTAAGATGCATTGAAACATAATGTAATTCATATGTGAACAGTTATAAAAACGTTACTTAATAGAATAACGCTTTTTCATAGAACTCAATGGTAAATACGTCGTACTACTTTAGCTGCATTGTTTTAGCTACATGTTTTGTCTCATCTCGTTTCTCACTCTTCTGTTTCCCTCTCTTGTATGTCATATATATATATATATATATATATATATATATATATATATATATATATATATATATATATATAACATTTGAAGCATTTAAAGGTGGGACGTATTGAGCTCAATATGAAATATATTCAACATATTAATTAGGTTATTAAGGAAGTTTTTGTGTATTTCCTTTTGTATATTGGTGTTTTTTAAAGACATGTCTGAACTTAAATCTTAACCATGTGCATATTTTCCTTTATTTGATGTTTTTTTGGATAAAATTGGTTTGACTTTTCTCAATTTTTTTTATTTTAGATTTCATAATTTGGTTAAAATTAATAGCTTCAATTTTCTTAACTAGATAAATTTTATGTGTTCTTAGATCACAATTTTTTTATAAAATTATTTAAAACTTAAAAAACCCTATTCGTGATCCACGTGATTTAAATTATGAATTTTCTGGTCCGTGAGGTCAAAAGGTTAGGTGACAACTGTTTTACAATCTTTAAGGGCTTGGGGTGATTGAGTTCTCCACGTAACCTCTTTTATATCAAAATGATATAAAAGAGCCTATGAAAAGGCTCCATTTTTCCCTTGTGGACGGCTTAGTTGTTTCGATTGCTATGTGAGTTGTACGATTCGTTATGGTTTATAAATGTAGATGAATGGAAAATAAAAAATAAATGGACATTTGCGATCTGTATTGAGTGAAGTTGAAACTGATCCAGCAAAGGGGGGCGATGGAATAATGGATATTAAGCACGACAGTTGATGTAAATTTGAAAAAAGTGATGGATATGACACGTTTGAGCTTAAAAAAACATTTCACGTGCTGCCTAAAAAATACACCAAGAAAAATGGGAAGTCACAAGTGTAGCATAAGACACATTACGCCCTACAACAGTGTTTCTCAAAGTGTGGGGCACGACCCCTGGGGGCGCGATGACCCTAAAGTGGGGCGCGAGCGTATCGAAAATTTAAAGATTTTTTAAAAAAAAATAACCGGAAAGAGAAGTAAAACAAAATGCTTTCTTGCATAATAAAAAAAAAATACACACAACAACACTGACATAATTTATGTTTATTATCTGGCTTTTTCCGTCATCAAATAGCTATCTTTGATCCCAAAACCAAATTAAAGAAAAAAACATTTTGTTTTATTTGATGTATTTCTCAATGAGAGATTTTTTAATTACGTTTTAACATAAAATATTACTCTTTAAAAGAAGAAACGAAACCCAGACCCTGAGAAAAATTCTAAGAAGATAAACAATTCACTACTGTAATTTTTATTGAAATACTGTACATTAGTTGTAGAAAAGAAAAGGAAGTCATGATTCACTTTTCAGCCAGGCTGCATAGTACGTTTGCTAATCATTTGATTGACCTTCAATCTTATGGTATGGTTATCAATATTAGTTCCCTCCCATCTTTTATGTGTTTGCTTTTCGCTTAGGGAAATTGTAAATAATTGAGTTTTGCGATATTTGGAAAAGAATTGATTGGTTTAACATTTCTGTAGGATAATTGAAAAGTGTCTGATTTGCGTCCTTTATTATGGTCTTGTACTTTTGAATCATTTTAGTTCAGTTTTATTGGATTTTTTTCTCAAATCATCAAAGAATTGAATAGTCCTTGAAAGAAGGTAAGTATATACTTTCTATAAATTAAAATATTCACTAGAATTCCGATTTGTATCGTGTACAGTAAAAATAATTCTAAACAAATGATTGGGGTGACTGAGTCCCCGCACTACCATTAATGTTAGTATCGAGTACGCGCCTGCTCCCGGGTTAAAACATTTTGAAGTCTTCTCGCTTTAAATGTTAAAAAGTAACACAATTATTCTTCATCGGAATTTTACATTCTTTTTCATAATTTAACATTAATTCTAAATGCTAATTGTGTGAGGTTTAAAATTACAGTTCTTTTAAACAGTTATTTACAATTATAGCATTTATCTAAAAAAAAATCATTTTACATTTTTGTATACAATGTTGTGCACACAGTTTTGCTCTCCTTACAGTTCAGCTATTATATCAAGAATAATGTTTTATTTTTTTAAAAAATGAACTCGTGCGAAGAGTCGGTGTTTCAGCCAGTATACGTTTGATGTATCAGTACTGAAGAAGGTATTTTATAAATAATTTCTTATTACTGAATTTGGCCGCGGTAGCCGAGTGGTATAGGTATCGGATCGTGGCTTGCCTTGTCACGAGTTCGAGCCCAGTACTACTAAAGACCCGCCGTGTAGGGCAGCGATGCACGTTAAATCTGTTGAGAGTTGAAACGTTTTCCCGTTGGTGTGGTGTGGTAGTTAGGAGAAAGGGGTGCCAGCTCAGGTGTCATCCACGTCACTTGACCATTGTTCAAAATTACGTGGTCCGTCGTCAAAAGCTCTCGTGCAGCTGAACAGTGCGACGTTAATATTCAATCAATCTTATTACTAAATTAAGAACAAGCTTAATAATTATTAGGGACTTTCACGGGCTTGTCTTGTAGAGGAAAGTTTTTCAAAGGAAGGTTTATAATATCAGAAATTGACACTTAAAGAGTTATTTTTCTATATTTAGCTGAGATCTATATTTTGTCTTCAAGGCATCCACTGCAGAAAATCCGGTTTGAAAAAGGTAGGATGTTGAAAATGGTAATAGTATACGAAGTGCTTTTTTTTTCAGTACAGAAAATTCCTCATCCACCTCTACCCCAAATTCAAAGAGCGATTTATTACTGGATCACTGGATGTGAAATCTATGAAGATTTCTTCTTCGGAAGTTGAGAGCCCTTCTGGAGTATCTTGAAATAGATCCCTAAAATCCACTCGTAACTTGCTACCAAGCTGTCCTCATCCAGAAAATACTTTTTAAAGTTTTTTGCCAACATAGCTAAATGATTTTACATGTTTTAAAAACAACTTTTACATGTTGTTCTACAGATTTGTAAGTTTTAAGACAAATCGAGCTGGGGCTTTTTTCCATCATTTACTTCAGTAGTGGTAAATCCAAAATTTAAGTATTTTTGAGAAGATCGCCTTGATTTAATTTTCGTAACCATGCTCGTTCGTCTGTGTACTTGTTGATTCTTTATTATGATCGAATGTTTGCTTACGACTTAAAAATATGTATGTATGATATTGTTTTAATCTTCTACCGTAAATACTTAATTACCGTGAATTACAATTAACGTGGAAATTTAAAAAATGTACATTCAAGCTAGATTCGGTAGCTATAGGAGTATCGAGTCGACCAAAACTGACTGGAATTGTACGAGGAAAAGCATTTTTACATGTTTTGCGCAGACGTCCGATAGGTTGCCCAGACTCACGCAAACGTACCCTATAATGCCAGATGTTATGGATATGATAGAGAGCGACATTGACTAGACTATTTTTCTAATGACATTTGTACTTTGAGAAATGAATGCTGAAGGATTAAATAAATTAAATATATCATTTTGCGATCTGTTCCAATTTAAAAATTAGAGAAAGAAAAATAACAAAATTCTAAGTAATATATATATTTTAAGTAATTTTCTTAAATATATATATATATATATATATATATATATATATATATTACTTAAAAGTTACATATACACAAAATTTAATATACTTATCGTATTAATTTGTACGGTTTATAATTAAGATCGTATTGTAACTTTAGCGTCTCTCTCTCAAAGTGCATTTTTATTGCAGTAAATACATTATTGTTGTACAGGGGGGCGAGACAAAAATTATGATTGAAAATTGGGTTGAAAGTTTGTATTGAAAGTTTGAGAAACACTGCTTTTAATGTATGAGTGGTGCACAGCGTATTTTATGACTAATTAATTAATACTAAATTAAGAACAAGTTTAATAATTATTAGCTACTTCCATGGGCTTGTCTTACAGAGCAAAGTTTTTGAAAGGAGTTTTAAGATAAGAAATTGACCCTCTGAGTTCATTTTCTATATTTAGCTGATATCTATATTTTGTCTTCTAAGCAACCACCGCATTTTGTAATATGTTCCAATTTAAAAATCAGAGAAAGGAAAAATAACTTAGTAATTATCCTATTAATTAACTTTTTTTTTGCTTAAAAGTAACATATACAAAATTTAATACTTATGTCATGAATTTGTACGGTTTATAATAAATATTGTTGCTTTATCGTAAAAATGCATTATTATTGCATTCAGTAAATTATGTATAAGGGGGGGCGCGATAAAAATTGTGATTGAAAAGGGGGGCGCCATTATTGAAAGTTTGAGAAGCACTGATTTACAGGGAATGAAATTTTTCAATATCTACTAGGATTTCTCTTGTCTTGTCTTTTTTTTTGAGGGATCATAGCCTGTGTTGCTCTATATCCCCTTCAACCTTTCATTCAATCAAAAAGAGTGATCATTGACTGTACAGAATTTCCAATTAAAAAACCCAACCGTCCTTTACAGCAACAAAGAACATTTAGTCATTACAAAAATTGTAATACTTTAAATGGTATAATAGGTATTGTGTCTTCAGGGGCTATCTGCTTTGTATCACATTTACATTGTGGCAGAAGTTCAGACAAGGAACTTTTTCTTTAAAGTAAACCAATGAATGAACTAAATGATGTTTTTATAACTGATAAAGGGTTCTTAATTGAAGAAGAGTTAGACAAAATTGGTTGTAAATTAAAAAGCCTCTTTTTTTTCAAAGATAAAATTCAATTTTATGATTCTGAAATTGTTAGTAACTGCAAATTGTCTGACAAGCGAGTTACTATGGAAAGAGCTGTTTCAAGAATCAAACAATATAAATATTTTGATGGTGCTCTTCTATATGAAAGTTTACACAATGTTGACAGTTTATTTATTATAACATGTTTGTTGTATTATTTTCAAGACACTTTAACAAATGTAACACAAGAAAGCTCTTAATATAATGTTTCACTTTAACTATATACTTATTCTATGTATATATACAAACATTGAAACTAATTAATCGATAATTGAATTCCAAATACACTTGGTTCTCTTTTTATGCGGTTTTTTTTATGCGATTTTAGAGTTATGCGGTTTTTTTATGGCAAGAAAAAAAAAATTTTTATTCATATTTAATTCTTTTTGGTGATTCACTTTTTCTGAAAACGAATAAGAATAACAACTACAACTCTACTATTACGCAATCAATACAAAAAATTTTTATTCATATTTAATTCTTTTTGGTGATTCACTTTTTCTGAAAACGAATAAGAATAACAACTACAACTCTACTATTACGCAATCAATACAACGAAAGAATTTCTCCTTTATTAGAAAACAAAACTTTGTGAAAAAAGGTTACTACCGAAAACCGGAAGATAAATTTACTCAAGTGAATTGTAAGTTTTTTTTTTTTGATTTTTTTAGTGCGTAATTGTACATTAAGTTTTCTCTATAATTTTTTAGTCCTCTTAAAGAAAATGTGTGACAATATTAAAAAACAAAAAAGAAGTGCAATTTCGCTAGAAACCAAAATTAAAATTCTCGATTGCTTGGCGAAAGGAGAAAGATCAACAGCAGTAGGTAAACGTTTTCATTTAGGCGAATCTACTATAAGAGCAATAAAAAAAATGAAGCGGCAATAAGAAAATCAGTCAGATCTGGTACAAATTTGAGTTCTAAAATTTCATCATATTCAAGAGACACTTTAATAGAAAAAACTGAAAAGGCTCTCGTAATTTGGATTGAAGATTTAACTCAAAAAAGAATTCCGTTAGATGGACATTTAATCAAGATGAAAGCCCTTAAATTTTACAAGGAGTTAAAAGAATCAGAGCCATCTACATCTTCACGTGAAAGTAATCCACAATTCTCTGCCAGCACAGGGTGGTTAACTGGTTTTATAAAAAGACATTCTTTTCATAATCTAAAAATAAAAGGTGAGGTGGCTTCTGCAGATGAAGAAGCTGCTAGAAAATATCCTGAAAAGTTAGCTAAAATTATTAAAGATGGAGAATATTGCGCTCATCAAGTCTTCAATGCTGATGAAACAGGATTGTTTTGGAAAAAAATGCCAACCCGTACTTACATTGCAAAGTCCGAAAAAACTGCCAGTGGTTTTAAAGCTGCTAAAGATCGAGTTACTTTATTGCTGTGCAGCAATGCATCTGGCGATCGAATGTTAAAACCGCTGCTTGTAAATCGATCTTTAAAACCACGTGCATTAAAAGGAAAAGACTTAAATACACTGCCCGTACATTGGATGGCTAACAAGAAGGCCTGGGTAACAACGGCTATTTTCACTGAATGGTTCAATAAATGCTTCGTACCCGAAGTTGAAAATTATATGAATGAGATGGGTCTCGAATTTAAGATCTTATTAATTCTTGACAATGCGCCAGGTCATCCAATCTTAGAACATCCAAATATAAAGGTAGCTTTTTTCCCTCCAAACACAACGAGCCTAATTCAACCATTAGATCAGGGAATTATTTCAACATTTAAAAATATTATGTAAAATTCACTTTCCAATTCATTTTCGATAAACTGGAATCCGAAACAATAACAGTTACTGAAGCTTGGAAACAATTTAATATCTTGAACTGTGTAAATCATGTTGCATTAGCAATTGCCGAAATAAAATCACAAACTTTAAATGCATGTTGGAAAGCTGCTTGGCCTGAATGCGTATCAAAAGGAAACGAATCAAATAGAGCAATAGTAACATTAGAAATTATTTCAATTGCTAAGGAAATAGGTGGGGAAGGTTTTGATGATTTTGGCGAGCATGATATAGAAGAATTGCTTGTGGACGAAGCCCTAAATGATGATGATATTTTAGAAAGTATGGTAGATATTACTAAAGATTTGGAAACAGTAGATAGCGAACCGGAAGAAGATGTTACTCCACTGGACGAAAAATTACTTCGGGAAGGCCTTCAACTTTCCGGTAAATTGGCAAATTTTTTTATTCAAAATGATAATGATGTAGAACGCGCCTTAAAATTCCAACGTGATCTGAAATTTTGTATGTCTGGCTACAGAGAACTCTACAAAGAACTAGTGCCATCACAGAGTTTTATTACTGACTACCTTGTCAAAAAAAAAAATCACTGAAGTTCCTGAAGAAGCATTACCATGTAGATCTGATGACGTAATTTTATCTTCAAGTGATGAAAGTGATCTTGCACCAATCCACAAACGGGTTCGCACATTATCAGACAGCGAATAATGATGAAAACATTCTTAATATGATTTTAAATGAAGTTTTGTTTTTTGTTACATATTAAGTTTTGTTTTTGTTTTTAACATACATATGTGCCATTTATTAAAATATGATGGGAAAAAAAAATAAATCTTATTATTTATAAATCTTTTTTTATGCGATTTCTGGTGCATTTTAAAACATTATTTGGGTTTTATGCGATTTTTTGAATAAATGGAACGTATCCATCATTTTGCATATAAATGTATGTTAGTTATACATTTTTTTTTTTTTGTGCGATTTTTATTTTTTTTTATGCGGATTTCCCTGGAACGCATCTACCGCATAAAAAAGCTGTTTTTCCAATACAAGTGATATATCAATCGAGAGATAATAATGCAAAGAATAAGATTAAATGAAAATTTAAAAAACGATAGGTCTGTGATTTTGGGGGTACCGAGTCCTCTTAAAATTTTCTGGAATTAATATTTTTCTCGTGCATAATAAAAAATATAAAAAAAATGATTAGGGTAACTCTCTTTTCTTTATCTATCTCTGTTCACTCCGCGTGGCTAGTAATGTTAGAATTGAGTGCGCGACTTCTTTTAGGTTAAGGGGTCTGACTATTTTCGAAATCGTGATTTTAAGAAAGCGCATAGCTGGATATTTTTATACATAGTACCAGTTGAATTAACATGCATATACATATAAAATGGCTTAATGAATATTATGTCAATAAATAATTAATTAAAGGCACTTTGGGGCATAAAATGTAGAAAAAATGACGTAATTTCACAGCATTCCCCTTTTATTAAAAATGGTTTAATAATAATATTTTGCCTATATATATCTACGACTTTTTTATGCAGGGGTTGAACTAGAGTATTTCTGTGTGAAATGTATTGCGCAATAGTAGATTTATTCATATTTTATTGTATCAGCGTAGACAAATTTTAACAAAACGACAAAAAAATAACCAAAAAAACACCAATTATGACTTCAATTGATCGTAACTCTAGATACACAAGTATTCTTAATTTTTCAAAAATCTAAGTTCACGCTCTAATTCTATCTATATATAGGCAAAAGAAACATTTGTCCTAAAATAAAAATGTTTTGAAAATATGTCATTCATTTACTGCCAAGAAATAGCGTTTAAATGATTTTTTCTAGTCATATTACACTCATTGCCATAAAAATTTGCGTACCAAGAAAAAGTCGTCAAAATTAAACGAAACTTTCATGTAGTTCGAGATTCGAAAATCAAAGAAAAAACATCATTTATTGTGAAAAAAAGTACAAATGAGAACGGAAGTTTTAGTACTCGGTTAGACCACCTCTAGCGCGAATCCACGATGTAATACGAGTGGACATTGAAGCAGATATGTTTCGTATGATGTCTTGAGACATCTCGTTCCCCAGTTTCTGTAATTTCACCTCTAGTTCGATCAAACACGTAGACTGTACAACTTGCCATCCCAAATGACCCCAGATAGGACGGATTGGTGACAAATCAGAGGATCCAGCCGGCCAAGGAGGGGTGGCATTTTAGTGGAGGCAGTCTTCTGACATCTTTTCTGTGTGTGGTCTAGCATTGTCTTGTTGAAAATTGCCCCTGGGAGCACTATCATGAGTGGCAATACATGTGGCTGAAGGATGTCATGGCAGTACCATTGTGTTGTTTTTGTGGCCTGGATCAATAGTAGGAGTGACTGTATATCGCAAGCAATGACACCCCATACCATCATACTAGCTGTGAAAGTGGTGTGTTGCTGTAAAGCGAAGGTAAGATTGAGTCGTTCACCAGAAGGCCTCTACACACGAACACGATCGTCATCACTGCTCAAACTGAATCTAGATTTGTCACTGAATACGAAATGGTTCCATTCTGTTGCAATCCAATTCCGTCGTGCACGACAGAATTTCAAACGGAGGCATCGGTGGTTGGGTGCAATGGGCAGAAAACATGATGAGTATCACGATACCAGATGTCCTTTAGCAAGCGCCCTTCGTAGAGCCATCAAAGACACGGGTCCCCGTAGTGTAGGTGCTGCCTGTGTCTGAACACTGACCAGTTAGGCAATTAACTCTACCCATGTGTGCCGTTTGATGTGCCGGTCCTTTCGACGATTGGTTTGTGTAGAGCGTCCTCAGTCTGGTTGACGGGTGAATGACGCCTATTCTGTCCACTGGTCCCAACACCTCCTCACAGTCAAATCAGAACGACCTACTTCACGAGTTACTCACCGAGCTGACTACCTAATTTCCTGTATCCCGATAATTCTCCCCCTCTCAAACACTTACAGCTGCTCATAGTGTCTTCAAAGGAGGCTCATTAGGCACAATAGAAAATAAACCTTCTTATTTTAAATGAAGACAAACTAGTTATTTTATCTTTCTGAGATAAGTAAGTTTAAAGTTATGATTTGCTATAGGGATGTGAATACAAACGAACCGAAAAGCTATTATAATTTTGCGATTTTTAAGTTTAGAACTGTCAAATTCTGTGAGGTTATAGAAAATTTTATAAAGAATAATTTAGGCTAAAAAATTTTATTTGATTTTTGACCGATTTTATTTTTATTTGAATCGCACTGTGTCCCTTTTTAAAAAGGAGAATGGAATAATGTATGACTAACGTTGAATAAAAATGATATTTTATCCTTATATTTACCCTTCATTTAAATGAAAAATATTCCCCCTTTTAATGCACGAAATCATTTCCAAACATATTTGAATTTGTTTGGAGTAGGCCAAATATTGTTTTCAAAATGATTATGGATGTTAATTTACAGAATTGTTTGCAGTACAGGAAAATTGAAGATTTTCTTTGAGTTCTAAAGATTGAAAATAGAACTCTAAGAAATTCCTTTCAGAACTACTTTCATCTTATTGAAAAATTTTAAAAAAAGTAGTAGTATATATATATAAATTGCATATAGGACATCTGAAGGTTTCTAAATTTTTCTTTCAGATGTGACCTACAATTTTTTGACCATTACTAATTTAGGCAGTACATTTAACGTGAAATTCGGCTTCGAAACCAAGCATTAAAAAATTAAATATTTCTTTTTATCCTTGTTAAGGTAAGGTATCCGACTACTTGCGACAATTTTTTTAAAGAAATTGAGGTATGGGGATTTTTTTGTGGTTTACTGATTTAATTAGTACATTTTAAGAATTATATGCTTAAAATGAAGAAGAAAAAAATAAATTATTTCTAAAATGGGGAAAATTTGGTTAAGATTTAAAAACAAATGCATAAACGGGGCCCGTTCTGTACAAAATGTTTATGAACAAATCTTCAATTTTTCGATTTTGATGTGCTACTTTTTTATTCATTTTTAAAATGACCTTCTTGATAAGAGATATTTTAATTTTCACAAAAAATAGAGCAGTTTTTGTTAGTTATTATATGAAATGGCTTAAAAAAACAGGGATTATATTCACATAAGGGACTATTAATTCTGTAATAAAATTGTGATTAGTAAATATGAATGTTAAGACATTTCTACTATTATATTGAACATACACAAACATATTTCAGTTAATTATTGCCAAAACTTTTTGAACAATCGCTGTCCCCGTTTGAACATTTAAAAAAAACACATTTCGAGTAAAACGCGTTTTAATGCATGGCATATATCTTAAAGTAGTGGCAACTCTGATTTTATTAATGCATTTGTAGTTTTTGTTCTAGTGAATGGGAAAAAAATAAACTACGTGTTTTTTTACAAAGCTAATAAGAGGGCCTGTAAAATAAAATCATAAAAAAATGTCGATTTTTGCAAAAACTCACAGTTTTAGGTTAGTCGAATACCTTAAAGCAGCGTTTCTCAAACTGTGGGGGCGCCCCCTTGAGGGGCGGGATAACTCTACAAGGGTGACGCGAGCACATTAAAAAGTTAAAAACTAAAGATTATTCAAAACATTATTAATGTACTGAAAGTAAGAAAATAAAATACTTTCTGACATAATAAAACATAAAATACACATTTACACTGATATAATACACTTATAAATGTATTAGTACTTTATGCTATATTTTACAATTAATTTAGGTATCTGTACTGCACAATGTATTTTATTATTAATTTAACAATAATAAGAACAAGTGTATAATTACAAGTGACCCCATGAGCGTGTATTAACACTTATCTTGATGCTTTGTACGCTTTAAAAATAATTCCTTAACTGCCGATTATAAGTTATGTGGTTCGGTCCTCACAATGCCGCGGTTTCTCATGTAGACGCGCGTAATTTCATGGTTTTTTATGGGGGAGGAGGGGGGAAAGGAATAAATAAGCTAAATCATCTGAATTACATAAATCCTTTGCAAAGACTGTCAATGTCCCTTTATTGCATGCCAAAGCCTTCAGAATAATTTTATGGATATCAGGTCACAAAAAAGATCATAATTCGGAAAGACGTATATATACGTCCACAAGATTAATGCTTTGGCTGGGCGAGACGTTTATAAACGTCGGTAGCCCGTAAGAGGTTAAAGTCGTACACACGCATACTGTAGCTTTAGTGTAAAAGTATAATATTATTGAATTTAATACAATGTTATTGTATGGAGGGGGGGGCGATGAAAATGATGATTAAATAGTGGGTCGCGAGTATTAAAAGTTTGAGAAGCACTGCCTCAAAATCAATACCTTTCAGAAAACAGCATTGCACTTCAAATCTTTCGTACAATAGCTAACAATCAATAGTTCAAAACTCGGAAGCAAATCAAATGTAATCCATCACAAAAACAAATTCCCATTATTCTCATAAGTACTCCAAAGGCAAAGCAAGTCTACTAAAAAATCTTTATGTGGCTTAACAACATCTTAGTGCTATTCTTATACTCACATAAAAAACACAGAATTATTGGTCATCAAGCCTTGCTATCAGGCACGGCTAGAAGGTGAGCAAAAACACATAAAAATAAAACTCCTGTATATCCAGACCCATAAAATTGTTAAAACGACGCCCACTCCTTGATAAGGATATTTTAGTCCCTCCCCTATTCAATAAAGATCATATCTCCCTTGTTTTATCCCCCCACCCTTTTAGTCTAGGGCACAGAAACCCGTAAATGCGAAAATTGAGGCGCTTAAAATGACAATACGCAGACACATATCAGAAATTTAATTTTCCCCACGTTCTGCAGTAGGCAGATAAATCTTTCAACTCGCACGCTGATAAGGGATTACTATTTAGTTCCCTAAATTGAAAAGCTCGCGTGCTATACCGTGTAAAGAAGGGTCGGAGAGGGGAGCAAGCACCTAAATGGAGTCGAGCCATGTCGAGCTCTATTCGTGATTTGAAACCTATCGGGGGCATTATCGCTGGTTCCTTGAACCTCCGAGTGTGGTTAGTAACGCAAGGAAAATTTTTGTTCGAAAAAAAGATGATGTAATTTTGAACCGTGGGAATATAATTTTCCAAAGGCTTCAAATTGAAATAGGATTTATCTAGAATCGTTCCAGCAAATAGGGGGGTGATATTTACCGAGTTTTCTGTATTAGCAAAAGAATAAAGGAGCTTATGTTTAGAGATTGATCTTTTGATCTTATTTTCCCTTCTGTAACAGGCAATATTTTCCCAGTTGGAAATAACAAATAAAATAAGATAATAGCGTGAAATGACTGGGTGAAATTTGAAAACATTTTTAGAGCAACTAGGAGAATATATATATATATAAATAAGGAAATAATATATTTAAAATATTAATAAAAATAATTAATAAATAATTCATTCAAATTATATAAACGTATAAATCTTAAAACTTCATTCGTGGGACATTAAAAATAACATGGATAATAACAAAACTTGGCGAAAGAAAATTAAATATATATATATATATATATATATATATATATATATATATATATATATATATATATATATATATATATATATATTAAATATTTAAAGGAGTCGAAGTAAATACTAGATAGCCTTTAAGTACTATATTTTTATTAATTGTTTTATAATGTCAAATACAAATGTTTTTCTTGAAACTATTTATTGGTAAGAAAGTGACGAGTTAAAAGATAAATATACTATCTATCATCTGTTATACACAAAATTGGAGGTTTTTCTTAGAACAATATCGCAGTGAATGTATTTAAATTGAAATACAATATTAACGTAATATAATGAACATAGTTCTTTAATTTAGAATTTCCTTCGTTAAATACGTTTTAAGGAAATATAATTTCAAATAGAAAAATAAACATTTGCTTGATGCAACATTGTGAATTAATATATTTTCTGCATATTTCATTTTTAATTATTAAATTATATGAAAGCAAAAAGGTACGGTGAAAATTCATTTTGTTAACAATAAATTTATAAACTACGGCCAGTCAATAATTATAAGAAAACTCATCTAAAATAAAAGTCTTCTAAATGTAACCCACCATAACAAGATACATATTATAGATGAAAGCATTACCCAAATATTCTAAGCACACATAAATAGCACTAGTATGTGCTTAAAAGTTTTTAGCATATTATACAAGTTTTTAGCATATATATATATATATATATATATATATATATATATATATATATATATATATATATATATATATATTTTAGTATATTCCCCGCACAAACATGCCTTTTTCATCCGAGATAATCTATGTAATTTCGGAATACTTTGTTAAGTTACGTAATAATATACATTTTTAAGCAGTTATATATTCATAAAAATCAGTAAAAATACTGATTTTTCAGCTTTTATTGGGAAATAAACTATTAATCCTGCTGCTTCTAATGCGGTTTAAAATTTCACTGTAGCGATCGGGAAAATACTTTGTAAAGTGAACCTCCATAAAATACCTAAAATTAAATGCTGATTTTTTAACTCAATTTACAATTTTAATAATTAAGGTGATATTTAAATCTACAAATTTCAATACCATTCTTCTCCCTTCAATGCTAAACGATATACATAATGATAGTTTTGACTCGCTTGGGTTTTACTTGTTAAAAAAGATTTGTTAAACTACGTTTCATGCAGCTAAAGTGATTGGTGCTAAATGAATTGAATTAGGAAGCCACAATAACCATTCAAACGTAAACAATAGCATAAAAGATGTTATGTCTGGTGTTGCCAAATAACTCTTATACTTATTCTCGGTAATTAAAGGTAGCATTAAATTTTTTTAAAGGTTTTTTAGCAGAGAGGTAGCATGCTCGTCTTGTAAGCCTAAGGCTTCGGGTTTGATCCCGGGTGGAGCTGAAAGATTTTCTGGATGCGTAATTAGTAGCACGCATGTCGTATGGTTATGTATCATATAAAAACGCCCTTGAATATCAGTTTGGTATTGGTACTTTTGACAAACTTAAATCACAACAATATGCAGCGCCCAAAGAGTGTTTGAATTCAATACAATTCAAACGCCATGATTTGGTAGCGGAAGCCGCCACTGGATGGTATCACCAATGAAATGGTTTCCTCTCTTGGGGGACATACCCTGTCCTCAATTGGCTTAGCATACAAAAATGCAGCTCATTTGAAACAAATAAATTAAAGGCTTGGTGAGTGAAATTAAAGAAATTTTACTGTGGTACACACACCATGCATATTCTTTGAAAATAACTTGAATGATTAACTAAATTGCAAAAATGGGTCTTTAGTTGATATTAATAAACGTTATCTTCCTTTTTTATGATCGGAAAAAAAAGATTATTGTTCTCTGTTAAAATTTATACCATGCGTTTTCTTACTGGAAAAAAAAACGTAATGAAAGGTGTTTAAGTTTTCTAAATATATAACATGCATAGAATTTCCAGATTTACATAAGCTGCAAAAATATAACCGTAAGAAAGTCTTTAAGCCAAAGTATTTTTTAAAAAAAATGCTTCAAACAAGCAAAATGCTAAAAACCACTAAAAATATGATCGGTCTAAAACTATTCCCGAGAAACTTAAAACTTTATGGAAGTGTCTTTCCACAACTTTCTTTCAACGACGTCGTTTGAGTTGTTTAAAAAGTTCCTTTAAGGAAAAGGAATTCTGAATTTTAGGATAAAAACTGGTTTTGGAATGCCTTAGAGAGAAAAATAACGCCACAATTTGTAAAATTTTCGGAATCACATACTTGAACGTTATTCTTTTTTTTTTAGAGTTAATTTGTAAGCTGATAAAATCTCTTTTTTAAAATAAATGTAACTAGTACTGTCTACGAATAAGGTTAAAAACTATTTTGAGGACCAATTTTTAAAGCATAAAATATCAAATGAAACATCTTTGTTTGATAATTATCAAAACGAATTGATTGCATGTTTTCACATGAAAAAAAACGAAGATTTCAAATTTAAAAAGAATAAATCACGAGACCTAAAACATATTAGCTTAAGGAATTTAAATTAGTTTTAGGTTAAATTAATTTCTTCGTTGACGAGAGGTTAAAAATTAATTAAATGAGCAATCAATCTTTGTGAGTTGAGTTTGAAAATACGACTTCTCCTTTATTAAGGTAAAAAAAAATAATGGAAGAGGTTCAAAACTAAAAAAATTTTTTCAATATAATTTTAAGATAAAAAGATAACATTATAGGGGGATTTTAATTAAAGTGTGAGCTCACAAAAATTGCTTTGCCGGATTTTGTATAAAGGAAAACAACATTGTAATTATGTATTAAAATTGTTTTTCCTCATATATGTATGAAACAATTTTCCATTATATTTAAAGCAATGAATGGATTTTAAAATAGCTATCTGAAAAGTTATGTGAATTTCATATTTACTAACAATTATACACACACACACATTATATATATAAGTTTTAAATGGTTCACAATAACATTGTAATATAATTTTTTTTTCTAAAACAAATGTGGTGAGTTTATTTTAAATAACTGAATTTTTCTTTTATTTCTTAAAGTTTGCGCAAGAGAAGTTGCTGCGAATTCCTTAAGAAAGCAATAAATTCAAAACAAAGTTTTAATATGCATTTCTTATTTTAAACCTTGAAACATTTCTTAATTGGGTTTGATATTTTTCCTTTTTGCCGGTACAAAAATCTCAAAATTGGCGTTAGTGGTGATCCCCCAACACACAATCTACACATGCAAAGCATCAATAAATATTAGTTCTCATATGTTTTTAATCTATTTTTGATACATTTTTTTAAGAAGACGTTACTGATAAGAAAATATCACGACTTGTTTTGAAAATGTGGTGAGAAACGATTAACAGTGTGGATATTCCGTTTGGCATCAGTTGTATCGCTTTTGGCGATTTTATAGGCGGCGCCGGCGAAACGGAAAAATTACCTTGGATATTTTAAATGGCTTAAAAATCAATATTCATATTGCAACATATTTAAAATAATATTCAGGGGTATCCACTCAAAATTTAATCTTGAAAACTTTTAAGATTTTATAATCAACTGAATTAATTCTTCTATATGCGTTAACTTATTAAATTTGTTTTACTGTAAAAGGAAGTTTACTGTAAAATATTTAAAGCAGTGGTTTCCAAAGTAGTCTATAGGGATCCCCAGGAGTCTATGGTAACTCGCAAGGAGTCCACGTCAGTTAAGAAATAATTTAGGGGTCCATGTGGTGTAAATGGTGGTCTACGCCAGTAATCAGCAACCCCCGGACAGGTACCGGTCCGTTGATCAAATAGTGCCGGCCACCTAAAGAACATTAAACTCTGTTGTCATTTTATTTACAGTGTTGCATTTCTCTAGACACAACTTTCTACAGAAATCACTTTATAATCCCCGTTAAATCACTTTTATTCATTTTTGTTGTAACTATATTTTATTGTGAAGGCATATTTAAATGTAACTAAATTAAAATTGTTAAGTCAAAACAATCTAAAATATAAACAATCAACGTGCCCCACTCTCAGTGGATCGTGGTAAAATTATCAAACGTTGACTTGCAGTGATTAAAAGGTTGTGGAGCACTGATCTACGCGATAGTGACCCTCATTGAAGCAGATCGTGACTTTTAAATTTAAAAGAAAATGTAATCAAGTGAAACCAGAGTTTACCTATTTTACAGTTTTATTTACTAAATATAATGAAGTTAGTTTGTACAGTTACATGATGACGGTTTATATTTTAATAAAACAAGAGCAAACATTTTAGTTTTTCTTCCCAGAATTAAGTTAAAACAGTATTATATTGATATTGCAAATTTTCCCAGTTTTACATTTTGTCACAAACAATCTGACAGGAAGTTGACGTTTTAACCTGCGTTCAACATTTCAATATGTCCTCCATTTAGATTTTAAAAGCAGGTTTGAGAATGCTTTGACAATGGTAATATACTACAGTAAACTAAGATATCATATGGTCATATTGAAGAAAATAAATGCCATATTATAAGAGTAATTGATCGGAATAGGCACTAAAGAAGATCTTAAAGTAAATTTTATAAATGTATAACAGTAATTTCAGCTATAAAAAAATTCCTGTTGCTTACCCCGAAGTATGGAATACCGAGAGAAACGTTTTAATTGTTTTTTCCTAGTAAGCAAGAGTTCCATCGGAGTTGCCAATCTACAAAAAAACCCAAAAAAACTGGACATTATTAATTGACGAAATTAGGGTTAGGGCATCGGCAAGATGGATGCCAAATGTCTTTTGTTTTCAATATGCTGACCCCCAGGAGGGTGCGCCCTACAGTTGGAGAAACACTGTTTTAGAACCTCTAAAGACGCACTGTGTAGAGCTGTAGTTCCTAAAACGTTTTAACGCATATACCCATTTTTATAGTCAAAAGATTTCCACGGCCCCCTACGGACTTCCAAGAGTAAAAAAGACTACTAAATGCATAGTATAAAAAACTACAAATTAAAAAAAAATGTTGAAGAATTATTTATTGAAATAATAACTTTTGTTTAAAATAAAATTAATAAAAATATTACTTTTGGATGAACTTGATGAAATGTTAAGTGGGAATTTATCTCGCACTCAATGTTTGTGTGTGTCAACCACAAATCCAAACGATCACTACTTTGTAATCGCTTTTGCGTGTGTATGCGTGAATGAGGTTTATAACGACACTGAATCCACGTTTTACTGAATAGAAAAATGGTTAAAAAGTCAACAACTTCTGTATAATAACCTATAAAGCTACACTGCTGCCCACCGTAAATGCAACACCAAGAAAGACAAGAGATAGTAGAACAAAATTTATTTTGAAGATGATTTGTTGACTGATTATCAAATGATTAAATTTATAGACTTCTGTGAAGTATGATTCCTGCCAGAATCAGTAGTCAGAGTAGCCGCCATTGTTGGAGATCACCGCTGGCACACGCGTCGACATTGATTCAAAGAGACTTTGGATTTGTTCTTAGGGTACAGCAGACGAAGTAGCTTCCACACGTTGCCAAAGTTAATCTGGTGTGGCAGCTGGGGGTATAATCTGGGTCAATCGTTGAGCAACCATAGACCACATGTTTTCTATCGGCGAAATATCCGAAGAGCAAGCCGGCCAGGGAAGCAATTCAATATGCTAATTGATGAAGAACCTTTGGACAATGCGTGTCACGTGTGGTCGTGCATTATCCTGTTAAAATATGGCTGTGGCCAATCGCTGAAGGTAAAGAAGGACAACTGGCTGCAACACCTCGGAGATGTAGCGCTGGCTGTTTACAGTACCGGCAATGCGTACTAGAGAAGTGGGAGAGAGATATTTAATACCACTCATACCATAATACCCGGTGCAGGACCAGTGTGGTGGTGCATAACGCAGCTGTTCAGCATCCTCTCTCCGCGGTGTCTCCAGACTCGAATCCGACCATTGTGGTGTTGCAGACAAATGCGAGACTCGTCAGTAAAGACAACTTCATTCCATTCGGCCGCCTACATCCTTCTTTCTTCGCGCCATTGGAGGCAGATACATCTGTGGTTCTGCGTCAAGGGTAGACCAAGCAATGGATGTCTTACGGACAGACCACTCTGCTGTAAAATGCTTCCAATGGTACGCGCAGACACTAAAAGATGCATCGCAGACTCAATGTGCTGTGCTATGGTTCCTGATGTGACTGATCGATCCGTCACTGCCATGTGCACAATTTGCTAGTCCTCGCGTGAAGTGGTGAACTGAGGTGGATGCGAGCGATCGACAACGTCGGTCTGTCGTACCCTCCTGCATCTAGCGCTCACATATCCAACTTAATGTTGTTTGGTTTCGTCCAACACGATTACCGATTTCCCTGAAAGATATTCCACAATCTCGGTAGGCTACTATCCTTCCTCTGTTGAACTCGGATACTTGATCAAAAGCCAATCGCTGTTTTTTACAAGAAATAACCGATCATTTTTTGAAAAAAACACAATTGCCGAACTTGAAATCGACGAAATGTCCAAGCCTTAAATAGTGCTTTGATGTGGCACCACAGGCGCGCGTGATGTGCATCTGCGAAGAAGTTCTAAAGATTTGCATATCTCACCTCCGCTAATGCATGTTGAATATTCCATGTTATTTGCATGCTTTCTTCAGGGTGTTGCATTTATATATACGGTGATCATCAGTGTAGTTATAAAATTGGGTGTCCTTGTTTTAACATCAGTTTATGTGCCTCAAGGTGTTATTATATTAATATGGATTCATCTCTGAGATTCGAGTTTTTCCACGCGCAAAAAGGTGAAACACCTAATCTAGAATATCGAAAGGAATTATTGTTAATTCTTTAAATTTCCAGGAAAATGAAACGGTCATTTTCAAACTTTATTTTAAATCTTGCGTAGATCTCCTGACGTTGTTAAGGGATCTCGAAATTAATTTAAATTTTCCACATACCCCTTGAGCAATACTCGAGCCTCTGAGGGTCCGTAGGGACCACTTTGGGACTTACTGGTGTAGAGGGATTGATGCACGTTGAATCTGTTGAGGCTACAAAAAGGTCTTGAATTTGCGTTGTGTGTACAAAAGGGGGCTGCCAGCGCAGGTCTCGTCCTCGTCATTTGTCCAAGATTTCACCTTAGAAAGTTCGTCGCTAATAACATTCATCTCACATTTTATTGCGACGCTAATAAACTTTCATTCACTTACTCAAAATGAATTTTTAATATGCAGCCCCTTTTATAAATCAGCAAAAAGTTTATATTTATTTACTTAGCGTAAATAAACATAAAGACAACTACTTAAAAGTTTTTACAGGCATATCCACTCAATGCTAAGTTCAGTTGATTAGATTCTGTCTTTCGTTATATAAATTTCGTGACTAAAAGGAAATTGTATTTAATGTGTTTTAAAGGCCAGAATGAATTTATTGAAAAGTACAATCCATGACAAAAAAAAGCTTTTCCATATCCATTAGTAAGATAAATAAATCTTTCCTTTACAAAAAAGGTGGCTACAGTAGCCTAGTTTACGTGAACACGAGTGTTCGTGGCAGACATCATGAGTTCGTAGTGCAATTGTAGACCAACCCTGCAGAGGGGTTGTTGCACGTTAAATCTGTCACGACTTAGAATCCTTCCTCTGCCGTGTTAGTTTCATTAAGGCGTATCACTCAAATCTCGTCCTCATCATTTAATGTTGGTTCAGAATTACGAAGTTTGTGACCCCCATATTCATAGTTGCCTTAAACTTCCACTTTAGCCCCTTATCTGCCACCGGTGTATGTGTCCGCGGTAGACGATTGGTATAGGAATCGGATCATGGCTTGCCTTGTCACGTGTTATGGACCAGTACCACTAAAGACCCTCCATGTAGGGGAGCGATGCACGTTAAATCTGTCGAGAGGTCAAACATCCTCTCGTTGGTGTGGTGTGGTAGTTAGGAGGGGAGGTCCCAGCTCAGGTGTTGTTCACGTCACTTGACCATGACTGAAAATTACGTGGTCGGTCGACAAAAGCATTCGTGTAGCTAAACAGTGCAACGTTAAAATTCAATCAAAGCCACTGACGTATATATCCGTCTCGCTGAACCGAAGTAATTAGTAATTTAGTTTAAATTACTACGATTCAGAACCGCAGTTTGAGAGTATTTACTTATTTTACAGAAAAATATAATTACTTGAGTCTTTTCTCTCCCCCCCTCAATTCACCGCATACTCACGCCTATGTGAAAAATTGCTGCACTGGGGAGCGAAAGGCGTAATTTTTATACGGCAATCAAAGCTGTAATAAACACGTCCTTACCTTTTACAAATAAAAAATAATATTTAGTCATAAGACAAAAAATATTTTTCCTCAATCCATATGATCTATCAATCCATGTTACGCCATGAGTTAAGTTCCTGATATCACTACATACATGTCATGTGGCGGGATTGATGCTGATTGAAGTTGTGAAGGCTCAAGCTGAACAGTTTGGCGAAATGTGGTTCAGAGAGGGGAGAGGCGTGCCACACACAGCTGAGGGGTCCTCCACCGTGTCTCAAAATTTCGTACTTTGGTACCAATACAGAAAGCCATTCTCAATTAAAGAAATCCGACTACGTTCAGAAGAGTGATTATAAAAAAAGTGCATAAATAGATAATTTCCATGATATTTAGTGCTACTTAGATTAGAATACATGCATAAAATTGTTTTAAGGACATTTTGACAAAATTATTTAAATACAATATTTTGGCAAAAAATTCACATAGAATAACCTTTTTTTAAATCTCCTCTTATAAAAAATGCTGAATATTTTGCTTATATAAAGTAAGGACTTCTTCAAAGAGTCTGAACTATATTTTTTTTTAAATTCACATTATTTTCACACAGAGTTACAACCAATTTAAATAATTATCGGTTTTTCTTTCTTAAAATTTATCCCCTCTGTTGTCGAAAAACATGGATAAACCCGCTTCTAAGATATATATTTCAAAAATTTTAGTTGATTCTCTGTACAGAGGTCTGAGCTATATACAGGCAACATATCACGGTTTTGAACGTAGTCGGATACCTTAAAGAAGCGATTTTTTATACTTTATTTTACTTCATTTGCATTTTTTTTAAGTTCAGAATAATCTTTTGCTAAGGTTTTCTTTTGAATGAAATGTAAAACTAAGAATTTATTTATAAAATTTCTCCTAAAATTAATAGATGACTCAAAGGTTATGTCACTATGCTTTTCGAGGAGATATATTCGTATCAACAAACTATGAAGCGGCGTAAAGATCTCGGTTATTGTATTTCAATAAAAGATATCTATAATAGAATAAATTTGAAAGGAAAGAAACTTCTAGCTGAAAGTAAAAATGAAACTATGACCATGAATGTTTGTCCTAAGGATGCCCGAACGCAGGCAATTATCCAGAAAGTGAAGTCTCTGATCCGTAAGAAAAATCCGCTGACTTTAAGATTCATTACATCGAAACAAGAAATGTTATCCAACACTGCGTGTAAAATCATTCATAAAGATTTAAAGTTAAAATAGAAGTTTAATCCTTAAATACATTTGCTTTTGCCAAAACATAGTGCTGAAAGAAAAACAAATTGTGGAAACTTATATGAAAACCACCTATAGCTACTGAACAAATAGAAATTTGTGATAACACTCAATGAGGCATGAGTATATTTAAGTGAATGTGTGCCGTGGCTTTACCGTGTTTTACCTACTAACCCTCTTGCGAAATCTTTGAGACCAGATTTGTGTTATTTCATAGCCAATCATCTCAAGAAGAAACCTTGATATTCATATTAGTTAGAAGATATATAGTGGAGGTTTTGTAATTGCAAAGAAGAAGCAAAAAGGAAGCTGAGATGCTGAACGCCGTGAGCTGATGGCAATGATTTAAACTTATAAGCGTAATTAAAGAAAGGGCTTTAGCGAGTCAAAGGAATTAAGGAAGATTAAGATTCACAGAATAACAGCACTGAAAGTTAAGCGGTTATGACTCCAGGCGCTTATTTACATAGAATTTAAGGTTATGTTATATCACTCCTGATTTTCTTCCTAGCATAAGACTGTCTTTGAATATTTGAATAATTAATAATAAATTGGTTTTATTATGACTAGTTTGGGTCATCAATCATTACTTCCCACAAATCTAGGTCAAGTAGATACAGAGAGGGTACCCCTAGATAGGATTGTATCTCTCTCACAATTGTAATAAAATATTAATTTCCTATAGATCAACGCACGGAAATCACCGTGGCAAATGTCTTCGTCAATACACATTAAAGTTCACAAAGGGATTGATGATAGTAACAGGATTTGGTACAAAGGTAAATTAGAAACCAAAAAAGTCTAAAAAAAATCCAAAATAAATTCCCTGGTTTATCAGCAGAATATTTCAGAACCAATTTTGGAAGAAGAAATTAAAAACCTGATATGGAAAGAGCATTAATAAAGTTGAGCGTCACTTGGACAGAGCTTCTAGTGACATATCTAAGTCAACCACCACTTATTTAACAAAGAAAGAATCACTGTAATGAATAAAGTGTATCCCATTTGATGAAATACCGGTAAAATTACCCGACGCTTCTTCAATAGACTTCTGTACTTTCGGTTTATTAAAACGAGCTATAGGAAAACGGCATTCAAAAACATTGAAAGTGCATTGAAAAATAGTTCAAGAGGAATGGAGTAAAATTGGTGTGACAGTACTGAGAAAAAGTGTACTTTTTATAGAAAATTTGAACAAAAAATTAAGAATCAGGACTATCAGACAGAAGCAAATTACCAGAAAAAATACGTCATTTTTAGATAAAAGTTAACTATCAAAATCGTTTCCATAAACTGCGAAAGGACCTTCTGTAGCCGTCGTGCCGCTTCAAAGTCTGCAGACCGTCATGCGGAGTGGTTGGAAATGGTAATCTAGAGGTCAATGTATCAGATCGGGGATACACGAGTTCGAGCCCAGTACCACTAAAGACCCGCCGTGCAGGGAAACGATGCACGTTAAATCTGTCGAGAGCTGAAACCAGTGGTGTGGTGTGGTAGTTAGGAGAGGGGTTTGCCAGCTCAGGTGTCGTCCACGTCACTTGACCATGGTTTAAATTTACGAGGTATGTCGCCAAATGCCCTCGTATAGATGAACAGTGCAACGTTAATATTCACTCACTCACGGAACTCTGCACCAGGTGGAGCTACAACATATAAATTTCTGTACCATTCAATCAATCGCCTAGTTGCCAACATTGTTGCCAAAACTATGCCAACACTCCGCTTTGTTTCCATTGAATCGCCATTATAATGTAAGAAACGGCGTTGCTTGCGAATATTAAAATTTTAACATAAAATAAATACAACAGAAAGCAATATTAACGTATTACACCCCCTGATATAAATAATTTGTACTTTAAGCTCTTACACAAAATTTGTAATAATACGTTACTTTTGCTGAGCAGAGATAAGCTTAGGAAGGTGTTTTCAAAAATCGATCTTCAAGAGAGTTAAGTGGAGTTATAAATAAAAGAAATCATATTTATCAGCCGTTAGACATACAGACTTGACATTTAGCGAAAATGAATTTGTTTTTTGAGCTGAGGTATGCCAAAAGCGTTTTTTTTTTGTTTAGTTTGCAATTCACTTAAAATTTACTCCTTAAAAACTTCTACATCCTTCAATCTGTACCGTTTAAATTTTTAATTCACCCGTGCGATGAGCGCGTATACAAGGTAGTATACTATAAAATGTTAACAAGAAAAACATGCATTTTACATTACATTTGAATATTTTTGAGTGTGAGCGTTGTAAAAAATTAATGATAATTAGTCAAATTAAAAATTCAAATTATAGAAATAAATGTTTCATTTTCTGTAAAGTAATTTATTTACAATTTGTTATGAACGCAAATACTTCTTTTATTAAAAATGAGAATATATCACTGAATGAATACATAAAAAAATTATATATATCTTTCTTTAAATATATTTCTTGGAAAATGCATAAAAAGCAAAATATTCCATCATGAATTATTCAGATATACAAAATAATAAATAAAATATTTTACCTTTATTAATACTAAAACACATAACATTTACAAGAGGAAAATACCAATTTGTACACACAAAATACCGATTATTTAAAGCAATCGGCAAAATTAATCCATTGGTTATTCTCTTTTTGAAAAAAAAAATGTTGTTTACTTTTTTATACCATTATTTATCAAAGCATCTTTTAAGAACTTAAAATGAAAAATTAATTTCAACTATACGCTTAACGGTTCCAATCGAAATAAAAGAAAAAAAATGAAACTAATAATTTAATGTACTTTTTGAAAAACGTTACCACGTTCAGTTTGTTCGAACTAATGTGCCTAATTAAAAATAATATCTAACGCAAATTGTCGATTTGTATTTGAGAACGCGGAATTCGTACAAGGAAATGACATGCCAGTGAAGAAAAAAAGAGAATGAGAATAGAATGAAATATTTTACCTCGGGGCCGAAAGTATTTGCAGGCTAATTGAATTTTTATTTATCCGCTATTAAATTGCATAAGACGAAGAATTTATTCCATTTCTTAAGTGGGGATGCTTTCTTTGATCATAAATTTTCACAATCGCTGTCGCTTTGTGCGGTTCTTTATCTGAATGTAATTCTTTTCCAGTTTAGATTATTAATGGGTACTTATCCTAATGTAATTTTTTTTGTTGTGGTTTTCTCTTTGCAGTTAATCATTTTAAAAGTAAGTTTATATTATTTCGAGTAATATATTTTTCTTGACAATATTTTGTTTAACTATTACTCCGTCTGTAATAAGATAATAAATAATCTTATAAGATCTTCAATTTTTGATAGATGTACTTGTTTGTAATAGAGCGGCATTGCATTTAACCAAGGTACGCTTATTCTTAAAAAATTCTTTAATTTAATTTTCTCTTAACCCTAAAAAAGGCGCGCACTCAAAACTAACGTTAGTAGTTACGAAGTCACGTCAATTCTTTTTTTAATTATTTTATTGTATATCAGCGCTTCTGAAACTTTCAATATTCGCGACCCAATATTTAATCATAATTTTCATCGCCCCCTCCGTACAATAACAATGTATTGGATTCAATAATACTATGATTTGACGGTAAAGATACAATACGACTGTAACTTATTAAGTGCCTCCGGAGTATATAAACGCCTTGCTCAGCTAAATCATTCATTTTGTGGACATATATACGTCTGAAGTACGATTTTTTAGTGTACTGTAATCCATAAAATTATTCCGAAGACTTTTGAATGCAGTAAAATGATATTGACAGTGTTTGCGTAGGATTTACTTATTTCAGAGTATTTGCTTATTTGTTCTTTCTCCCTCCCCCAAAAAAGCCAGCACATATCATCGTCTACGTAAAAACAACGGCATTGGGGACAGTCGCGTAACTTTTAATCAGCAATAAGGGGATGAAGTATAAACCACACAAATTACTATATAATGTTTAATGCAAACTCAAAAGGGATTAGAGGTAAGTATTGTATTTTTCAAATATATTAACAATAAAACCTTTTCAAACTATGACTAAGGTACAGTTTCCACATGGTTATCTATGGAATAATCATTTAATTAAAATTTATAACTAATTTGTAAGCAGTATAGGCATGCAGTTTGAGAAAATGGTCAAAGTTATTGAAATTTTTAAGGCAGGAAAGTAACTATACTCAGTTCTGTTGTGAAATAATTTGTATTTATATCGGTTCGGAAAAAATAACTGGTAACAAACAAGATAATCTGTAATATTTAGATTTTTAGATAGCTTCCTGTAAATTTACGAGGGATAGTCAGAAAGTCAAGGGACTACTGTAGGTTTTCTTTCAAAGGTTTGACAACAGAACTAGTATCCAGCGCTGAATAAGGGGTGTTTGACAACACATCTATACAATGGGTCACTCGTCTTCCCTGGTAGTCGTTGGAGGTGTAGTAAACCGTTCAACATGGCAGCTCCATCGTCGTTCTGCATCAATTACAACAGGAGGGCAGTGATACGATTTTTGTTTGCAGAAGGTGTGGAACCTGTGTTCGTTACATGAAAACATGATAGCTGTTTGTCGTGAAGCAAGATTTACTAACGTATAAAGTTCTTCAAACAGGTAAGAACTTCTTCATGACACAAGTATAATGACTCTTCATGTGCCGAAAGTATAATGATGGACGGGATGGCTAGTATCCAGAGCAGGTATAGCTCCTCCCACAAACAAAAAACAAATTACTTCTCTCCTTTCTTGGTGGAGATCGACAATAGAGTTGACATATTTAACCCGGGGTCACTCGCGCCTGTTTTTGCTACCGTGGTTACTCGCCGGGTGTAGAGAACACCCCATACTTTAACACTTGTATTTAAATATGAAACAAAAATTAAGTCAATTATGATACATATTTATAAAGTACAAGATGTTTTTTGTATTATAGAAATAAAATTATTAAATTTATTGCATACAAATGAGATTAACATTAATTTAAATTAAACCTAAAAAATTTTTCACCTTAAGATGCATCATTTTATATTTTTTTCATTAACCATAAGTAAAACATATATACCTTTAATAAACATACTTTATAATTAATGATAAGGGTACAGTAGAAAGTAGAAAAATATATATAATATTTTAATCATTTTCCAAACATTCAGAGCTGACTGTATCCATATGCTCAACTGTTCGCAGGGAGTTCTCAGCACACCAGATACATTTTTGAAGATCGTCACGTTCCAATCGTCTGAGTAACAGTGATTGCATCAGGCCTGAAGGTTCATTGACCTAAAATGCACAGCTACATTAAAAATCGTGGTTCTGCGCCTTCTTTTTGGAATCTTAGGAGACTCTTTTTGTTGCTTGGATGTACAGAACACCCCGCGCGAGTGATCGCGGGTTAATGGTCTTCCACACTGCTACGACTGCGGAGAAAGACGAGTGGCATGTTGTATAACAGTTTTGTCTACTACGTCCCATTCAACGCTGGTTACTAGCGCTGTTGCCAAACCTTGGAAAGAAAAATGACCAAAGTCCCTTTACCTTTAGACTTACCCTTGTAATTTACAAATTGAGAACGTGATATTTCTATCGATGTACTGAAATCTCAGTCTTGAAGTTAAGAAATTCTGTGAGTGCACAATAAACTTATATGTTCCTGGTGTAAAAAAAATCAGAAATAATAAATAACTATAAACATTTTACTAAATATTGCTTAAGTCAGAAATACCCAATTAATTTTATTAATAGTTATATGAATAAAGCTATTCAAAATAGTAAGGATTAAAAATTCTTAGATTAATAATAGTTTATTACTAAACATTTACATATTTCATAGATATAGTAACCTCCATATTCTAATATTATATAAAATTACTTATTATTATTTAATTCATATATACTTTAGCGTCACTAAAGTTATGGTGTGTGTGATTTGTAACTCTCCTATTAGTTTTAATTTGTGTTATTTTTATACTTCTGTTAAGTGCTACATTTCAGCCATTCACATGCTTTAAATCTGCATTAGGGCCCAGAATCTGGCAATAACTTATTTATTGCACTCGGATTTAGCGCGGGCTCTGCATTTTTAAGTGCAATTTTTACCTCTATCTTGTAATGTATTTAGATATTCCTATCCAAAAAACATGTTCAACCCCATTTTTATATAAATTATTTTATACGAGGTGTGTAAATTAAATAATGCGACTGTTTTTTTCACTTGTTTATTTCAATAAACTTACAATTCAACATTATATCTCCTTCAAAGTAACTGCCTTCTGAAGCCACACAGCGCTGGAGACGTTTCTTTTACTCCTCATATCACGGGTGGAACTCGGATATTGGAATAGCTTTCAGCTGGTCGGTTACTGATGTTTGAATGTTTTCCAGTGTCCCAAAATGATGTCCCTTGAGGTGATTCTTCAATTTCGGAAACAGGAAAAAGTCACAAGGACTCAAGTCGGGCGAATGAGGGGGGGATGAGGAGCAACAGGAATGTTCTTAATGACCAAGAAACGGTTTCAATGAGAAAGGTTTTTCGGAACCATTTTGGCGCAGATCTTTCTCATCTTCAATTCATTGGTCAAAATCTGGTGAACGGTGGTGTGATTCAAGTTCAACTCTTCCCCAATCATTCTGACTGTTAAGCGACGATCTAAACGCACCAGATCCTGGACTCTAACGACATTTTCAGCGGTTTTTGGAAACTGAGGAGCTTCCGGTGCGAGGTTCATCTTCAATTGACTATCTTCCTTCTTAAAATGCCTTAAACCACCAAACATCCTGGGCCCTTGACAAAACATTGTCTCCGTAAGCTTGCTGAAGTTTTGAAAATGTTTCCTTTGCGTTGTGTCCAAGTCTAAAGCAAAACTTGATAGCACTGTCACTCATTTCAGAACACACAAGAAAAACCTGTTTCACTAAACAAATCACTACAGACAATTAACTTGACTCAGCGACATCAAACTCATACGGATGACGCATCACATGTTTAACTGCCTCCCCTCAATGTCCTACTTCCCCAGTGTTGCAAGATCTAATACTATGCTACTAGTCTCATTACTTAATTTTACTATATCTCGTATATTAGCTATTCTAAGTCAGCAATGTTTACAATACTGCAACATCCATTTTATAATTTTTAATCTCGGTTGCTCGTGTGTTCTTTATTGTGCGATTTTCTAATGTCTATGTGTTTATCGAATGTTATTGTTGGATGTTTATCTCTTGTTTGTGTAGAGAATAAGACTATATATATATATATATATATATATATATATAAAAGAAATATGTATTATATATCAAAAACAAGAAATAATAGATAAAGAACATAACAAGAAATAGCGTAATAAAAATATCAAAGCTGAACATGAAGAACAAAATTATAGAGAAATAAAAAAAACTACAAAAAAGAAGAACCTAGCGAGTCAGAAAGCAATTTCGGACTTAGGACCGAATAAGTGGGGTTAAACTAGTTTGAAGGCGCCAACCTTCCCCCTTTGCAACTCGGTAGGAAAACCAAATAAAGTAAAATAAACAAAACTTCAGAGTATGGATAACTCAGAGAGCATGATAAAACCACTCACTACTATTATGTAATAAACTCTCCCAAACTCTTAATGCAGAAAAATCACAAAATAATCACGTAAGAAAAGTAGAAAAATGCTAAAACAATTACATAAGAAAAGTATCTTTCAAAAAATAATTTAACAAAATTTCTTTACTCACAAAGCTTTTACGAAGAGAATCAAGCGTCTTGCCATTAATGAAAATAAATTATTCACCAAGTTAAAAAATTCGAAAATACATAAACACATCTTTTGAGCTGACTTTTAAACCAGCCAGCAAAGACAGGTATAAAATGACGACAATCAAATATGGTAAAATTTGAATTGGTTGATTGTCAAAAATGTAAATTTGCTAGGCTCTAATTTGGTTGGTTGTCAACAATGTGTAAGATGTTCAAGATGTGTGTGGAAAAAATGTAAACTGTGATATGAGTGTTATGATATAATCTTCACAGCAAGACCACAAACATGCTGACTTTGAAATCCTATTGTTGTGTGGTGGTTTTGGAATTCGAAATATCAAGACGGTTATATAATGTATTTGTGATGAATATAAGTTCTTACGAAATTAAAAGGGTATTCATGATCTAAACAACATTGAAAAATGTTTTTTATATTATTGTATTTATCTATTTTGTGGGTAGTTAAGTTATCATTTCTAAATAAAAAATTCAAAATGATATTTCTGTAAATTGATATATGTAAATTACTATTCCATACGGGAATTTTAATTATATGGAACTTAAACGAATCTCTTTTGTCAAAAATGTTACTGACTACATTATTGTTAATAAGATGCAAGTCTAAATCCAAGAATTCCACCATATTAGAGTTGAAGTTAGTTTTAAGGAGCTTGAGATAATCAGGGTAGAACGTAATATTTGGTTTGTATTCATTATTTTCACCAAAAATTATTATATCATCTATATAACGATAATATAGATGATATAGACGAACATATATATATATATATATGTTCGTAATAGTAGTTGGAATTTACGTATTATAATGTCCACTAATTTTGCCAAATAAAAATAAAACGTTGCCAATTTAAAAAGAGACGACAAACTATGTTATCGTTATTATGGTTTTTGTACATGCGCAGGAAAATGTTTCCACTCTTGACTTCATATCGTGGTATTTGGCGATGTTTTCTGATTTGACTAAACTGGTCGATGATACATCACGTAGGTATCTAAGAGTCATTCAAAATTTTTAACACATGATATTAAACATAAAATAAATGAATATATTATGCAGAATTTCTAACTTCACATGTTCGTGAAATTTTAATTTAGTTCCTAGCAGTAAAAAAAAGTAATAAAGTCATTTTGACACAGTGTAATAAATATCATTTGCCAAAGTTTTTCATTAATTTGCTTTAATCTATAAGCGTGTCTTCCAATTTTTTTTCAGTGTTGAATTTAATACGAAATATAAGAGGAACAAGTTGAAATACTTAAATAAAATAATATCGTCGCAGGTTGAGAAAAATTTAATTCTATTCCCCGTGTTCCTTCATTGTTTCACAAAGCAATCTATAATGGATTCTTTCCCGTTTTCATCATTTTAAAAACCTACGTTTTTTTCCTAAACTCCGTGATTATGAAGAGAACGCTCGAAAATAAAAAAAAAGGAACAAGAAAAAGCGGAAGGCGTAATTCTGTTTAGAAAATAATTTTCCCTCAGTCTTTTTCGTAACAAGTTTTAGGACCCTTTTACATGGAACGTTTCTTCCCTATTTTCCAAGATCTTTTTATTCTCTTCTACGTTCTAAGATTAATATTGCAACCCATGAGATAAATGCTTTGCAGTTGCTGCATGCATATAGATATATTTTGATTTAGCCTTTTTTTTGTTGCATTTTCTCCCTTTTTATGCTTTTCGCGTAATCGAATTTCGCCTCAATTTTTAGTGAGGCGAATAAAATGCACTTGGAGAGTAGCAAATAATCAATTAAATTACCGAGTTTCATTTGTGAAGTTTTTATTTTTCGTTCTACAGAAGGATAATAGATTTTTAACTATTTTTTTAATCCATTTAAATGTTGTTTGGTTCGTGTATGAAGATTTGTACATTATTTTATTTTCAAATATTTAGCGTTGCATCAATTTTACATAATAATTTTACTTGCTAAAAAACGAAAATGGGTAGTATATAAAATAAAAATATATGTATAACAATATTCATGCCTAATTTTTTTCAACATTTAAATACAAATATTTTTTTTGCCATTCGTGCTAAGCATAATCGAATTAATTTCATCTATTTTAGTGTTATCCGACTACTCTTGCGTCAACTTCTTTTTTTTTTGTTTAAGAAAAGGAGTTATGTAGATTTTTTTGGATTTTTTTTGGATTTATTTAGTACGCAAAACATGCTAAAAATACCAAGAAAAAAATGAATATTTCTAAAATGGGAAGAAAGTGATAAATATAACAGAGCCCATTCTGTACAAAAAGTTTATAAACAAACTTCCAATTTTCAATTTTAATGTGTTGCTTTGCTATTCCTTTTTGAAATGGTCTTCTGGATAAGAAATATTTTAGTTTTTATAAAAACTTTACCACTTTATCTTAATTATTATATTAAATTGCTAAAAAAACAAAATAAACAGTGATTATATTCCTATAAAGGACTGTAAATTTTGTAACAAAACAGTGATTGGCAAATCTGAAGGTTAAAACACTTTTACTATTATACAGAATATGAAAAAATAAATAAATGTAGTTATTTTCAAAATCGTTTAAGCAATCTTATTCCCCATTTGATCATTTTCAAAAAAACACAATTCAAAGTATACCATCTTTCTTAAAGTAGGGGCATTTTTTTTTTGCTTGTATTAAAACACTTGAATTTTTTGTTTTACTGAATGTAAAATAATAAACTTGGTATTTTTTATAAAACTAAGTTATTTTTTTATAAAACTAATAATATGGCCCATTAAATAAAATCATAAACATTTTTCAATTTCAGGGAAAATTCACAATTTTAGAGTAGTTAGATTCCTGAAAACTATACTCATTTAAAGTATATTGTTATTATTATAACAAACGATAAAATTACCTTTTTCTCAAATGTAGGATACACGAAAATCGCATTTGATTTTATAATGTATTGTAATGAAGCTTCTTCAGTTTCAAAAATAAGTGTTTTTTTTAAATGTACTTGTTTAAATCTTTCTAAATTATATTTTGGTTCATTTTCAAGTAATCCACAAAATGAATAAGTATAAAACACAAAATAAATGTTCTATATTTCTTAAAATTGAAAAGAAAGAAAAAATATTCTTTAAATACAAAATAATCTCAGACATTTCCTAAACATTTTCTTTGATAGGGATTAAATTTCTGTAGTTCTAAGCAAACATTCACAGTGAAAAAAACCCGCTTAAAATGGAATTGAAATTTAAAACTATATAAGATTAGGAAAAAATAATGGCTAAAGCAATTATTTAAGGTTCTGAATAATAGGGTATGGTAAATTTATGTCAGAAATCAAAATAAAATTATTTGTTAATAAAAAACTTGTCCTTCCGAAACTGGAAGTGGCCGTGGTAGCCGAGTGGTATAGGTATCGGATCGTGGCTGGCATTGTCACGAGTTCGAGCCCAGTACCACTAAAGACCCGCCGTGTAGGGAAACGATGCACGCTAAATCTGTCGAGAGCTTGGTGTGGTGTGGTAGTTAGGAGAGGGGTTTGCCAGCTCAGGTGTCGTCCACGTCACTTGACCATGGTTCAAAATTACGTGGTCCGTCGCCAAAAGCCCTCGTGTAGCTGAAGAGTGCGACGTTAATATTCACTCACTCAGTCACTCCGAAACTGGGAAATTAATACTTTTATTTAATGTCTGAATTCTGCTGCTATTAACTATATATAATGATGAGCATTTTAATGCAGTTTGATGTTTCTACAAATAAATAGCAGTATCCTGTTTTGTGGAAATATATTTTAATCAGTTTGAGGTATGGGTTTATTTATTATTATTATTTTTATAAACTCATGCCATCGGCTCTGAAATTCGTAATGAACAAGGCAAATGTACTGAATGTAGTAAGTTTTAAATACCATTTTTTTTTTCATATTTATCTTATTCACACATTCTCCTTTGAAAGCTCATGAACTCTTGCCTCATATTTAGGTAAAATAAATGATTATTTCTAGAATTGGAAATAAAAGACCAGAAATTAGAAATTGACTCTAAGGATTAACTATTCACTGTTTTAAATGAAATATGGGTTTCCTTTTTTATTCCAGTGATTTTTAGTGTCTTAAAGCCTTATCACACACGCATGTCTCAGATCAAATCGATTCTTTTTCAAACCGTTTCAAGCAGCTGTGAGAGTGAAGTGTTGCCGTAAGCAACATAATACACTCTGATGCACCTGAAAAATTACTCGCCGATTTTCCTATTTTGGAAAAGAAACATCCATTGTGATTTATTTTATTCCACTCACAGTTTTGTTGAAGATCGTAAGCAAAAATAAAGCTGTTTAAAAGATTATACGACATTAAAATATTATACGCCGTTTCTGATGCGTTTGACGAAGTCGAAGCTTCCATATTTACCACCATCTTGCTTATGACGTAGGGAGTCAAAGAACCCCATTGGCTGGAATTTCGAGCAATTATTTAACCTCACTGGGAAAAAGTTGTTCAAAGCCGTTGTTACAACAATTGAGAAAAAATCGCTCCAAAGCGTTGCTTCGGAGAAAAAAAATGCTCCAAAAACGTATACGTGTCATAAGATCTTTTAGAGCCAAATTGAAGTGAACTATTCATGATTTCAATCTTACCCACAAATCACGTCCAAAGAATTGTGGCTCAGGTAGCCGAATCGTCAAAATGGCTATCTTTACCGAGTTTTGGGTTAGAAATCTAGTGCAAACTGAAGACCTGCCGTGTAGAGGTGCTGACGCATGCTAAATCATTAGTTACTCAAATTCCTCCCGTTTGACTGAGACTCAAAATTGCTAGAACGAGTCCTTTACCAGAAGATATCGTGCTGTTTCATAGTACTATATGAATTAAAATCAAATCAAATCAAACGTACAAGAAATCCGTTATATCTTAAATCGAGAAACGCAGTTTGCTTCCATTATCATACTTCAAAAAGCTCATTTCATAAATAAACGTTGGATCACTAATAGAAATTTTATTAACATAACATTGTAAATAATTTTAAATGAGACGATCAAAAGAAAAGCAAAATCCTTGCTTTAAAAAGTACAGTTGAACATCCATATTACGAACCTCTATATTGTGAATTTTTCCTGGAACCAAGAACATTTCACGAATTTCTTTGTAAAATAATCTCCCAGTAGCGAAGTGCATTTTCTATGCAACGAACTTTTTCCCTTGTGTTTCAAATGTCTTCTCGCTATTTTTAAGAATATTTTAAGATATTCTCTATTTTAACCCACTTACGGTGGTCATAAATCTTGAACTGGTTTTATTAGATGTCTAACTTGCCGGGATTAGAACTATGTGTGCTCCATCCAAGATGTGCCAAATTTAGCCTCCATTATCCAGTTCATTGAAACATCTTTGAAATCTCCTTTCACTCTCAGTGGAGTTGTCTCGTGTCCCTGTGTCCTTGAACTAGTTTCCGTTCATTTGTAATGCTCATAATTCGTACTGGTAGCTTCATTTTTTGTACTCGAAAATGTTAAAACACTGGTGTTTGAGCTTCAAAGAAAAGCATTTAATTCTTCAGGGAATGGATAAAGGCGCCAAGAAACTTTTCCTTGCAGTATTTTTCTTTCTTTTTTTTATAGGTAAAATATATAAAAAAGATTTATACTAATTTCGAGAAAAAGGTGTGAAAAATTACTTTTCTTTTAATGTGTTGTGTTTATGAATTTAAAATTTGGTTTATGTGGTTAAGAAAGAAAATTGAAAGATGAATCTCTAAAAAACGAATTTTACACATAACGAACGTTTTTTCAAGATTTAGCGAATTCGTTATATAGAGATCCGACTGTAATAAATATTTCTTACTTTCGCAATGGTAATGCACTTCTAGATTAATTTTTTCAAATATAACACAGCTAACAAATCAAGCAGGAAACCAGAGAACTAATATATATATTCTCAAGATTTTCATTTTTTTAAAATATTCTCTAATTTTTAAAGATTCCTTTTTATTTTGATTTATATATTTCATTTATAAAGGAATGCAGTATCATTTCATATTTGATCCAGCAATTTCAGATCAATGTATCTTTGTGCTAGCTCTTCGTTGATAAAAAAAATGGAGTCATAAGACCCAGTCAAGACTGGGAGTTATTGTAACGGAAAGGTTAAATTTATTGCGGACTTCATCTGATAAATATTGACCATTTGCGGAAATATGTCCGCCAGAGTAGCTTTTCGTCGGGGGCAATAAATCCTCCAAGCACTTTGACTCTTATCAGAAGTTCAACTACGAGCGAACCAAGCTTGTTCGTAGCCAAGCCCCAGTCTGCTTTGAAGTAGTTGTTTATAGACATATGCTGTTGGCGATATCTTTTGATTTATAAGGATCTGAAAAGAAGGACACGGACCTATTGTGTAAGCGTGATTTGTAGCAAAAGTTATTGTGCGAGATTGAAAATTTATCCGAAAACACAGTGGAATATCAGAATAAGCACTACAGAAGAGAACTTAGCCAAATAAAAAGACAGAAAAGAAAATTTTTACACAACATTTTCTTTTGAAAAACATGGTAGCAAGGAATCAAGACATTGAAATCCTTTTTTTTATAGTTTATTTTTAGATGCTGTGTTTTATTTTTGTACTTTGATGCCATGGTTGGATAAACTGGAGGTTTTTAGACTAGTTTTCCAAACTATACGAATTCGATATTTAATTAACGAAAAACAATTTAGGGATTTCGTACGAAAGATCTTTCGGCTTGAAAATGGTCCAGTGCAAAAAGATTTCATTTGTAATGAAGCAACGTTTCCTTGAGTAGATGACTTTTACTAGATTGGGAAAAAACATTATTTTTCGGACGGATGTATTTCCAATTTTCTTTCTAGTTATTAAGTTTTCTTCGATTATTGGAGGCTTGTTATCAATGCGGCAATTATTTGGTGGTAATTTATAAGCGTAAAAGCTAGTTTCCAATTATAAGAAAATATATTTGTTGAATTAGCGTTGTTATTAAAAAATGATTCAATACGATGTTTGATATAAATAATACTTATGAAGAGTATTTTGTTTTATAATAAATACTAAGATTACTTTTTGCATTATTCAATGTCTTAAGTGAAAAAAAAAATGCATTGAGGGAGACGAGGAAAATTCTAGATCGCATATAATTTACTTAGACATAGGCAAATTAGTGTATATTGATAATACTATTAATTGTATGTAAATCAATGCAGTCTGAAATTTAAAAGTGTATATTATGTATAGAAAATTAGCTGAAGACCAGTGACGCACACGAGGGGAGGGTCCACGGGTCCGAATACTCCAATATCCCTTGATATTTTTTTCGATTGATTATAATCATGTGCATTAGAACGTAAAATTTAATTAAATATTTGTTTTTATTAATTAACCTTGTTAATGAATTCTAAATATTTATTCACTATTTAGTTTTTGCTGCTTTTTGTTTCCAACAATCGACAGATTCAAAAGAATAATATTTGGTGGCGTATTGGGGTATGGCACGAGAATGGTAGACTTATGATATTGGGCTACGCTCTTTTGAAAAATTCTTGTGTGTGCTACTGCTCATGACTGAAATTTTTTAATTAAAAATGAGTATCGAGAATCTGAATGTTTATTTATATTTAAGCATCACAGCATTTGTAGTTTCTCTTAAATAAAAACCCTTTATATATACATTTTGCATGATTTCCAAACTTTTTTCAGAGTATTTTGCTTATAAATTAGGATTAACAACTTTTGAGATTATTTTCGGGATTTCTATACCATAAGAAAATTTCTTTTTTGAAATTGCTTCTTTTTGGGCTTCAATAATCGTATTTATGTACTGATTTAAAAAAAAAATGTTGTAAAAAAGAAAAAAAGGAAATATATGCTATTTATATTGCAAACATGTATGCAATATTTGTCACTAATTAAGCTAATTAAAAGTTATTTTTTACTACTGAATATACTTGGCATGCACATTTGCACAACATGTGCCATTTTTAAAGAAAACAAACAAAATAACAAATAAATAAATACAAGGAACTAAGCAATAATTGATGCTTTAAATAGATATTTTATTGGCTAATAATATAATTTAGTTAATTACTATGCCAACTTTTCTTAAGAGATAAGATGTGATGATTTTAATTCAAATTTCAAATAACCTTAAATATTTAAATGTTGCGATCTATTTTCATTAAAAATAGAGATCTTTACATTTTTCTGTAATGTCTACATTGCTCTTCTAGTAAACAATTTTTGAAAAAAAGCATTGGCACATAAACTGTGGTCCTTGGACACCCGGGGCTCCCTGTACTGTTCTAGTAGGTTCACGAAGGTCTGTTAGTTAATGCTTGGACTCAGAAAAAATCTTGTATAGAATTTAAAAGATGTTCCTTCCTAGTCTAAATCACTAAATTGCCTCCTGTGAAAAAACTACTAGAACACGTCTTTTAATCAAGAATATTAACACTTTATTGTTTGCAACTACGTAGCCATTAACACAAAGTATTTTTTTTAAATTAGGTGTTTACTATTTTCCTAAATAAAAAAAAAGTGTGTAAAAAGTCTAAGTAGCAGAGGTAGTCTTCGGTTCAATAAGGTGTCTTTAAATCACTCAGTTATTTGGGGAGTCTGTGATGGGTGCTCAAAATCTTCTGGGTCCGCAATGTGAGATTGATTGATTGAATATTAACGTCGCACTGTTCATATACACGAGGGCTTTTGGCAACGGACCACGCAATTTTGAACCATGGTCAAGTGACGTGGACGACACCTGAGCTGGCACCCCCTCTTCAAACTACCACACGACATCAACGAGAGGACGTTACAGCTCGCAATAGATTTAACGTGCATCACTGCCCTACACGGCGGGTTTTTAGTGGTACTGGGCTCAAACTCATGACTAGGCAATCCACGGTCCGATACCTATACCACTCGACTACCGCGGTCTCCGCAATAAGATACTAATACATTTAGAAAGTGAGGAGGCACAACGATCACAATTTTAACGGCTAATAAATAGTACTAATTACAAATCAAGATATTAGATATAATTTAGATTATTTTCTACAGATTTACATCAGAAAAAAATTAATAAGAGCCCATTTAAATGCATAATTTTAATGTACACTACCACCTATCTTTGCTTCTCAAAAACAAAATTAAAAAAAAAACTTTTTTTAATTGCTATACAAAAAGTATGAAATTAAATAGAAATATCAAGTCGGATAATACGGATAGAAAATATTTTCGGCCTTTTTAGCATGTTAGAGAAGTGTTGATTTTTTACAGAAATTAAAACATTGGACAAAACAAATTATTTTGTAAGAAATATAAATTAATATTTATTTGAAGCGTTGATTTTGAATAATTATTTGCTTGTTGCAATATATATATTTCTTCAAATTTGCTTGTTTCCTTTAAATGGAATTTAAATTCAGGAAAAACTAATAATTATATTAAAATTACAAAAGTCACAATCTCTCTCTCAATAATATAGACTAGAAAATTCACTGACAGTAGAATTTAAATTAATCTTTGCAGTTAGAATATCTCGCTGTGTCTCTTTAAGATTCATGGTAAAGAAATGCCTTCAGTTGAAATTTGAATTGCAGCTATGAAGCTCACAAATATTGTTGTTTTTAAGAAATAGTTAGGAGTTATCAGATGTATTTGATACTTTTTAAAGTCTGATATTTATCTTTTTAAAACTACAAAAAGCAAATATGTTTAAATTAGAAATAAATTTGAACGAGAGAAAGAGATTTATGCATTTTAAGTTTTAAAGAACTGCCTCATATTACAAGTTGCTGAAAAGTTATGTTCATAGACCAATAATTTTCCGTAGAAATACGAAAATGTTTTAGTTTTTTTTTTATATTCAAAGTAATTATAAGTTCTTAATTTTTGGTGAAAAAATATCTCCCAGTGGCTTATCAAGAAAATTTTTGTCGTACCTTTTTGACTATTATCGAGTTCTTATGCTTATTATTATAAGATTGCACGACACTTTCCCCAAATAGTTATTTAAATACATTTTTTTAAAACCTATGTCAGTGCTTCTCAAATTTTATATATTTGCGACCCAATTTTCAGTCATAACTTTCATCACGCCTCCTCATTCAACAGCTATGTATTGAATGAATAATAATGTACTTCGAACCCAAACTACAAAAAGTGTCTTCAAGGTATCCGACTACGTTCGAAACCGTGATTTTAAAAAAGAGCATAAATGGATAATTTTCAGGATATTTAATGTCACTCAGATTACAATACATGCATACAATTGTTTTAAGGGCATTTTGACAAAAAAAGTATTTAAATATAATATTTTGGCAAAAAAAATTAACTTAGAATAATCGTTTTTTGAAATGTTCATCTTTTGTGAAAAATGCTTGTATTATAATAACATTTTACCTGTATATATCTCAGACCTCTACAAAGGCTCAGCTAGAATTTTTGAAAAATTCACATTACTTTCAGAAATGCCACAAATTCAAATAATTATTCGCGTTTTTTCTTAAAATTGCTCCCCTCTGTTGTTGTAAAATATGAATAAATCCACTTCTAAGTTATACACTGCTGGACAATTGCTAAGGACGGATCACAAATTGCTATGTAGCATAACATTAAGCGAGACATGAGGCCTAGTAGGATAAAATATAGTTGCCACACTGTTCAGACATTAGAATAAAGAATATTTATTGTTCTGGAAAATACAAAAGCTGTTAAACATCTGAAAGGAAAAACAAACGTTCATTTGATCTGCATACGGAGAAATGGAACAATGCATCTAAAAGTCAGCAGGCACCTTAAAGAAAGGTATCAGTACGGGATATGTCCACCGTGGAGTGTGATGCAACATTCCACACGTCGTACCATACTTTGTACAACATTATCCAGCAGCTGTTGAGACAATTTATCCCATTCCTCTATGAGTGCACGGATGAGGGTGTTCTTGTTTGTCGGAGGAAAGTTTTGATCAGCAACTTGCCTCCCCAAAGCATCCCAAACATTTTCAATGGGGTTTAGATCTGGAGAACGCGCTGGCCATACGAGACGTTGGATACCCTCGCTGTCTAGACAATCCTGAACAGCGAGTGTTCGATGACATGTTGCGTTGTCGTCCATAAAAACAAATTTATCACCGACAATACCACGGAAAAGACGAACATGAGGAAGTAGAACTTCATCAATGTATCGTTGGCCCGTCATAGTCCCATTCGCAACCACATGTAAGCGCGTGCGGCCATTGATCATGATGCCGGCCCACACCATGATACTGCATGTCGGATATCTGTCCTTTCCCTGGATATTTTCTGGACGATAAGCAGTACCACTCTCGCGCCAGATCAGTTGGCGTCTACAATCCAATGACAGACTGAACCTTCTCTCATCTAAGAATAGTACGCATGCCCAGTCCTGTTCAGTCCAATTGTGATGCTCATGACACCATTGCAAACGGACAGTACGGTGCTGTCTGGTCAATGGGACACACACAACAGGTCTGCGTGCGTATAGTCCTCCTCCCCTCAAACGTCTGGCAACAGTTTTTCGGGAGATCTGCTTTCCTGAGGCAGCAAGAAACTGATTTGCCACCTGCTGAGCTGTGGTGCGCCTGTTTCTTTTTGCTGATAGGACGATATATCTGTCTTCTGCAGGCGTCGTACTTCTAACACGACCTTCCCCCGTGCCGTCTACTACACATTCCAGTATTTTTAAATGACTTCCACAGCCGTGAAACAACGCTGTGAGCGATGTCAAACTCCCTGGCAACATGTGTTTTTTTCACCCTTCTTCGATCTTTCCAATAATTCGGCCACGCATAAAATCATCTATGTGTTGTCGGGAAGACATGCCAAAAATTTTAAGTTCGTCTATTAAATCTTTCCTGTAAAACTTTTACTTGAAACAACAAATGTCCTCACGCGTCAAAACCTTTAAAGCTCTTATGAACGCTATCACGTGATGAACAGACGTGGAAAAAAATTGCATACTCATACTTCTTCTAACTAATATCCCGCACATATTTTAATTTTCCACATTTTGCTTCCTTTCATTTTGTGGTTGTTATGGATGATACTGTTATCCGTGCTTAGCAATTGTCCAGCAGTATATATTTCAAAAATTCTAGTTGAGCCTCTATAAAGAGGTCTGAGCTATATACAGGCAAAATATTATTCTAATAGATGAATGTTTTACAAAAGGAGATTATTTGGAAAAAAAGATTATTCTAAGTTAATCTTTTGCCAAAATATTGTATTTAAATAAAATTATTTTGTCAAAATGTCCTTAAAAGAATTTTATGCATATATTCTAATCTAAGTGACACTAAATATCATGAAAATCATCCATTAATGCGCTTTTGAAAATCACGGTTCCGAACGTAGTCGGATACATTAAGTATAAACTGCACACATTATCAATACAAATATTACATTTTGTATGTAATTTTGTATATAACAAGCATATAGAATTCACTAGTAATTACTAATCTTTTTTTTTTACATTTAGCATTCATAAATATGTATCAAATACTTTTTGTCATACCGATACTTTTACAAGTATCTTATTTCAGTTCGAAATTGCATTATACTTTTTATTATGTGAAAATATATTTTGTTTTCCTTCTTTTACGTAAATTATAATAATTATTTTAAATGTTGTATTTTCAATTGCTCGATATGCTTGCATTTCATCTCAGTTTGAGAAAGGCTGACGTAAGTGTTAAAAGAATTGCAATTGAAATATTATGCACATATACTTGAATAAAACATCTTAAACAAAAATAGTTATTAATTTTATTCCACTCTCCCTTTCATATTATTTACAAGTTTTTTTCTTGCATCTATTTAAATAAAAACCAGTTACCTTCTTTGAAATAAAAAAAATAATACTTCAATTTATAGAAGCATAAAGGTATTCTCATATTTTTCTCTTTAATAAAACGATTGATGCTTCGATTTTTTCTGTATAAATGTGAATAATTATTATTTCTTGTAATGCAAGTCTCAAAGAATGAAAAATCTGCAACATTTGATTTACAAATTGTTAAAAAAAAAAAAAAAAACACGCAATGAGAACTTATTCTTCAGCCATTATTTTTATTTATTTATTTGTCCATTTCTCAACTCATTGTTGCTAATGGTTATGAGGGGAAATACAAGGAAAATCTATTTTAGATACAATTCAGAATACAATGAAAGTAAAAAAAAATTAATAGAATCTGTAAATTACCATACTTTGAAAAGTTGCAAAACTTTATGATGACTGTACAACTCCATATGTAGAAATAATGCAATTTCTTCTGCATTTTCAACCTGATAGATGTGTTCTTTTATTTGGAGAATGCTGTTTTATGCTCCTTAATGCTGATTTTAGTCGTTTCCGCAACATGTTTCATTCTTTGTTATTAATGGCTGTTTTTCTATGGCAATTTTTTACGAGAAAATAAGGGAAAAAACGAAATAATTTGTGATCGTCTTTGTCATTTTCCCTTGACTGAATATTTAATAGGCATTTCTTTTAGCCTTTTAATGTTTGCTGGGTGCAAGCATAATAATTTGTTCTGGGAAACTGGTATTTATTACAATAGTTTTTCTTAAAAAAATTCTTCAAGTATTTAAAAATTTGGACTGATTCTAATTACTTTTTTTCATATTTTGTTTACATTTTTTGAAGTGTTTTGTGCATTCTTCAAATTTATTCTGAGAACAGACTTTGTTCATAAAAATTTCTGAGAAAACTAATTCCTATAAGACTTTAAAAAATAAAGCATTTGCATTTTTACAGTTTAATAAATTCAAATTTAATTGTAGATCTAAAAACTAAGAATATCAAGAAACTTATTTATTTAATGCTGTTTTGCTAAAGTATTTTTTTCGAATTGGTAGGGTACATACATTTTGCATTTTTTCTGCTATTGGAAGGAGTTAAAAATATTTTGTATCATGTTCCGGAAAATAAATTGCAATATTTACAAAATAAAAATATCAGTTTGATAAACATTACAATGCTAGATGATCTAAACATTTCCTTAAATACACAGCCCTCATAATATTTACTTCGTTATTAAAAATAATATATTAAGAGAGAATGTTTCGAAGAATTACTGAAAAACTTTTTTTTCTTTGCTGTTCAAGGTCATAAATACTGCAAGATGCTAGTAGCATAAAGTAACAGTGTGTCTCTCTCAAATATTATAAATTTTTAGAAAGATGCAAGAAATATTTTATTTTTTCTTCAAATGAAGCAGTTTAATTTTGCTTTTAGACCTATATATTATTCTAGATAGTATCTCTAAGACAAAAATAGCAATGGTAAAAAGTTTTATTTATAAATATTATATAATAATGAAAACTTGGGACTATAAATATATAATTTTAAAGGTAGTAATGTTGAAACTCGAATAAAAATTATTTATTTTTTCGTGAAAAGAGATGAAAAATGTCATAACATAAACATAGAATGAAAACAACTTGCAAAATTAAAAATAAATCGCAACCATTCACTATTATTGATCGTTATTTGATTTTTCTTTACACAAATGTAACATTTTTTTTTCATTTTATACATAAGACGACATCTTACGACTCATCTCTTCTCATTTTGTTTTTGAATATTTTTCTATTCAATATAACTTATCGAAATAAAATTAACTATAAATGTGGAATGAAAATAGCAGAAATAAGGTCAGGACTAGTATACAGCTTAAAGCAAACATGCTATTTTTGGTTTGCAAATTGTTGAAACAATTGTTGAAATCTTGGAAAAAGAAATAATAAGTGTCGAATATTTGCAGGAAAATATACCATATCTCAGGTGTGTATTTTTCAGCCATTAGTTTTATTTTTATCTATTATATTATCTAGTCTTATTTACTAGTCATTTTCCTTTTTTTTCTTTTGTTTGGAAAATAAGCCGGATGAGAAATTCGTATACACAGCTAGCGGTCGTCAACCTACGTTTGATACATTGGAGGAAAAATTTGCCACATGATGAATATTTTGTAACATTGTGCCCCCGTTACTTTACACAGTAGCGTCAGGGATCACACAGCTAATTACCAAATGAATTCATTCTGGAGTAAATAATAAAACGAATGTTATTAAATTTTGCCGGTTTTTGCTGTGGAAAAGTTCTTGTTTAAAGTTCATTTGCTACAAGCGTGGCTCTGCCAAATCCGGCACACCCTCTTTCAGGAAATAAGCTAAGTCAATTCCCCTAACTCCTTGAGGTGCGGCTGCACCGTAAACTCAACCGACCGTCTTCAAAAAGCCCAAAATTTTTCAGATAGAAATCATTTCGAAAAAGGGAAAGAGATCAAGGATCATCGTCAACTTTCAAGACGACCCTTTAAATAACCAGGGTGGTCACTTTCACGCCCGCGATCACCTCTCATTGGCGCGTGAAACTGATCTGCAACCGGCTCTCTTCTCTCTGGCATTACTTCATTGATGCGTGGGGACAATTGGCCGGCACCTTTGACTCCCACTGCAAAAAGGCATTAAATCTTTCGAGAGCTGAAACGTCCTCCCGTTGGTGTGGTAGGGTGCCAGCTCAGATGGTGTCGATCACTTCAATCGACCATGTTTCAAAATTACGTGGTCCGTCGCCAAAATCCTTCGTGTAGCCTATCAGTGCGACGTTAATATTCACTCACTCACGCGAAACGGAATCGTCCTTGACAACTGAAAGGCTATAACTTGTCTAGTCACAACTACACCCTTGATGTGTCTTTGTATCTGCATACTGACTCTATTCTTCATTCAGGTGGTTTGCGGCCCAGATGTGCGAGAGGAAATCAACAAATGAAGGCTATTTCTCGAGGATTCCTTCCTTTATAGCGTAATTACTAATGATGGTTTGTATAACGGCTACAGAAAAAGTGTGGCGACATCAAAGCCATTTTTCGAAACAGTTCAAATGTGTTATGTCTTTAGGCGTCGGTAAAAATATCCGGGCCTTTTCTTTGGAGTTACAATGTCCCATCTAGACAGCTTGATCCCCGTAAGTCAATTTTGATATGTATAGATGGGAAGGTTCTGCTAATGTGCAGCTGTCACAACATGCATTCTGACATCTGAATGAGTGAATGCAAATTTTAAAAGCTATTAAGAAACTCGATTTTGATAATAACGCGCGCGTCGAAGCTTTTACATAACCTTTTTTTTTTCTCTTGGAATAAAAGCTCAATTCAAAATATCCCGAAGATTTAAGTTAAATTGCTATCGCATGGCTAACAGGAAATATTTTCAAAAATATCCTTTTCTCCTTAACTAAGTTTTTACTGAAATTGAGAGATTTGTGTGCAAACTGGCCCCCTTACTTTAACTTCTCAAGAAATTTAATATATGTATATGTGATGAGTCCCTATCCCTTCAAGTGTCAGCTGGGGTAAAACCTATCCGAACAACTCAACCCACCTCCCGCATAAGGACTTTGACTTCGACTCCGGCGAACCACGTGAACGAACGACACACTGGCTCCTGATCGACACTGAAAATAGGATTCGTTTTGTCATGGCTTGGAGAGAGTGCAGACTGCTTTGATGAATATTGAAATAAAATATAATACGATAAACGGCGGCACGTTGTATTTCACCTGTCAATCTAAGAATTATTCCAATACATGATATATATATATATATATATATATATATATATATATATATATATATATATATATATATATATATACGGAAAATTGTGATGTGTAATTGATCCATTTATTTTTTTTTAAAAAAAGAAGTTTGAAATATCTTAAACTTAGTTGCGTCATATTTACACTTCTAGTAATGGTTGCATATTAATATATGTTTTTAATATCACATTGCATACTGAAATAGTTTATTAAGGGGATATAGTTCGATTCAATTGACAAAACTCAGACAAAAATACAAATAAAATGTTTTTTTTTCAGTCTAAACTATTCTTTATATATTTTTATAGCCTCACAAAATTTAAAAGCTGTAAGTTAAAAAAATGTGCAGAGTTATGATAGCTTTTATATTATTTTTTTTACATCGCAAAGTCAAATAAAAACTTTAAAATTGGTTCTCAAAGAGAAAATAATTAGTTTACACTCAATTAAAATGCAATGGTTTCTTCTATTGAGCCAAATGTTTTTATATATTTTTTTACCTATTAACATTTGCACATGTAACAAAAGTTGGTACGCAGTTCTGAATGAAAGCAATATTTATTTTGTTTAAAAAAGTTCGATTTAGAATGTGTGCACTTTTTTAAGAAATTTCCAAAAAGTATTCATGAAAGAAGTATTTTATAAATATAAATCAATTTTTATCAGAAACCCATAGCAACTTTAGTTATACGAAGTAGGATTCAAAAGTTCCTAGATTAAGTCTATAATTTAAAATAATATATATATTACGAATTAAATTACTGAAACACATCCTCCTTCTAAATAAAACCCTTGAGTAACAACACACTTCTGCCATGGTTTGTAAGATACATTAAAGCATTTTTGGAATCCATTTTAGCCATGTCCTTTAATTCAGCCTGCGGAATGAACCTGCGGGGGAACTTCATCACATGCGAGGAACAATATATTGACAGACCCTATGCATGCTAAGATCCTTAGTTAGTATCCATTAACACACGTGGCTGAGGATATTGCAACTGGTTCTTTTTTTAAGCCTGTTCGTATGTACCGTCGCAGAAATATTTTCACTGTCTTTAGCGGTGCGGGAAGTCTGCGCACGTGCAGAGCGTTTGTCGTATTCAACACCCTCCCAACAATCTTCTCTGAAACGTCGATGCCCCTCAAACGCTTGCATTCGCGATAATGTATCACAGCCTTACACTTGTTTCAAGATCTGCGGGAATCTGCGGGAATTTATTCGGGCACCTGGGTTCGAAGAACCCTTAATCCCGTATCTGGTAAAAGTATCTTTAATGACATGGCTGATCGTTGAGTTTTCATGTTTGGTAGTAGATCATTGCAATTGGACGAGCGGCGGCAGGCCAGTAGGTGGAGCTTCGAGGCATGGATCTTGACATCTCGGAAAGTTTTCAGTGAGGAATCTGAGTGGAAGAGCGAGTCTTCTTATTGGCTGTTGAAAAGTGAGGATAATGGCTCAGGAAAAATGGCTGTCCATGTGGGGGGTGAGTGTGAGTGGTGTAGTGACGGATGTCCAGTTAATGCTAGACAAACATGATTATAAATTAAAAGAGTGATATAAATTGATTAAGAATTCATTAAGTGCTAGGGAGGATTATATGAGTCCAGGAGTATACTCCTGGGTCGTTTCCTCTTGATTCTTGCAGTATACTTTTCTAAGTTTTGCATATTTACATTTTCAGAACTACGCAGAGAATTAAAGAAGTTTTTAGCTAATTTTTGGATGTGCGATTTAAATGAGGGAATTTTAATTGCATTGCGAATTTCGTCGTTTCTCATGTACCTACAGGCACCGACGATCATTCTGATTAAAGTATTTTGAGCAACATCCAAGATATCAATGTTTGTCTTAGCAGCACCTGTTTCAAGATTTTGTAAGTCTCCGTATATATAGCACTTTTTCCCATACATAAAAATTCATATCCATTATACGCTCAACACACACACACACAAACTTAATTTCTTTCAATCACCAATGACTACAAAATATGACGCCCTGCGATCTACTGACCACGTGATTTGGAACAATTTTTTTAGATAGGGTGAAAAAAAGGTTACTGCAGTCGTACTCCTGCAAAACGTCTCCGCGTTATAGACTCAGTCCAGGAACTTTTGAGTGAAGTAAATGATTGAATGTTATTTTTTTTTTGGCGCAAGAGCTAAGTTTGGCTATATTGCGCCACACATTCGTTAATATAATCTTTCATCTAGGCGGGAAAAGAAAGGATAAATTGAATGACAAGAAGGAGGGTCGAAAATAGAGAATTATCACTAGGATGCCCCGGGGTCATGACACCCGCGTTTACCAACCAGGAACTTTTGAATCCTACTATTACATAGTTTGACGTACTTGCAAATCAAATTTCATACTTAGTTACTGTGGGAGTAGTAGCAGTTTTTAATATCTTTATAAATTTTGAATTTCACTTTAATAAAATTTAAACTATTAGCTTTTTTTGCAGTATTTTGTGCTCGAAAAATGTTTTACTTACTACATGTACATAAATTACTGCAAAAAATCATTAAATCAAATATATTATTATAAATATTACCATGTCCTTTTTTAATACTATAAATATGTGTAGTATTTCTTAATTTATATGCTTTAATCAATGCGCACATCTCTCTCTCTCTCTCACTTTCTGATAAAACGTTTTAATCTTATTTCAAAACTCTGATAAAATAAACAGGTTGCGTAAAAGCTCAAAGAAATAGAACATGTTTATTTGCTGCCAGAAAACTCAAATATTTTTGCCAAATGAAAACGTTACTTTATGTCACAAACAGTTTGTAAATTCATTTTATTGAACTCCACGAAAGATAAATTACGCCTTCAAAAAAAAAAAGCCAGAGACGCGATAAACTCCTGTATTATCAGTTTCTTAAAGTTATCGTTCTAAAGTTAAATATTAATTTTAGGTCCTTCACTCTAACATATATATAAAAGTTAGCTAGCTTTCATTAATCAATTGTCAATTTTATTCTAAATGAGAATTGCTCAGACGATTTTTGTGATGGCTTCTTCAAAGAATGATGTCACGAAATAGGGAAGAGTAATGAATCATGCAAGGTTAGATTAAAAAATATGAAAAAGAAGAATAAGTTATTACCTGCCAGCTGTTATCTATAGACGCTAACATTAATCATATTTGCCCGAAACAAAAGATAGGATAAAATTAATTTTCGGATCATGAGTTGATCTTTTATCTGGGTTTCAAAAATCAATGCAACTTTAAAATCTCAGCGTTTGAAAGAAATATATTACAGAAAGTAGATGTTGCTTAAGTTAAACTAAACACAAGAGTTCAAACGGTTCTTTTTTGAAAAAATACAGAAATAATATAAACAGACTTCATATATTTTTCATATTTAGCAAACGCGAAAAAAAACATTTATAAAAAAAGAATAATTGTTTTTTATATGCATTATTTAATTGTAGAATTATTACTACTGATTTTCTAAGAAACATTAAGTATTAATACTGGATTTTTAGGAATTTATTTTGTACATCGTTCATTACTAGCATTTATAAATTCAAATAATGTTTGATCTTTTTTAATTCAACAGAAAGACGAAATAGCTAACACTCACAATATTTTAATTACGGTTGTTGGCTACGTTCGAAACACCGTGATTTTGCCAAAGCATATATAAATGAATTTTTTTTTATTTTTAATATCACTTGAATTAATATACATAATTCATTTAAGAATATTGCAATAAAATGTTTTTAATTTATTTTTTTGGTGAAAAATGAAAAAAATAATTACATATTTTCATGAAAATTGCCTCTATAATATTTTTCTTAGTATATTTTCTTTAATATATATATATATATATATATATATCGCTAAGAGTTCTCCACAAAGCCTGAATTAGGATTTTTCAAAAATTTCTGAGTTACGATCATTCGAAATAATAAAGTGTTTTTTTATAAATATATATTTACTCGAATATATACTGAAATATGAATACATCTGATTCTAATATATTTTTAAAAAATTCTGGCTTCGACTCTGTACAGAAGTCTTATCTATGTATAGGCAAAATAATGTATTTATACAAGTATTTTCTGCTAAATCAGGTTGTTCTGAAACTGTTTTTTTTTGTTTGTTAAAGCATTCCATTTAGATAATTTTTAGAACAGTTTTATATGTGTATTCCAATTAAAGTGATACTAAATGTAATATATTAATCTATACCCCTTTGCGAAATCACACGTTTCCAAACCTATTAAGATACCGTAAAAATAAATCTAATGTCTAAAGTAGTTTTGTTATAGTATGTGTTTAAAATATTCATCATTTTGGATTAATCGGTACTTATAGCCTATTCCGTTGACCATTTTGGTTAAATAAATAAATCACGAATTCCAAAAGTTTTTAAATTCTGTCATCTCTATTATTACTGTGTTTGATCTTGCGAGAGAACCTTTCTCACTGTACACTGTATATCACAACATTTGGTGATGTCTTTTGATTTGACGAAATTGGTTGAAGGAATAACACGTAAGTTCCATTAATATTTAATTTTTTGTAACAATTTCTAAATTACTTCAACTTAATTGGATCAATAAAATCAAATATCGAAAATTTTTTGTATTTTTTTTGTAGAAAAATATTTCCAAATTGTTCACAAATATATTACTCATAATATGCATCACCATTGAATAATTTTACGTCCTACTCATGTACGATTTAAAAAGCTGATTTCTTCCTTAAAATTATGAGTTTTTCACAGTGTAAAGGAAGAATAAAAGTTCTTAATTCATATGTTATCAAATATATGATCAATACCATAAATTTATTATAAATGAAACAGTAATTTTTAAAACCTTTATCAAAACGAAATATTTTAATTATATTCTTTAATGTTCAATCAATATATATAAGTGATGAGAAACTCTCTTATTCAATCACTCATCACGATGTATCTGAAATTATAAGAGCTGCAAACTTGCAATTTGATTGGCATGTTTCTTTTTTTAATCAGATATCCGCCAAGAAATAGTTTTACAAGAATCGATTCTGAAAGTTGATCGTGAAGGCGTAATAGACAGTAATTCCCGTTTTTGAACTATTAGATATACAGATAAAATTTAGCTAGGATTTTTTTCAGTAGAGATCCACCAAGAATGAATTTTTTTAATATTAGTCGTACAGACCTGAAATTTATAGGGTTTTCTTCTGTAGAGTAGAGATCCACTACGAATGGATTTTTTTAAATTAGATGTACGGACGCGAAATTTGTCAAGTATATCTTCTGTCGAGTAGAGATCTCCTAAGAATGAATTTTTTTATATGTGTTAGACGTACAGACGCGAAGTTTGTCAATATTTCTTCTGTCAAGTAGAGATATTCTAATAATGGATTTTTTAAAAATATATTAGACGTACAGACGTGAGAATTTTCAGGTATTTCTTTTGTCGAGTAAAGATCCACTAAGAATGGATTTTAATAAGATAGATTCCTAAAATTGGTAATGATGACGTTAAAGATACACTTCCATTTAAAAAATTTCAAGCCCTGTCCTTTTTTAAATAAAGAGGTGAGGGCTATATGAATGTTTATCGATGCAAATGAAAGCTTAATGCTTAGATATAAGTAACATAAAAGCAATTTATAACCATACAATATAGTGAAATATAAAGCAAAGAGCAGGTGGTATATTAATATATATGACATATATATAAAAAAAAATACTCTTAAAACTGGACTTTCCATTCGTGAAAAATACATAATATTTCTTTTCTAAATCACTTTATAGTTATTTTACACGTATTGTTTAGTTAAGAACATTTCGATAGCTCAACTCTCTTTTCTATGATGAGTTCTCACAGGAGAGCTATTGTGCTGAGTCATGGTCAAGAAATGTGAGAGTCGAGAAGAAATATGCGATTGTATGCTAATGCCCCTTCCATTCCGATTGTAATGTCTTAGAACGGGAGAGGACTGAACCCATGCCCCACTTTTTTACAAGCAGTGGACATTTCGAAGATTGGCCATATTCAGTTTGAGGGGCCGTATACAAATTTTAGAAGTAAAGCATGGATAAAATGAGATAGGATATTGGAATTCAATTAGATTTTTAGTTAATTTTAAGTATAAAATACTCTTTTTGATTTTAATTCAAAAGACGCAATATTTGTTTTTATTTATTTAATTTAATAATAAATTAATTGAGAAACAATTATTTTTTTGGAACTTTAAAAAAGCTGTTTAACCTTTCACATCAATGTGTTACCCACTTATCTGAAAATATTTGCTACTTTATATTTTAGAGCAAAAAATTTAAAAAAGAGTTAGTTTTTAAAAAAATAATCCTGAGTGCTTTTACTATTTATTTAACATTTACAGCGTAAATTTTTATGAAAGTTCAGATAGTTCTTTGCGATTTTATTTCAATATGTTCTGGTTTACTAACACTATGTGTATTTATTCATTTGCATAAACATACATATTTAGTAGAATTAGGGATTGCAATACGGGACCAAAAATCCAATACCAGTATTCGGTATTTTTTAGATCTTAATACCGTATACCGGTGTGGCAGCGGTAGGCCAGTGCTATAGGTATCAGACCGTGGCTTGCCTAGTCACGAGTCCAAGCCCAGTACTACTAAAGACCCGCCGTGTAGGGTAGCGATGCACGTTAAATCTGTTGAGAGCTGAAACGTCCTCCCGTTGGTGTGGTGTGGTAGTTAGGAGAGGGTTGCCAGCTCAGGTGTCGTCCACATCACTTGACTATGGTTCAAAATCACGTGGTCCGTCTCCAAAAGCTCAAATGATTTTTTATGTTCTTTAAAGTTATTCTTATTCAGTATTTTTTATGGGCATGCACTATATATATATATATATATATATATATATAATGAAATATTTTTTTTTGTAATATTTCTGGAGAGTGGATAATTGAAACAATGGCGAACCAAAGGTTGGGCGTGGCCGGTGATATGATTTCTGTATGTTGATACATTTTCTTTGGAAAGATCGACGTGGCAGTCTGGTAATTCCAATTTATTGTATATCTTGAAACACCTAGGCATATTAATTACGATGAAGATGGTCGATACAACACAGACAAAGAAACTACAGCACAAAGCAGCCAGCTACATGACTACAGAGGAAACGAGCGAAGAGAGAGAGAGAGAGGATTTCCAGAGACATCGGTTTTTATACCTGACGTTGAAGACCACGTGACATTCTTATAATAAGATCTCTGATTGGTTACTATGGGCAGGAAAGAGATTTATTATGTAATTATATTTGTTACTACTCAAGGCTCTGCAAATAATACTTTGCGACGGTTACTGGAACAAAAATCTTTATTTACAGCACAGCACAGAGACACACAAAAACCTACAGTTTCAAGGAAAGAGCTACATATATATACACTTGATTCTACATCTGACATCTTGTGATGTAATCAAGAACCAATCCCGACCGGCGCGCATGACATCACTTCAATCCTTACGTCATACTTATGATGCCACGAGCGTGATCAGGGAAAGTACATGAATAAATTAATGGCGTCGCAACATCCTCCCACCCTTTTTGAGTGTATTGATATCACTCAAAAGCATATAAAACTTCATTAAATAATCCAAGTCTTTCAGGTATCTTAACTAATCTACCTGATCTAGTGACTTTATTTTTTATGACAGCATTACTGGTTAATTTATCTTCATTAACACTAGATGTCGGAACGCCATCAATTTTTACAATTTCATTATTTATAAATGGCACTTCGAGTGGATAAACTCTTTGAATTGGACGAATCAGTTCAGAGTTCTTACATTTTAATTTCAAGGTACGAACTTTACCATCTCTACCTGGAAGCAGACTTATTACTTTTCCTAAAGGCCAATACACGCGCTTCTTGGATGGCTCTTCAATCATCACGACATCACCAACTTTGAAATCATGACCTGGCTTTCCTGGTCGTTTTTGTCGTAGTTGACCAAGATATTCTTTCCTAAAACGTGATCTAAAATCATGGATCAGTTTTCTACGATATTTTATTCTTTTCTGAAACTTGGAGAATTCACTTAAATCTAAATCTACGGTGTCATATGAAGACTTCCCGTTTAAAAACAAACTAGGTGTCAATGGTATTAAATCATTCGGATCTTCCGAGACATAGGTTAATGGACGAGAATTAACCACCGCTTCACAATCACATAGAACAGTTAAAAGTTCTTCATATGTTAAAATTGCCTTACCTAAAGTACGCTTCAATAATTCTTTAATTACTCGTACTAATCTCTCCCACCAACCTCCCCACCAAGCGGCAGTTGGGGGATTGAACTTCCATTTAATAGGTTTAATATCGGTCTCTTTCATTATTTTATCCCAATCTAGATTTTTCAATTCACTATTAGTGCCGACAAAATTAGTTCCGTTATCTGTATATATAGTTTCTGGTCTAGTACGACGTGCAATAAACCGTCTTAAAGAAAGCATGAAACACTCAGTAGACAATGAACTCACTAGCTCTAGATGTATCGCTCGATAAATGGCACAAGTGTAAAGCACTATCCACACCTTACCTCCATCTCTAGTAAAAAAGAGGTCCAGCCAAATCAATACCTGTAATGTCGAACGCGTTAGCATCTTTAACACGATCCGCAGGCAGACTCACAGGTTCACTCATAGGAGAGTTAGAGCTATACCGACGACAGGGTACACACTTCATAACTACTTCCCTGACCGTTTTTCGTGTTTTCATTATCCAGAATTTTTCACGCAGTATAGACATAAGAATTTGAACCCCAGCGTGGCAATGTTTTACATGGTAATACTCAATTAATCTTGTGGTTAAAAGGCATTTACTAGGCATCAAAATAGGAGCAATAAAATTTGGATCATCTTTTCTCTCAGTTATTTTAGTTTTAACTCTAATGATTCCTTCATTATCTTTAAAGACATTTACAATGGGTATTGATTTCAAATTAGGAAACTTCTTATCTTGTACTAACCGAATTAACACCCTTTCAGCATTTTCTATATCATCCGACGATAGTTCGGAAAGTTCTCTTTCCTCAACATGAACCCTAGAATTATTAATAAATCTTAAAATCCAGCCCATTAAACGAACTATTGAATTGTATTTAGAAAATCGTACAGCATACCAAGGGACCAATTCCTCAGAAATATTTACATTAACTAATTCAGACTTCCTTTTTTCCAAAATAACATCCTTAGGTTCACAATTAATTTTATTGGCAGGCCACTGTTCCCTATTGTTTCTTAACCATCGAGGTCCCTCCCACCATTTAGAATCTAACATCTTTTGGGGGGTACATCCTCGAGATAACAAATCTGCTATATTCATATTACTTGGAACATGCCTCCACGACTGAAATTGGGTAAGTTCTCTTATTTCTTTTACCCGGTTGGCCACAAACACGGACCAATTTCCTTGTTCTCTTATCCACCAAAGAGCCACTTCTGAATCAGACCAGTAAATTACCTTTATTCCTGGTAGATTTAAAGCACGTTTTGCTTGTTCATCTCTCCTAGTAAGCATTAACTTGAATTTACTGTATAAGTTCTCTATTACTGTTGCAGTGTCTTTATCTTGCACAAACAAATTATGACCTCCTGGTACATTTTTCATAATGTAACGTTCAATTTTTTTTCATTTTCTAACACATTTTGACCACGATCAATCAATATTGGTGGAGGTGTTGAATCAAAATTTGAACGAAAATCAGGTGGAGGTTTTAACATGTCTACTGTAGTCACCTTGAGAGATATTGTCTTTAATTCAGCTAGAAGATATAAATCCATGAAATACTCTTGACAGAAAAGGCATGCTCCTTTACGACGACCATCAATGGTAGAAGCCTTAATTATAAGTTCGATTTCCGGAACCTCCAGGCTATCACTATTTTGTTCATTGATATCTTCAGCCATCTCAATCACTTAATTTTTTTTTTCTCACAATATATTATAATGAGATAAAGAGCAGAAATTGCACTTCAGTTTAGATTTTAAGTCACACTGCCTACTGATATGATTTGATTTAGTTAAACATGAATAACAAGCTCCCTTTTAGACAATATTTTTAACTTCTCATCTAAAGACATTTTCTTTGCTAAAAACATTTATGGCTGGGATGGGGTTTATCACAAAAATACAAGCAACTTTATTGTCAGTGGATTTGAAACTTACCAGGGCTGCCGCAGTTGCCGGATCTCCACTAATCTCGTTTAGAGGGGTACAAACATATTCCTTCTTACGGGTAACGTTATTCGATGCAAATCCAGTTCTTGATAACACAACCATCTCTTCACCCTGCACTTCTTGACGGAGAAAAGTCATTAGATTCTCTAAGGAGCGAATGTTCTTTCCGGCAGTGTTGTCGGATAGTTCGTGGTGATTTCTGTTCCGTTCCACGTCATTAGCACTTCTTCGGGCAAACAGCTCTCAACCAGAGGGGCTAGGAAATCTCCAAACCTTTCCTGCGTCCGTCCTAGGCTCTCCAGGGCTCTCAGCTTTCCCTCCAACTCGTCATAGAGTCTTGAAAGGTCCGTTTTTGCTCTACCGGACACAGCATTCTTCATAACCATTGTCAGAAGATCCCGAACATAAATTTGGACAAGTAGATCTTCTCTTCCAAATCGCTCTTTCAATTGGTCCACTGCCTTCGGGTAATTCGCTGCAGTAGCCGGAAAACTAAGAATGACTCTTTCCGCTTTCGATTTGGGTTCAACTGAAGCCACAAGATGCAGTATCTTGTCTTCATTTGGGATGCTTCCGTCGTCATGGATTTTTTGGAACTGGCTCCAAAACGAAAGGAACTCCTTCGGGTCTCCGCCGAATTTTCTCAGTTCGAGTTTCGGTAGCTTAAACTTTCTTGGTGTGTCTGGAACTTCAGAAATAACAGTCTCTCCCAACTTCTTATCGATGCGAGTGTAACATTCTAAATATTTTTCACGGTAGCTTTCCGCATCAATGAAATCAGTCTCGAATTCTTCTCCATTATCTTCTAATTGTAGCAAAGTTCCAGATACTGCTTCTTGGGCCGCTTCTAATCTCAAATATTTGTCTTTCAATTGCACTTGCAGCAACGAAATCTTCTGTAAATCTACTACATCATTCTTTAGCTCACTTTCTATCTTATTTGCGCTTAAGGTAACTACAGTCCTAAGTACTCGTCTCTGTGCCTTTTTGTGCTTTAAGATCCATATCTAATTCTATTTATCTACTTTCCAATAACACATCCTGTCGTGGACGCCAAATGTTACTACTCAAGGCTCTGCAAATAATACTTTGCGACGGTTACTGGAACAAAAATCTTTATTTACAGCACAGCACAGAGACACACAAAAAACCTGCAGTTTCCAAGGAAAGAGCTACATATATATACACTTGATTCTACATCTGACATCTTGTGATGTAATCAAGAACCAATCCCTGACCGGCGCGCATGACATCACTTCAATCCTTACGTCATACTTATGATGCCACGAGCGTGATCAGGGAAAGTACATGAATAAATTAATGGCGTCGCAACAATATTAGTCAATTACGATTAAGATCAAGGTGTTATTTTCGAATCAAATAATTAAAACAAATTATTTGAATAATATTAAAAAGAGTTAATTATAAAAGGATGCTAGGGGGAATTATTACACACACACGCACATATATAATGAATCTGAAAAATATTTTGAACCCTAAAATATGATATGCTCACATTCAATGTGAATAACAGACTCTCAACAATATAAAATATATCGAAATATTACACACTTTGTTCACAACCACAACCTTGTTTTCACATATACGAATATTAGACTATGAATCCTGCGCATGTGCAGTATCGCTCTGAGCTGTAATAGGATAGTTTTGGCCTACCCCTTGGGGATGATTGTCATATTTTATCACTTCTCTTGATTGTACAGTGCAACTTTTATATCCCCAATTTAATTAATTTTGCCAGCTAGGGCGCCACACAAATGAAAACGTATACTATTTTGATAATTTAGCAATCCCTGAACATATAATGGAGACAATTTTAATGATTTCTAGTAAATGCCGAAAAACCGGTATTCAAATTTTTGAATACCCTTATTACAAAATTGTAGAAATGGCTCAAAGTACCGGTATTCGGTATCAAATTCTTCAAATTGTAATTGCTGCAAAAAATTAGAACTTGTTGAATCTAACTAGCAGGAACAACAATAGTATTGCAATTTCTAAGTAGAATATACCGATGTGTTTTTTGTACATAAACAATTTTGTATTGCTTAAAGGAAATGCACAAATAATAATGTTTTTGTGGTTCATAAAAATGAAAAGGTTATTTTATATTCAATTAACATTGCAAAGGTAATGAGTTTCAGTATCTGGACAAACTATCACAGATAAATAATAAAAATATTTAATCGTCAAAGTAACTGTTGTTTTTCTTAAATTTGCAAAATTATCTTCAGAAATAAGAGATACCTTAAGAAACTTTTACTTAATCAAATTCTAGTTTTTCTACAAAAACTTCCACCAAATTTAGACTGTATTGACTACATGTTCATGTTACTTTGTTTCTTATTTTTATTTGTTGCTTCGAAAATCTGATTTATGAAATAAACCTATGTGACACAATGTACTATTTTTGTAATACAATACATATGGTTTGCTTTAATTAAGTTATCATTGTTACTCCCCCTCCCCCTTCAATTATATTAACTATCTAATTTTTAATTCTATTTATTTTTATTACATATGATTCTGATTTTAACTCTCGAAAATATGTGATACGTATTTAACTAATGAAACAAATTATGAGAGGAGTATCAGTGAATCAGATAATCAATATGTCAAGTATTACTGACTCGCATTAAAACTAGAAATATACTTATGTTTGAGTAGCAAAATCACTTTATTCAATATAGGAAACGAAGCAGTAGGCATATTTGTGTTATACTTATATCATGCGAGGCAATTAAAATATTCTTATTTTTATAATACGATTTTTTAATGTACTTTTAACTGTATTCTGATATGCTTTATCAAATTTTAAATGTTCTTTTCGCAAGACTAAAATATAGTTTTTTAAAATTTAATTGCACTATAATAAAAAAAAACTCTTCAAATTGGTATTGTTACAAAAAATTAGAACTTGTTGAATCTAACTAGCAGAAAAAAAGCATTTTATAATACATTATCATATGAACACATGATTTCTTATTTATATTAAACAATAAAATACTCATTTTCTAATTTTTATTCAATCAGAGTGAATTAAATATATTTTTTTATTTGAATGATGTACCATTTAAGACTCGTGGTGTAGATGGTGGCCGATTCACGTTAAATATTTAGGGTCCAAGTCCTACCGTGGTTTGGAATTTAGAGTGGGGTGCCAGCTAAGATGTCGTCCTCGTCACATGACCATGGTTTAAATTACGAAATCCATCGCAAATAACTATACTTGTGCTACATAGTTCGACATTAATAAACCATTACTCACTCATTTACACTTAGAAAGAACAAGACAATTTGTAACACACGTTATAACTTCGAAACTGGAGCAGGGTAAGGAGGACGCCATTTAATATAGCACTCCACTTTTCAAACTGCCTCACCGCTTTGGCGTGATATATTTTAGTCTCAATATATTTAACCTTATATAAGTTCCTTTACATACTAGAATTTTAGTGTCACCATTACTGGAGCCTTCGACTTGAATTCATGACCATGACAACTTCGCTACCATGGTCACATGACTTTTCTCAAAAACATTGAAAAACTCGTTTTAATAAACAAATATTAAATCTATTTTCATAAACAAAAATGAAACCATTCTTTCCTTAATTTAGAACTATTAATAAACATTGAATATAAACATAATTAACATTCCATCCAACTAATTACAAGTTCTAGCAAAAAAAAAAAAATACCAGCAATTTATTTAGCTTGCATCTGGTGTTATTGGTTTCATTTCAAAAAATAAATTTAATTACTACTTATATTTTAAAGATGCCTTTGTTTTCCCAATTATGATTTATCTAAGCAGCATTTAAATGCTCCAGCAAAAATGAATGGAAAGAAAACTAGCAAAATGCACAGCACTTTTTAATATTTTATGCTAAGTAATATATCGTCTAGATAAAGAAAACGTAGCGGTCAAAGAAAAATAATCTCAAAAATGTCACACGAGAAGATTTAAAACGTGTGAAGGGATTTATTAATGAAAATTATTGATTTTAACATTTTTTACACACTGAGAAATATCTTATTAAGGGGAGGAAAAAAAACTCTTTCTTGGAAGAAAATTAATTAAAGAGCAACTATTTACAAAGGGATTATCATCCCCAGAAGAATTTGAAAAATAAAGAAGTTGTATTTTTCCAAAGAAAAAAAAGAGCATTTAAATTAATTTATTCAGAAGTTACCATTCAAATAAATAACAATGAGTAATATTTTATTTATTGTGATTCCACTAATAAAACTTCATTATTTTTGTTTCAAATGTATTTTTACGAAAAAAAATTTGGATATTCAAATCGTTACACACAAATAAAAATAAAATAGTGCACACAATTAATAAGGAAAAATTAATATACTTCTCGGAAAAATTTTAAAATACATTCATTTTATTTTGCAATCTTGATGAAAGAACTTCCCTATAAATAAAAAAGCCCCGAAATATTTTATTAATAAGAGAGATCTAATACAATATGTGTGTGAAATATACAGGGGTATTTCACTTCACTTAAAACATTTTATCGGGGGAATATTTTGTGTCATTGCAGTCTTTGACAGAAGGATGCGTCTTGATATTTTTATATACACATTTTTTAGACGATCAGAAACATAAAGGGGACAAAACGAACATCAAAACTTGTCGGAAATACACTGGACCAAAGTGTTATTTGTTCCTTTCAGAGATTTCAGTTTTTGTAGTTTCCTCAGCCTAAAACATTTTAGAATCATGTAATTTTTTTTAAGGTTTGAGGTTGGTCAGTTTATGCAGGGGATGCGACATGGCATCACTTTGTTTTCTAAACCACGAACATGGAAACTTTTTAGAATATACGAGGTGGGACGCACGCACGCACAAGCAAGCATGCACGCACGCTAAAAAACAACAAGACTGGTCAAAAAAGCATTGCACTGTTAACAGAATCAGTTCTTCATGGCAATATTACCTTCAAAGCAGTTCCTTTCAGCATTCAAACACATGCTGCCATTGCTCGTAAGAGTGCTGGAACGAGGGTTTTGGAAGGCCCTTCAGGAGATCCCCGGTTTTGGTATCAACTTCTTCCACTGAGGTAAAATCGCTCCCCTTAAGCAAAATTTAACTGTACAAATTTTTAAAAAAGTCCCTTGGGGCAATATCTTGTGAATAAGAAGGATGCTACATCGCAGTAATGCTTTGGCTGGTCAGAAACTGCTTGACAGATAGGTGCATTGTCTTGGTGCAACAGTCATTCATCTATCTTTTATAAAATTTTCCCCTTTATTCCTAACTTTTTCACACAGATTTTTTTTCTACTTCAATGTAGTAGTATTAATTAACAATCTGATCATTAATGTGAGTAGGAACCCACTCATTTCAAGAATTTCGGCAATGCTTTGTTCTGCAATCACTGACTTTGTGCGCGCAGCAGGATCATCATCTTCCACAATTGCCCTTCCCCTTGAAAACCACTTACAGCATTAAAGCACATTATACACGAGACGAAGTTCCACTTCTATTAACCTTGGTTAGTATTTAAAACAGCGCTTCTAGAACTTTCGATACTTGCGACCCAATTTTATGTCATTTTCTCCACGCCCCCTTCCCCTTCCAAACAATAACAACTCATTGAGTTCAATAATAATAATGTACTTAGACGCGTAAATCTACAATATAAATTTAATTACAAACCGTACAGATTATTAAGATAAGTATTGCATTTTTTAATATAATTTTGTACACGACAAGCCCATAGAGTCACTGGTAAATGTTAAACATGTTCTTAGCTTGGTATTGTTAAATTAATTACCAAATACAATGTGCAGTACTGATACATATATTGATATATTATACGGGTGTAAATGCGTATTTTACTTTTTTATGTCATAATGTATTTTATTTTTTTCCTTTCAATGAATTAATATTTTTTAAATAATGTTTTATTTTCGATGTTTGGATAGGCTTGCGCCCCCCCCTCGAGGGTTTATCACCCCCTAGGGGCACGTGTCCCACAGTTTGAGAAACACTGATTTGAAATGTTTTCGTGGCTGGTTTCTTAAGTTTCACAAGAAATTTATATGTTGATTCAACATTTTTCCAGCAGAATGCAGTTGTACGGTTCACTCAATGATGCTGTACTGCCAAGTGGCGTGATTGTTTAGTAAAAACCTGGTCATATAGATGAAGGGGGTGAGTTGGCTGACGTCATCAAAACAGTTGTTGGCAACTCCACAAATTTTTCAAGCTACGTATTTAGTCTCGCTTTTTTTTGTGTCACACCTTTACATATTTTAAGTCTGTTACTCTCGTTACACACACACTGGTGCGTACGTTTTAGTGTCATCGTAGCCAAATTGGCCCCACGCGAATCTCACCATTTCCCACAAAAATCGAGCTGAAGTTTTTTTTTTTTTTTCATATAAAATACGTAAGAATATTTTTGTTTGGATGAATGCCACGGGAGACGCTAAAATGTAAAAACCCACACGCTTCATCGTGATTCAAAATGGTGAGGTCCATCACAAATAGCCTGTGTGTTGTTTATATGTTAGGCATTGATAAATAATTAACTGGCTTTAGGAAATTTAAATAAATTAAAAATTAAACAATAACAATTTTTATCTTTAATTTAAAAATTTTATATGCGGATATTGCTAGGCAAATGTATATCTAATTTAGTATAGAGTTATATTAGTATAGAGCAGCGTTTCTCAAACTGTGAGGCGCGCCCTCTAGGGGGCGTGATAACTCTATAAGGGGGGGCGAGCATATTGAAAAGTCGAAAACAAAAACAACAAAAAATATTAGTTAACTGAAAGTTAATAAACAAAATACATTCTGAAATAATAAAAAGATACGCATTTACACACCATTATAATACACTTATAAATGTCACACACAATGTATTTTATAATTTAACCATATTAAGTTAAGAACAAGTTAAATAATTACCAGTTTTCCCACGGACTTGTCTTATATAAAATTATATACAAGATTTATATATATATATATAACACTTGATAATTTGTATGGTTTATAATGAATTCCTTCTCTGCCAATTAAAAGTAACGCTCCCCAGCCCCACCGTTCTCCACGTATGTGGCGTATTGGTAAGGAGGAATTAAAATAATACATAAGCAAATCTTGTGAAATAAGTAAATATTTCGCAAACACTGTAAAGGTCCTCTTACTGCATTCCAAAGCCCTCGGAATAATTTTAAGGATAGTAGTGCACGAAAAGACTTATAAAAAAAGGGTGTTTTTTTAGAGGTATAGAACTTAAAATTGCAATAAAACAACGATGTATTATTCGATTGACATGAATTTTTTTATTCGAAAGATAATCTTCTGGCATTACAATTTAAATATGATTTCTGGCATAGGACTGCCCCGGCTGGCTCGGATGTAGTCCAATCTGGACGTCCAATTTTCGATGACTTTTTCCAACAATTGTGGCCCTATATCGGCAATAACACGGCGAATGTTGTCTTCCAAATGGTCAAGCGTTTGTGGCTTATCCGCATAGACCAATGACTTTACATAGCCCCACAGAAAATAGTCTAGCGGTGTTAAATCACAAGATCTTGGAGGCTAATTCAAAAATTCAAAACGTGAAATTAGGCGGTCACCAAACGTGTCTTTCAATAAATCGATTGTGGCACGAGCTGTGTGACATGTTGCGCCCCGTCTTGTTGGAACCACAGCTCCTGGACATCATGATTGTTCAATTCAGGAATGAAAAAGTTAGTAATCATGGCTCTATACCGATCACCGTTGACTGTAACGTTGTGGCCTTCATCGTTTTTGAAGAAGGATTCCACCAGCCCGTAAAGCGCACCAAACAGTCAGTTTTTCTGGATGTAACGGTGTTTCGGCATACACCTGTACATTAGCTTCACTCCAAATGCGACAGTTTTGTTTGTTGACGTAGCCATTCAACCAGAAGTGAGCTTCATCGCTAAACAAATTTCGCTTATGAAAATCGGGAACAACGGCAATTTCGTTCTGGGCCCATTCGACGAATCTACGCCTTGCTTGATGATGGTTTTGATGAATTGCCAAACCACAAACTGAGAATAAATCACTTGGCAGCTGTTACATCGGTCGCCATCTTGGAAAGTAATGCCAACTTAAACTTCTATACCTGGAAAAAATACTCTTTATATATACGTCCAAGATAATCAACGCTTTGTCTGAACGAAACTTTTATATACACCGGCAGCACTTTAGAGTTTGAAGTCGCATTGTAGTTTTAGTGTCAAAGTACAGCATTATTGAATTCAATACACTGTTATTGTATGGGGTGGGGGTGATGACAATTATGTTTGAATATTGGGTCGCGCGCGCGCGCAAATATTGAGGGTTTAAGAAGCACTAGTATAAAGTATTTAGTATAATGTTTATTAACGTTAAAATATGTATATTTTTTCAAAGCTTCTGAAGAGAAATTTGTTTTGTACGACTATTTATTGAAAATCTTCATTAAAGTGAAATAATTTAAAATTGGTAAAAAATACCAACTATATATAATAGGTTAAATAGTTACATGCATACAATTTCAACGCTTTAATTCGCAGATTTAATTTAAATCTCATCTTTTAAAATAATGTGGAAAATATTTAGAGAACTTAGTAAATCCCATGATCATTTCTGAAAAAAATGATGAATTCATACAAAACTCCTTAAAGAACTAACACCCGGGAACTATTAAAATCGTATAAACAGGATTTATATTTTTCATATTTAGAGTCAATTGAATTAGAGTATACATATAATTGTTTCAAGAATATTATTAGAAGAAAAATAACTTAAGTTCAATGTTCTCACTAAAAAGGAAGAAAAAATGGCACATTTGCAAAATATTTTATGAAAAATGTGCTTCTGTAAAATAGTAATATTTTGCTTATATATAGCTAAGACTTCCATAATGGAGTTAAACTAAAACTTTTGAAGTACATAATTTAGAAGTGGGTTTAATCATATTTTATTATATCAGAGTAGATAATGTTTTATCGAAAAACATCCATTATTATTTAAATAGATCGTATAGATGTGAATTTATAAAAAAAATATTTTAACTACAGTATAGAAGTTTTAGCTATACTTTATACAAAATATATTTATAGAAGCATTTTTATGAGAAATGAGAAGGTTTTGAAAATCATTCATTCATCTTTTATTTATTGTCGAAAAATTACAGTTAGATAATTTTTTTCTCTCCATTCTTAAAACAATCCTATATGTATATTATAATTCAAATGACACCAAAGACAAAAAAAAATTATTAGCTATTGATTTTTAAAATCACTGCTCTGAAAGTAGTCAGCCAGTTAACTTTTAAGTTTTAAATCAGTGATTCTTAAACTGTGGGACATGTCCTTCTAAGGGGCGTTATAACCTTACGTAGGGAAGGGGGTGCGAGCATGTCGAAAAAAATTATATTTTAAAAAAACAACTATTTATTTACAGAAAAGCAGCAAAACAAAATGTATTAAAACGTAATGAAAACTAAAATATGCATTGCATATTAATTACAATCCGTTACTATTTAAAAATTAGAAATTATAAGTAATATAATATATGTATCCTGTTACTTAAAAGTAACTTAATTAACATATCTATATTACTTTAAAAAGTAACATATACATAATTTAACAGTTATATGGATAATTTGTACGTTTTATAAAAAAAAGTTTAAGGCTGATTTCGGTTAATGTCAAAGAATATGACCCGAATTTGGAACATTTTTTTCAGATATAAAAGGAATGAAAAATCAATGATATATTCTGGTTTCACTACCCTACTTCCCATTTTTAACCGAGTTGATTCATTTTTTCTGGTGTAAAATGTGTTTCGTGTTTTTTCTTTAATTTCGTAATGTTAAATGGGCTACGCCTTCACGTATTAAAACGAAAAAGAAAATATTTATAGAGTATTTTGAAATTTTTAAAAACACTATATTGTTAACAGAGGTATGAGCTAAGATATTGCAAATTACCATAGAAATTGAGGCATTTTTCTATCTGAAAATGTGCTTCGCGTTTAGTTCAAGCTCTCGTACTTTTACCAAAGACAGCCTTAAAAGTACATTATTATTGTGTTTCAATGCATTGTGACTATATGTGCAGGGAGTGCGATGGAAATTGGGCCGCAAATATTAAGAGTTTGAGAAGCACTGCTATAAATCTAAAATAAAATACTTTCTCATAGCGGAAAAGGGTTTCATATAAGTAGCCATGGCATTTCACAATTTGTGCATGATCCCTACCTTTAAAATCATATGAACACTTACATGCATAAAATATGAGGGCGAAATGACCGTCACTGCAAAGAATCTGCAATAATCCGTAACTCGATCGCTGGATACGCCAGCTGGTATGATAGCACACTGGAAAGGAATAGGTACACAAGCACCTTAATAATATTCCTGAAAAAATACAACCGGTTATAAAACAAGGCAATTTAAGGCAAATGGCGACTTTGGATGTATTTTGGAGACTTGGTTCTAATTTGATAAAGTACAGTTTAAAAGTAAATTGTCAAGTAGTAAAGGATTTTGCAAGTTTGTAAATTAAATGCATAAAATCTTCACTGTGGTGCATTAAATAATTTTTATACGCTTAACTTTTTGGAAATTGTTTCAATTCCTGTTTTAAAATTAGGACTAAATAACATAAGCATAAAAAGTTTTCTGAATGTTTTTATGAATGCTGCAAATTCTGTTTTGTAAGTTTGCCACACTTTATTTATAATATAAAATGAATTATAATTGGGAATTCATAGGTCAAAACCTACTTTTATTAAAAAATACAGTTTAATTAATGTAAGGGTTGCCCAAATAAGAAGTGGAGAGATTCAATAAAACACGAATGATTTTATTGGAAATCCAAATAAATCGCTCTGGGAGTTGTAATACTTTCCCAATCGTTTTGACTGCATGTCTATGTCTTTACTCTAGCAAAAACATGGTTGGTTCTTGATGAAATCCGGAGCAGCTCTCTTCTCTTCATCGTCCAAATAGAAACATAATGCAGTCTTAAGTGGTCTAAATCTCTAGAAGACACATAGTAAAAAACCCGGACTGTACGGCGGGTGCTTAAAGATTTCGCAACAATTTTTTGACAGTAGTATTGGTTTTACGGGAGACTTATGGGTGGACATAGGGATGGAGATTCGAAATCGTCTGCAGCCATTCTAGAAAACTTTTACACCAACTGTTCCAAGACGTTCGACATAAACAGTACTCGCCACAGACTGCCACTATTCGTCGATATGTGTCCGCATTAAATCCACATCCTTCAAATAGAAACGTACTACCACACGTTTTTCCGATCTGGACGCATCCTTATATGGCACGACTTTCAGTTAATTTTCTTCACCACTAACAGGTTTAACTGTGAAACTTCGTATGCGGTGTACACTTTCTACCATCCTTCTTGTCCCTGTTTGGTGGTTGTGCTGTATTTGCACTTATTTTGACAAAATCGCATATGTCTACTTTTCAGTTTGACAAACCTCATACAAGTGAATGTGAATAAAATATGTCCTATGCAAGTTACGTTGGCAGCATTAGCATAATGGTAAATATCACGAACTCGTAGATAGCGTATCATGAGTTCAAGCCCTAGTACTACTGAAAACTCGCCATTTAGAGGTGTCTATGCACATTAAATCTGCCATAGCTTAAAGTCCTTCAGTTGGCGTAGTGTATTAATTTTGAGGGAGAATGTTAACTCACACATGTGTCGTACTCATCACTTGATGGTGGTTGAAAACTACGAGGTGCTTCGCAAATAACTCTTTGGATGCTTTACTGTGTGACGTTGATAAAACATTAACCCCATATATTTTGTAGTCCAGTGGATTTTAAACTGTGGTCCGTGTATCCCGAGGGGTCTTCAGTGCATTTCTAAAGAATCCGTGAAGGTCTTTCCTTTTAATGTAAAGATATCCTTGATTTACAGATTCTGAAAGGTCTCGTGGAAAAACTGAAAGATGTACCATACTGGAATAGTTCACTAAAATGCCCCCGATGAAAAGAACTTTTCCAGAACGTGTATTTTGATCAGGAATATTAATTCAGTTTTTCTTATTGTTTTCAACTACAACGTACTACTTTAAAAAACAAGTAGTCGAAATACATGTGCAAAGATTAATAACTGAATTCATAGCATGCAAATAAGATAAAAAGAGCTTTTAAATCACTCAGTGATGTACTAGTAGTCAGGAAGGTGTGTTTAAAATCATGGAAGGGGGCCAGCGATATCAAGTTCATGCATAAAGGGGGCCGCAGCGAACAAAAGAACCGCTGTTGTAGCAGAAGTCGCCTAGTGGAAATGCTCATGAAGTTATGGTCTGCGTTGTTGAGTCGCATGTTCCAGTCCTGATACCACTGAAGAACCACTATGTAGAGGAACTGACGCACGTAGTTGAAAGTTATCTCGTTAGCGTGTATAGGAGAAAGAAGAACGGAGTACCGGCTCAAATGTCCTCCACCTAACAGTGGCTCACAATAACAAGGCCTGTCACCAATAGTCCTTATGTTACTTTGGCATTAACAAATACACGATTTCCATAAATGTTTATAATACTAAAAATAATACTGGAAATACTAAAATAAAAAGAATAAGATAAAGAGCATAGCATTTATATTTTACACAGACAAAGAGAAAATTCCCGAAGCAAAGAAACTATTCCTAAATAATATTAAAGAAGCAAAATGTTTAATCAAATTTGAAAATGACTTATTATTTTTTTAAATTTAAAAACTTGCATTCTATAACAAGGAATTAAACGTAGGCAAAATTGAACTATAAAATGTGTGGATTAAGTCCGTGTTTCTCAAACTGTGAGATATGCCCCCCTGGAGGGGGCAGGATAACCATACGTGGGGTGTGCGAGTATATTGAAAAGTCGAAAACAAAATATCATTTTATTTAAATAATTATTAATTTATTGAAAGTAAAAAAACAAAAAAAAAGTACATTCTGGGATAATTAAGGGGCTGCGGTAGACCACTGGTCAAGGTATCGGATCATGGCAGGCATGTCATGAGTTCAAGCCAAGTACCACTAAAGACCCGCCATGTAGGGGGGGGGGGGGCGATGCATGTTAAATCTGTTGAAAGCTCAAAGGTCATCCTGTTGGTGTGGTGTGGTGCTTAGGAAAGGGGCATGCCAGCTCAGGTGTCGTCCTCGTCACTTGGCCATGATTCAAAATTACGAGGTCCGTCGCCAAAAGCCCTAGTGTAGCTGAACAGTGCGATGTTAATATTCATTCACTCACTGACATAATTAAAAAATGCATATTAACATCGATATAATGTACTTGTATATGTATCAGTTTTGCATAAGATATTTTATAATTAATTTAAATGTACTAAGTTTTTTAAGAACAATTTAATAAGTACCAGCGATTGTATGGGTATGCCATAAAATTGCATACAAATGTAATACTTACTTTGCTACTTTGTGCGGATTATAATTAAAGTCGTATTGTAGCTTTAATCAAAGTATATAGTAATTGAGTTCTCAATACCTTGGTATTTTTCGGAAAGGAGGTGCGATGAAAATCATGATGGAAAATTGTGTCCCAAGTATTGAAAGTTTCAGAAGCTCTGGATTAATTGATATATTATATTTATAAACTTTAACAATTTTCGTAGATGTGCTTAAAAGTAGAATTAATTTTATACAGGCGCATATAGTTTTATTGATTTTCATCTACGTTTTTGTAATTTTTAGAACCTAAATATAATATTTTTTCCATATTATTTTGGCATAATCAAGATATTTAATAAACCATAAAGTTTCATATATATCAAGAAAGTATATAATACAGTTTTAAGACTTGAATCATTTCTTTGACACCATTAACATTTACTGGATGGGCGGTAGAATATTTAGATCCAAAGGATTAATTTTTGAATTTTGGCTTTGTTCAAAAATCATCCACACACAAATGGATATTTCCTTTACTTTTGTTTTAATCACATTGATGCCTATCGCTCACGTTACTTAAACAATATGAGTAAACGTCAACCCCTAGATAACTTATTTGTTATCTAATACAGGGGGTGATAAAACTTCTTTTTTTTGCCTTACTTTCTAAAACACACACACAAAAAAGCTAATGCTAGCATTTGAACAATGGCCTACTTTATTGCAATTGCTAAAAGATGCATGAGTGTCATTTATTGGCAAAAAAGGTGGAATAAAGCACAAAGGAAAGCATCTTCAGAAAACAGTTTTTTCTCAAAAGTAGCCACCTCCTTAATGTAATACTCAAATAATATGTATTTAATCGTAACTGAAATAAATCATTTTTGTAAGAATTTTTATTTCATTATTCTTAATTTACTCACATCGTTTCCTACTTTGGAATAAATGCTACTGGGTACTGTTTTTTTGTATTTTGTTTTTGTTTATTTTCCTATATATTATAAAATAACCTTTTAAAACTATATTTATTTATAAAATAAACTTTCTATACTTGCAGTTTAAGTAAATGAAATCACGTTGCGTGATTCATAAAGTTTTATTTTATTCGGTATTAAGTTTGGATGTTTATATATATAATACATATATACTGTTTTATCTATCTCGAATGAATCAGCATATGTGTGCCAGAGTTAAGCTTTTAAAACTTTACTTGATATCAGTTGAAGCAAATTTTTAAACACTATTGTATGTTTCTGAAAGATGCTGCGAGTTTGCCAAAATATTATAAGCACCCCTTGTATGCATTGTTGCTAATCTGAACAGTCAGCATGACATTTTATAGCTCCTAAGACTGGAGGTGGTTCCTGAACTTCGAGGTTTCAGATGCACCACCTTCCAACAACACAACACAAGATCGCATGTCTTTCATCGTGTTTCGACTGTTTCTATGGCGAGCACGTTCTTCAAAT